>CM068840.1:78354476-78910724 GCA_028554795.2 Sinohyriopsis cumingii | reverse complement strand
TGGACTGTATAAGTAACAAATATACTTAGTCTCACTTGTGAAAAACAATTTGATGAGGTACTAACCTATGTCTTATATGCATGTGTATAGAAATGTCATTGAGCTGTTTGAACTATTGTTTTCATACTTTTGTTCACCATCAAAATCATCTTTTGAAATAAAATGAATTCTTTCAACTATGAGTTGTATCTTATTCATATCAGCACTTATTGAACTTCACATAGGTGATATAGGATAAATCACATTATGTCATATTATGTAATAACTAGGTCAAAGGTCAATGTACCAAATAGTATGTACCTGTCCTACTTCAAAATGTACAATTCACCTAAAAGAAAGGAATTTATATTTGTTTGGTAGGTGCAGAACTTAACATCAGAGACAGGTGGACATGACCCAATCTTATTATAAAGTATAAGCTTTGACCACTTTACACTATCTGCAGATACAAGAGGTCACTAACCACCAGTCCTCACACAAAGGTCCACCTACCCATCCTCTTTGTAACACAAATAGTAAGCTTTCCTCCTTTGTAATGTGAATAAAATTGTTTCAATAAACCAATCAGTCACCAAATATAGTAAATCACAGCTTCTAAGTGGTTATGCTGGATTGGGGGGTGAAATTAGGGGAATAAAATACAGAAAAATGCCAAATATAAACACTAAGTATAGCACATCAAATGGAGTTAAAAACAGGAGGAAAGTGTTTATCTAAAAGGGAGAGGTAGCTTATGATAAAGGAATTAAAGGAGGCAAAAATCAGCAATGCGAAAAATGAGAAGTGAAAGTTTGATGACCTTACCTTGGACAAATATATGGGGCAGGGCCCAACAGGTCCAAGGACAGCCCAAAGGCAACTGTGCTATAACATCCTTTACAGGTATCCAAATTTCAAGTGAAGTTGTGTTCATTTCCATCTAATATAAAAGGGTGAATCATTTAGATAATATAGATACATATAAAGTATATTTCTTCTACATAAGAATTTAATAATAATTGGCATAAGATAGAGAGAAACTTATCTCAGATCCAAGCAGAACATACCTTATCAGTTTTTAAACTTGTAAACTTTACTGTGAGAAATTATTAAATTGCTTCTACTTACATTTGCATCAAGATTGAGGGCTAATATAATACTTCACAAATCTTCTCTTTATTTTCATAATCAGTCACTGAAAATGTGAGATTTTATTTCCTTGAAATGTTATGACTGGTGTAAGGGAGATAACTGAATGATATACATAAGGTGTGGTAACCTCTAATACATTATCCATGTAATATGGATGAGTTCATCAACAACCTGTATTAACTTTGTTGCAATTAAATTATCTCAAAATACATTACTGATAAAGTGAGAACCTAACATTCAGACTCCTATATTTAGTGGAGACCTCAAGAGTCATGTAATTTTAATGTCTAAGATGACGCAGCTCTTTCATATCACATAGTTCATATTTTCTACAATGCCGGCATGTAGAGTGCAGCCTTCCATAACCATGCAGATATCATCTCATGCCAATTTGCATTCTTGCGATGGGATGCAAAGTTTCAAGAACAGTGTGGATTTGAATGGAATGAATACGCACTGTGTGACTAAAATGGTTATCATTCTGTAATGTTGGACCAAACATGGAAATTCCACAAGAGCAGCTTAACAGAAAGAAATAGGATTAATTGAAAGTCAATAGTAGATTATAATTGGGCTTATACAAGTGCCAATGGGAAATGCTGACTTAAGGAAACTGTTCTTGTTTGTTGGTATTCACTGCTACTTCAACAAAAGGGAATGCAAGAGAACTGAACTAACTACATGAACAATTTCAAAGCAGGAAAGTGTAAAAAACAAAAGGACAATTAGAGCAGGACAATTCAAATCAAAGTGGGAAGGAATACCATATCCTTAATAAATTACCTAAAAATTACTCATGCCAGAACACCCCACATGGTACAAGTGATCTATCTACAAGTGTACTTAGAGTGTTCTCTATCCTGGTTTATGGCATGCCTTACAAGAACAAGATAGCTGTTTTTGTACACATGATTTTTCATCTTTTGCAGGTACAATAGCCAATATTTGGCCAAAATCAACTATATTATGTTTACATAACTTATTTTGTTGCATGCATTCCAATCTAGGAGGTAACAGCACATACATAAAGGGATCAGGTAGCACAAGTCTATATCTATCATAGCTATAGTTATCAAAAGTCCCCATCCAAAGCCAACTTGTGCTATTTTCTGAAGATTTCATACATTTTATTCGTAAAGAACTTTCAATATTTGACCAAAACTGTTCAGCACACATTTGTTTTCCTACATCAAACTAGTATAGTTCATAAATGCCGCCCACATGTATGCGTTTCTATGGATACATTGTGAGGCTATTCTTTCCTTTAGCAAACCTTCATTTTTCCAATAATCTGTGAAATAGTTCGGGACTGTATAAGTAACAAATATACTTAGTCTCACTTGTGAAAAACAATTTGATGAGGTACTAACCTATGTCTTATATGCATGTGTATAGAAATGTCATTGAGCTGTTTGAACTATTGTTTTCATACTTTTGCTTCACCATCAAAATCATCTTTTGAAATAAAATGAATTCTTTCAACTATGAGTTGTATCTTATTCATATCAGCACTTATTGAACTTCACATAGGTGATATAGGATAAATCACATTATGTCATATTATGTAATAACTAGGTCAAAGGTCAATGTACCAAATAGTATGTACCTGTCCTACTTCAAAATGTACAATTCACCTAAAAGAAAGGAATTTATATTTGTTTGGTAGGTGCAGAACTTAACATCAGAGACAGGTGGACATGACCCAATCTTATTATAAAGTATAAGCTTTGACCACTTTACACTATCTGCAGATACAAGAGGTCACTAACCACCAGTCCTCACACAAAGGTCCACCTACCCATCCTCTTTGTAACACAAATAGTAAGCTTTCCTCCTTTGTAATGTGAATAAAATTGTTTCAATAAACCAATCAGTCACCAATATAGTAAATCACAGCTTCTAAGTGGTTATGCTGGATTGGGGGGTGAAATTAGGGGAATAAAATACAGAAAAATGCCAAATATAAACACTAAGTATAGCACATCAAATGGAGTTAAAAACAGGAGGAAAGTGTTTATCTAAAAGGGAGAGGTAGCTTATGATAAAGGAATTAAAGGAGGCAAAATCAGCAATGCGAAAAATGAGAAGTGAAAGTTTGATGACCTTACCTTGGACAAATATATGGGGCAGGGCCCAACAGGTCCAAGGACAGCCCAAAGGCAACTGTGCTATAACATCCTTTACAGGTATCCAAATTTCAAGTGAAGTTGTGTTCATTTCCATCTAATATAAAAGGGTGAATCATTTAGATAATATAGATACATATAAAGTATATTTCTTCTACATAAGAATTTAATAATAATTGGCATAAGATAGAGAGAAACTTATCTCAGATCCAAGCAGAACATACCTTATCAGTTTTTAAACTTGTAAACTTTACTGTGAGAAATTATTAAATTGCTTCTACTTACATTTGCATCAAGATTGAGGGCTAATATAATACTTCACAAATCTTCTCTTTATTTTCATAATCAGTCACTGAAAATGTGAGATTTTATTTCCTTGAAATGTTATGACTGGTGTAAGGGAGATAACTGAATGATATACATAAGGTGTGGTAACCTCTAATACATTATCCATGTAATATGGATGAGTTCATCAACAACCTGTATTAACTTTGTTGCAATTAAATTATCTCAAAATACATTACTGATAAAGTGAGAACCTAACATTCAGACTCCTATATTTAGTGGAGACCTCAAGAGTCATGTAATTTAATGTCTAAGATGACGCAGCTCTTTCATATCACATAGTTCATATTTTCTACAATGCCGGCATGTAGAGTGCAGCCTTCCATAACCATGCAGATATCATCTCATGCCAATTTGCATTCTTGCGATGGGATGCAAAGTTTCAAGAACAGTGTGGATTTGAATGGAATGAATACGCACTGTGTGACTAAAATGGTTATCATTCTGTAATGTTGGACCAAACATGGAAATTCCACAAGAGCAGCTTAACAGAAAGAAATAGGATTAATTGAAAGTCAATAGTAGATTATAATTGGGCTTATACAAGTGCCAATGGGAAATGCTGACTTAAGGAAACTGTTCTTGTTTGTTGGTATTCACTGCTACTTCAACAAAAGGGAATGCAAGAGAACTGAACTAACTACATGAACAATTTCAAAGCAGGAAAGTGTAAAAAACAAAAGGACAATTAGAGCAGGACAATTCAGATCAAAGTGGGAAGGAATACCATATCCTTAATAAATTACCTAAAAAGTACTCATGCCAGAACACCCCACATGGTACAAGTGATCTATCTACAAGTGTACTTAGAGTGTTCTCTATCCTGGTTTATGGCATGCCTTACAAGAACAAGATAGCTGTTTTTGTACACATGATTTTTCATCTTTTGCAGGTACAATAGCCAATATTTGGCCAAAATCAACTATATTATGTTTACATAACTTATTTTGTTGCATGCATTCCAATCTAGGAGGTAACAGCACATACATAAAGGGATCAGGTAGCACAAGTCTATATCTATCATAGCTATAGTTATCAAAAGTCCCCATCCAAAGCCAACTTGTGCTATTTTCTGAAGATTTCATACATTTTATTCGTAAAGAACTTTCAATATTTGACCAAAACTGTTCAGCACACATTTGTTTTCCTACATCAAACTAGTATAGTTCATAAATGCCGCCCACATGTATGCGTTTCTATGGATACATTGTGAGGCTATTCTTTCCTTTAGCAAACCTTCATTTTTCCAATAATCTGTGAAATAGTTCGGGACTGTATAAGTAACAAATATACTTAGTCTCACTTGTGAAAAACAATTTGATGAGGTACTAACCTATGTCTTATATGCATGTGTATAGAAATGTCATTGAGCTGTTTGAACTATTGTTTTCATACTTTTGTTCACCATCAAAATCATCTTTTGAAATAAAATGAATTCTTTCAACTATGAGTTGTATCTTATTCATATCAGCACTTATTGAACTTCACATAGGTGATATAGGATAAATCACATTATGTCATATTATGTAATAACTAGGTCAAAGGTCAATGTACCAAATAGTATGTACCTGTCCTACTTCAAAATGTACAATTCACCTAAAAGAAAGGAATTTATATTTGTTTGGTAGGTGCAGAACTTAACATCAGAGACAGGTGGACATGACCCAATCTTATTATAAAGTATAAGCTTTGACCACTTTACACTATCTGCAGATACAAGAGGTCACTAACCACCAGTCCTCACACAAAGGTCCACCTACCCATCCTCTTTGTAACACAAATAGTAAGCTTTCCTCCTTTGTAATGTGAATAAAATTGTTTCAATAAACCAATCAGTCACCAAATATAGTAAATCACAGCTTCTAAGTGGTTATGCTGGATTGGGGGGTGAAATTAGGGGAATAAAATACAGAAAAATGCCAAATATAAACACTAAGTATAGCACATCAAATGGAGTTAAAAACAGGAGGAAAGTGTTTATCTAAAAGGGAGAGGTAGCTTATGATAAAGGAATTAAAGGAGGCAAAATCAGCAATGCGAAAAATGAGAAGTGAAAGTTTGATGACCTTACCTTGGACAAATATATGGGGCAGGGCCCAACAGGTCCAAGGACAGCCCAAAGGCAACTGTGCTATAACATCCTTTACAGGTATCCAAATTTCAAGTGAAGTTGTGTTCATTTCCATCTAATATAAAAGGGTGAATCATTTAGATAATATAGATACATATAAAGTATATTTCTTCTACATAAGAATTTAATAATAATTGGCATAAGATAGAGAGAAACTTATCTCAGATCCAAGCAGAACATACCTTATCAGTTTTTAAACTTGTAAACTTTACTGTGAGAAATTATTAAATTGCTTCTACTTACATTTGCATCAAGATTGAGGGCTAATATAATACTTCACAAATCTTCTCTTTATTTTCATAATCAGTCACTGAAAATGTGAGATTTTATTTCCTTGAAATGTTATGACTGGTGTAAGGGAGATAACTGAATGATATACATAAGGTGTGGTAACCTCTAATACATTATCCATGTAATATGGATGAGTTCATCAACAACCTGTATTAACTTTGTTGCAATTAAATTATCTCAAAATACATTACTGATAAAGTGAGAACCTAACATTCAGACTCCTATATTTAGTGGAGACCTCAAGAGTCATGTAATTTTAATGTCTAAGATGACGCAGCTCTTTCATATCACATAGTTCATATTTTCTACAATGCCGGCATGTAGAGTGCAGCCTTCCATAACCATGCAGATATCATCTCATGCCAATTTGCATTCTTGCGATGGGATGCAAAGTTTCAAGAACAGTGTGGATTTGAATGGAATGAATACGCACTGTGTGACTAAAATGGTTATCATTCTGTAATGTTGGACCAAACATGGAAATTCCACAAGAGCAGCTTAACAGAAAGAAATAGGATTAATTGAAAGTCAATAGTAGATTATAATTGGGCTTATACAAGTGCCAATGGGAAATGCTGACTTAAGGAAACTGTTCTTGTTTGTTGGTATTCACTGCTACTTCAACAAAAGGGAATGCAAGAGAACTGAACTAACTACATGAACAATTTCAAAGCAGGAAAGTGTAAAAAACAAAAGGACAATTAGAGCAGGACAATTCAGATCAAAGTGGGAAGGAATACCATATCCTTAATAAATTACCTAAAAAGTACTCATGCCAGAACACCCCACATGGTACAAGTGATCTATCTACAAGTGTACTTAGAGTGTTCTCTATCCTGGTTTATGGCATGCCTTACAAGAACAAGATAGCTGTTTTTGTACACATGATTTTTCATCTTTTGCAGGTACAATAGCCAATATTTGGCCAAAATCAACTATATTATGTTTACATAACTTATTTTGTTGCATGCATTCCAATCTAGGAGGTAACAGCACATACATAAAGGGATCAGGTAGCACAAGTCTATATCTATCATAGCTATAGTTATCAAAAGTCCCCATCCAAAGCCAACTTGTGCTATTTTCTGAAGATTTCATACATTTTATTCGTAAAGAACTTTCAATATTTGACCAAAACTGTTCAGCACACATTTGTTTTCCTACATCAAACTAGTATAGTTCATAAATGCCGCCCACATGTATGCGTTTCTATGGATACATTGTGAGGCTATTCTTTCCTTTAGCAAACCTTCATTTTTCCAATAATCTGTGAAATAGTTCGGGACTGTATAAGTAACAAATATACTTAGTCTCACTTGTGAAAAACAATTTGATGAGGTACTAACCTATGTCTTATATGCATGTGTATAGAAATGTCATTGAGCTGTTTGAACTATTGTTTTCATACTTTTGTTCACCATCAAAATCATCTTTTGAAATAAAATGAATTCTTTCAACTATGAGTTGTATCTTATTCATATCAGCACTTATTGAACTTCACATAGGTGATATAGGATAAATCACATTATGTCATATTATGTAATAACTAGGTCAAAGGTCAATGTACCAAATAGTATGTACCTGTCCTACTTCAAAATGTACAATTCACCTAAAAGAAAGGAATTTATATTTGTTTGGTAGGTGCAGAACTTAACATCAGAGACAGGTGGACATGACCCAATCTTATTATAAAGTATAAGCTTTGACCACTTTACACTATCTGCAGATACAAGAGGTCACTAACCACCAGTCCTCACACAAAGGTCCACCTACCCATCCTCTTTGTAACACAAATAGTAAGCTTTCCTCCTTTGTAATGTGAATAAAATTGTTTCAATAAACCAATCAGTCACCAAATATAGTAAATCACAGCTTCTAAGTGGTTATGCTGGATTGGGGGGTGAAATTAGGGGAATAAAATACAGAAAAATGCCAAATATAAACACTAAGTATAGCACATCAAATGGAGTTAAAAACAGGAGGAAAGTGTTTATCTAAAAGGGAGAGGTAGCTTATGATAAAGGAATTAAAGGAGGCAAAATCAGCAATGCGAAAAATGAGAAGTGAAAGTTTGATGACCTTACCTTGGACAAATATATGGGGCAGGGCCCAACAGGTCCAAGGACAGCCCAAAGGCAACTGTGCTATAACATCCTTTACAGGTATCCAAATTTCAAGTGAAGTTGTGTTCATTTCCATCTAATATAAAAGGGTGAATCATTTAGATAATATAGATACATATAAAGTATATTTCTTCTACATAAGAATTTAATAATAATTGGCATAAGATAGAGAGAAACTTATCTCAGATCCAAGCAGAACATACCTTATCAGTTTTTAAACTTGTAAACTTTACTGTGAGAAATTATTAAATTGCTTCTACTTACATTTGCATCAAGATTGAGGGCTAATATAATACTTCACAAATCTTCTCTTTATTTTCATAATCAGTCACTGAAAATGTGAGATTTTATTTCCTTGAAATGTTATGACTGGTGTAAGGGAGATAACTGAATGATATACATAAGGTGTGGTAACCTCTAATACATTATCCATGTAATATGGATGAGTTCATCAACAACCTGTATTAACTTTGTTGCAATTAAATTATCTCAAAATACATTACTGATAAAGTGAGAACCTAACATTCAGACTCCTATATTTAGTGGAGACCTCAAGAGTCATGTAATTTTAATGTCTAAGATGACGCAGCTCTTTCATATCACATAGTTCATATTTTCTACAATGCCGGCATGTAGAGTGCAGCCTTCCATAACCATGCAGATATCATCTCATGCCAATTTGCATTCTTGCGATGGGATGCAAAGTTTCAAGAACAGTGTGGATTTGAATGGAATGAATACGCACTGTGTGACTAAAATGGTTATCATTCTGTAATGTTGGACCAAACATGGAAATTCCACAAGAGCAGCTTAACAGAAAGAAATAGGATTAATTGAAAGTCAATAGTAGATTATAATTGGGCTTATACAAGTGCCAATGGGAAATGCTGACTTAAGGAAACTGTTCTTGTTTGTTGGTATTCACTGCTACTTCAACAAAAGGGAATGCAAGAGAACTGAACTAACTACATGAACAATTTCAAAGCAGGAAAGTGTAAAAAACAAAAGGACAATTAGAGCAGGACAATTCAGATCAAAGTGGGAAGGAATACCATATCCTTAATAAATTACCTAAAAAGTACTCATGCCAGAACACCCCACATGGTACAAGTGATCTATCTACAAGTGTACTTAGAGTGTTCTCTATCCTGGTTTATGGCATGCCTTACAAGAACAAGATAGCTGTTTTTGTACACATGATTTTTCATCTTTTGCAGGTACAATAGCCAATATTTGGCCAAAATCAACTATATTATGTTTACATAACTTATTTTGTTGCATGCATTCCAATCTAGGAGGTAACAGCACATACATAAAGGGATCAGGTAGCACAAGTCTATATCTATCATAGCTATAGTTATCAAAAGTCCCCATCCAAAGCCAACTTGTGCTATTTTCTGAAGATTTCATACATTTTATTCGTAAAGAACTTTCAATATTTGACCAAAACTGTTCAGCACACATTTGTTTTCCTACATCAAACTAGTATAGTTCATAAATGCCGCCCACATGTATGCGTTTCTATGGATACATTGTGAGGCTATTCTTTCCTTTAGCAAACCTTCATTTTTCCAATAATCTGTGAAATAGTTCGGGACTGTATAAGTAACAAATATACTTAGTCTCACTTGTGAAAAACAATTTGATGAGGTACTAACCTATGTCTTATATGCATGTGTATAGAAATGTCATTGAGCTGTTTGAACTATTGTTTTCATACTTTTGTTCACCATCAAAATCATCTTTTGAAATAAAATGAATTCTTTCAACTATGAGTTGTATCTTATTCATATCAGCACTTATTGAACTTCACATAGGTGATATAGGATAAATCACATTATGTCATATTATGTAATAACTAGGTCAAAGGTCAATGTACCAAATAGTATGTACCTGTCCTACTTCAAAATGTACAATTCACCTAAAAGAAAGGAATTTATATTTGTTTGGTAGGTGCAGAACTTAACATCAGAGACAGGTGGACATGACCCAATCTTATTATAAAGTATAAGCTTTGACCACTTTACACTATCTGCAGATACAAGAGGTCACTAACCACCAGTCCTCACACAAAGGTCCACCTACCCATCCTCTTTGTAACACAAATAGTAAGCTTTCCTCCTTTGTAATGTGAATAAAATTGTTTCAATAAACCAATCAGTCACCAAATATAGTAAATCACAGCTTCTAAGTGGTTATGCTGGATTGGGGGGTGAAATTAGGGGAATAAAATACAGAAAAATGCCAAATATAAACACTAAGTATAGCACATCAAATGGAGTTAAAAACAGGAGGAAAGTGTTTATCTAAAAGGGAGAGGTAGCTTATGATAAAGGAATTAAAGGAGGCAAAATCAGCAATGCGAAAAATGAGAAGTGAAAGTTTGATGACCTTACCTTGGACAAATATATGGGGCAGGGCCCAACAGGTCCAAGGACAGCCCAAAGGCAACTGTGCTATAACATCCTTTACAGGTATCCAAATTTCAAGTGAAGTTGTGTTCATTTCCATCTAATATAAAAGGGTGAATCATTTAGATAATATAGATACATATAAAGTATATTTCTTCTACATAAGAATTTAATAATAATTGGCATAAGATAGAGAGAAACTTATCTCAGATCCAAGCAGAACATACCTTATCAGTTTTTAAACTTGTAAACTTTACTGTGAGAAATTATTAAATTGCTTCTACTTACATTTGCATCAAGATTGAGGGCTAATATAATACTTCACAAATCTTCTCTTTATTTTCATAATCAGTCACTGAAAATGTGAGATTTTATTTCCTTGAAATGTTATGACTGGTGTAAGGGAGATAACTGAATGATATACATAAGGTGTGGTAACCTCTAATACATTATCCATGTAATATGGATGAGTTCATCAACAACCTGTATTAACTTTGTTGCAATTAAATTATCTCAAAATACATTACTGATAAAGTGAGAACCTAACATTCAGACTCCTATATTTAGTGGAGACCTCAAGAGTCATGTAATTTTAATGTCTAAGATGACGCAGCTCTTTCATATCACATAGTTCATATTTTCTACAATGCCGGCATGTAGAGTGCAGCCTTCCATAACCATGCAGATATCATCTCATGCCAATTTGCATTCTTGCGATGGGATGCAAAGTTTCAAGAACAGTGTGGATTTGAATGGAATGAATACGCACTGTGTGACTAAAATGGTTATCATTCTGTAATGTTGGACCAAACATGGAAATTCCACAAGAGCAGCTTAACAGAAAGAAATAGGATTAATTGAAAGTCAATAGTAGATTATAATTGGGCTTATACAAGTGCCAATGGGAAATGCTGACTTAAGGAAACTGTTCTTGTTTGTTGGTATTCACTGCTACTTCAACAAAAGGGAATGCAAGAGAACTGAACTAACTACATGAACAATTTCAAAGCAGGAAAGTGTAAAAAACAAAAGGACAATTAGAGCAGGACAATTCAGATCAAAGTGGGAAGGAATACCATATCCTTAATAAATTACCTAAAAAGTACTCATGCCAGAACACCCCACATGGTACAAGTGATCTATCTACAAGTGTACTTAGAGTGTTCTCTATCCTGGTTTATGGCATGCCTTACAAGAACAAGATAGCTGTTTTTGTACACATGATTTTTCATCTTTTGCAGGTACAATAGCCAATATTTGGCCAAAATCAACTATATTATGTTTACATAACTTATTTTGTTGCATGCATTCCAATCTAGGAGGTAACAGCACATACATAAAGGGATCAGGTAGCACAAGTCTATATCTATCATAGCTATAGTTATCAAAAGTCCCCATCCAAAGCCAACTTGTGCTATTTTCTGAAGATTTCATACATTTTATTCATAAAGAACTTTCAATATTTGACCAAAACTGTTCAGCACACATTTGTTTTCCTACATCAAACTAGTATAGTTCATAAATGCCGCCCACATGTATGCGTTTCTATGGATACATTGTGAGGCTATTCTTTCCTTTAGCAAACCTTCATTTTTCCAATAATCTGTGAAATAGTTCGGGACTGTATAAGTAACAAATATACTTAGTCTCACTTGTGAAAAACAATTTGATGAGGTACTAACCTATGTCTTATATGCATGTGTATAGAAATGTCATTGAGCTGTTTGAACTATTGTTTTCATACTTTTGTTCACCATCAAAATCATCTTTTGAAATAAAATGAATTCTTTCAACTATGAGTTGTATCTTATTCATATCAGCACTTATTGAACTTCACATAGGTGATATAGGATAAATCACATTATGTCATATTATGTAATAACTAGGTCAAAGGTCAATGTACCAAATAGTATGTACCTGTCCTACTTCAAAATGTACAATTCACCTAAAAGAAAGGAATTTATATTTGTTTGGTAGGTGCAGAACTTAACATCAGAGACAGGTGGACATGACCCAATCTTATTATAAAGTATAAGCTTTGACCACTTTACACTATCTGCAGATACAAGAGGTCACTAACCACCAGTCCTCACACAAAGGTCCACCTACCCATCCTCTTTGTAACACAAATAGTAAGCTTTCCTCCTTTGTAATGTGAATAAAATTGTTTCAATAAACCAATCAGTCACCAAATATAGTAAATCACAGCTTCTAAGTGGTTATGCTGGATTGGGGGGTGAAATTAGGGGAATAAAATACAGAAAAATGCCAAATATAAACACTAAGTATAGCACATCAAATGGAGTTAAAAACAGGAGGAAAGTGTTTATCTAAAAGGGAGAGGTAGCTTATGATAAAGGAATTAAAGGAGGCAAAATCAGCAATGCGAAAAATGAGAAGTGAAAGTTTGATGACCTTACCTTGGACAAATATATGGGGCAGGGCCCAACAGGTCCAAGGACAGCCCAAAGGCAACTGTGCTATAACATCCTTTACAGGTATCCAAATTTCAAGTGAAGTTGTGTTCATTTCCATCTAATATAAAAGGGTGAATCATTTAGATAATATAGATACATATAAAGTATATTTCTTCTACATAAGAATTTAATAATAATTGGCATAAGATAGAGAGAAACTTATCTCAGATCCAAGCAGAACATACCTTATCAGTTTTTAAACTTGTAAACTTTACTGTGAGAAATTATTAAATTGCTTCTACTTACATTTGCATCAAGATTGAGGGCTAATATAATACTTCACAAATCTTCTCTTTATTTTCATAATCAGTCACTGAAAATGTGAGATTTTATTTCCTTGAAATGTTATGACTGGTGTAAGGGAGATAACTGAATGATATACATAAGGTGTGGTAACCTCTAATACATTATCCATGTAATATGGATGAGTTCATCAACAACCTGTATTAACTTTGTTGCAATTAAATTATCTCAAAATACATTACTGATAAAGTGAGAACCTAACATTCAGACTCCTATATTTAGTGGAGACCTCAAGAGTCATGTAATTTTAATGTCTAAGATGACGCAGCTCTTTCATATCACATAGTTCATATTTTCTACAATGCCGGCATGTAGAGTGCAGCCTTCCATAACCATGCAGATATCATCTCATGCCAATTTGCATTCTTGCGATGGGATGCAAAGTTTCAAGAACAGTGTGGATTTGAATGGAATGAATACGCACTGTGTGACTAAAATGGTTATCATTCTGTAATGTTGGACCAAACATGGAAATTCCACAAGAGCAGCTTAACAGAAAGAAATAGGATTAATTGAAAGTCAATAGTAGATTATAATTGGGCTTATACAAGTGCCAATGGGAAATGCTGACTTAAGGAAACTGTTCTTGTTTGTTGGTATTCACTGCTACTTCAACAAAAGGGAATGCAAGAGAACTGAACTAACTACATGAACAATTTCAAAGCAGGAAAGTGTAAAAAACAAAAGGACAATTAGAGCAGGACAATTCAGATCAAAGTGGGAAGGAATACCATATCCTTAATAAATTACCTAAAAAGTACTCATGCCAGAACACCCCACATGGTACAAGTGATCTATCTACAAGTGTACTTAGAGTGTTCTCTATCCTGGTTTATGGCATGCCTTACAAGAACAAGATAGCTGTTTTTGTACACATGATTTTTCATCTTTTGCAGGTACAATAGCCAATATTTGGCCAAAATCAACTATATTATGTTTACATAACTTATTTTGTTGCATGCATTCCAATCTAGGAGGTAACAGCACATACATAAAGGGATCAGGTAGCACAAGTCTATATCTATCATAGCTATAGTTATCAAAAGTCCCCATCCAAAGCCAACTTGTGCTATTTTCTGAAGATTTCATACATTTTATTCGTAAAGAACTTTCAATATTTGACCAAAACTGTTCAGCACACATTTGTTTTCCTACATCAAACTAGTATAGTTCATAAATGCCGCCCACATGTATGCGTTTCTATGGATACATTGTGAGGCTATTCTTTCCTTTAGCAAACCTTCATTTTTCCAATAATCTGTGAAATAGTTCGGGACTGTATAAGTAACAAATATACTTAGTCTCACTTGTGAAAAACAATTTGATGAGGTACTAACCTATGTCTTATATGCATGTGTATAGAAATGTCATTGAGCTGTTTGAACTATTGTTTTCATACTTTTGTTCACCATCAAAATCATCTTTTGAAATAAAATGAATTCTTTCAACTATGAGTTGTATCTTATTCATATCAGCACTTATTGAACTTCACATAGGTGATATAGGATAAATCACATTATGTCATATTATGTAATAACTAGGTCAAAGGTCAATGTACCAAATAGTATGTACCTGTCCTACTTCAAAATGTACAATTCACCTAAAAGAAAGGAATTTATATTTGTTTGGTAGGTGCAGAACTTAACATCAGAGACAGGTGGACATGACCCAATCTTATTATAAAGTATAAGCTTTGACCACTTTACACTATCTGCAGATACAAGAGGTCACTAACCACCAGTCCTCACACAAAGGTCCACCTACCCATCCTCTTTGTAACACAAATAGTAAGCTTTCCTCCTTTGTAATGTGAATAAAATTGTTTCAATAAACCAATCAGTCACCAAATATAGTAAATCACAGCTTCTAAGTGGTTATGCTGGATTGGGGGGTGAAATTAGGGGAATAAAATACAGAAAAATGCCAAATATAAACACTAAGTATAGCACATCAAATGGAGTTAAAAACAGGAGGAAAGTGTTTATCTAAAAGGGAGAGGTAGCTTATGATAAAGGAATTAAAGGAGGCAAAATCAGCAATGCGAAAAATGAGAAGTGAAAGTTTGATGACCTTACCTTGGACAAATATATGGGGCAGGGCCCAACAGGTCCAAGGACAGCCCAAAGGCAACTGTGCTATAACATCCTTTACAGGTATCCAAATTTCAAGTGAAGTTGTGTTCATTTCCATCTAATATAAAAGGGTGAATCATTTAGATAATATAGATACATATAAAGTATATTTCTTCTACATAAGAATTTAATAATAATTGGCATAAGATAGAGAGAAACTTATCTCAGATCCAAGCAGAACATACCTTATCAGTTTTTAAACTTGTAAACTTTACTGTGAGAAATTATTAAATTGCTTCTACTTACATTTGCATCAAGATTGAGGGCTAATATAATACTTCACAAATCTTCTCTTTATTTTCATAATCAGTCACTGAAAATGTGAGATTTTATTTCCTTGAAATGTTATGACTGGTGTAAGGGAGATAACTGAATGATATACATAAGGTGTGGTAACCTCTAATACATTATCCATGTAATATGGATGAGTTCATCAACAACCTGTATTAACTTTGTTGCAATTAAATTATCTCAAAATACATTACTGATAAAGTGAGAACCTAACATTCAGACTCCTATATTTAGTGGAGACCTCAAGAGTCATGTAATTTTAATGTCTAAGATGACGCAGCTCTTTCATATCACATAGTTCATATTTTCTACAATGCCGGCATGTAGAGTGCAGCCTTCCATAACCATGCAGATATCATCTCATGCCAATTTGCATTCTTGCGATGGGATGCAAAGTTTCAAGAACAGTGTGGATTTGAATGGAATGAATACGCACTGTGTGACTAAAATGGTTATCATTCTGTAATGTTGGACCAAACATGGAAATTCCACAAGAGCAGCTTAACAGAAAGAAATAGGATTAATTGAAAGTCAATAGTAGATTATAATTGGGCTTATACAAGTGCCAATGGGAAATGCTGACTTAAGGAAACTGTTCTTGTTTGTTGGTATTCACTGCTACTTCAACAAAAGGGAATGCAAGAGAACTGAACTAACTACATGAACAATTTCAAAGCAGGAAAGTGTAAAAAACAAAAGGACAATTAGAGCAGGACAATTCAGATCAAAGTGGGAAGGAATACCATATCCTTAATAAATTACCTAAAAAGTACTCATGCCAGAACACCCCACATGGTACAAGTGATCTATCTACAAGTGTACTTAGAGTGTTCTCTATCCTGGTTTATGGCATGCCTTACAAGAACAAGATAGCTGTTTTTGTACACATGATTTTTCATCTTTTGCAGGTACAATAGCCAATATTTGGCCAAAATCAACTATATTATGTTTACATAACTTATTTTGTTGCATGCATTCCAATCTAGGAGGTAACAGCACATACATAAAGGGATCAGGTAGCACAAGTCTATATCTATCATAGCTATAGTTATCAAAAGTCCCCATCCAAAGCCAACTTGTGCTATTTTCTGAAGATTTCATACATTTTATTCATAAAGAACTTTCAATATTTGACCAAAACTGTTCAGCACACATTTGTTTTCCTACATCAAACTAGTATAGTTCATAAATGCCGCCCACATGTATGCGTTTCTATGGATACATTGTGAGGCTATTCTTTCCTTTAGCAAACCTTCATTTTTCCAATAATCTGTGAAATAGTTCGGGACTGTATAAGTAACAAATATACTTAGTCTCACTTGTGAAAAACAATTTGATGAGGTACTAACCTATGTCTTATATGCATGTGTATAGAAATGTCATTGAGCTGTTTGAACTATTGTTTTCATACTTTTGTTCACCATCAAAATCATCTTTTGAAATAAAATGAATTCTTTCAACTATGAGTTGTATCTTATTCATATCAGCACTTATTGAACTTCACATAGGTGATATAGGATAAATCACATTATGTCATATTATGTAATAACTAGGTCAAAGGTCAATGTACCAAATAGTATGTACCTGTCCTACTTCAAAATGTACAATTCACCTAAAAGAAAGGAATTTATATTTGTTTGGTAGGTGCAGAACTTAACATCAGAGACAGGTGGACATGACCCAATCTTATTATAAAGTATAAGCTTTGACCACTTTACACTATCTGCAGATACAAGAGGTCACTAACCACCAGTCCTCACACAAAGGTCCACCTACCCATCCTCTTTGTAACACAAATAGTAAGCTTTCCTCCTTTGTAATGTGAATAAAATTGTTTCAATAAACCAATCAGTCACCAAATATAGTAAATCACAGCTTCTAAGTGGTTATGCTGGATTGGGGGGTGAAATTAGGGGAATAAAATACAGAAAAATGCCAAATATAAACACTAAGTATAGCACATCAAATGGAGTTAAAAACAGGAGGAAAGTGTTTATCTAAAAGGGAGAGGTAGCTTATGATAAAGGAATTAAAGGAGGCAAAATCAGCAATGCGAAAAATGAGAAGTGAAAGTTTGATGACCTTACCTTGGACAAATATATGGGGCAGGGCCCAACAGGTCCAAGGACAGCCCAAAGGCAACTGTGCTATAACATCCTTTACAGGTATCCAAATTTCAAGTGAAGTTGTGTTCATTTCCATCTAATATAAAAGGGTGAATCATTTAGATAATATAGATACATATAAAGTATATTTCTTCTACATAAGAATTTAATAATAATTGGCATAAGATAGAGAGAAACTTATCTCAGATCCAAGCAGAACATACCTTATCAGTTTTTAAACTTGTAAACTTTACTGTGAGAAATTATTAAATTGCTTCTACTTACATTTGCATCAAGATTGAGGGCTAATATAATACTTCACAAATCTTCTCTTTATTTTCATAATCAGTCACTGAAAATGTGAGATTTTATTTCCTTGAAATGTTATGACTGGTGTAAGGGAGATAACTGAATGATATACATAAGGTGTGGTAACCTCTAATACATTATCCATGTAATATGGATGAGTTCATCAACAACCTGTATTAACTTTGTTGCAATTAAATTATCTCAAAATACATTACTGATAAAGTGAGAACCTAACATTCAGACTCCTATATTTAGTGGAGACCTCAAGAGTCATGTAATTTTAATGTCTAAGATGACGCAGCTCTTTCATATCACATAGTTCATATTTTCTACAATGCCGGCATGTAGAGTGCAGCCTTCCATAACCATGCAGATATCATCTCATGCCAATTTGCATTCTTGCGATGGGATGCAAAGTTTCAAGAACAGTGTGGATTTGAATGGAATGAATACGCACTGTGTGACTAAAATGGTTATCATTCTGTAATGTTGGACCAAACATGGAAATTCCACAAGAGCAGCTTAACAGAAAGAAATAGGATTAATTGAAAGTCAATAGTAGATTATAATTGGGCTTATACAAGTGCCAATGGGAAATGCTGACTTAAGGAAACTGTTCTTGTTTGTTGGTATTCACTGCTACTTCAACAAAAGGGAATGCAAGAGAACTGAACTAACTACATGAACAATTTCAAAGCAGGAAAGTGTAAAAAACAAAAGGACAATTAGAGCAGGACAATTCAGATCAAAGTGGGAAGGAATACCATATCCTTAATAAATTACCTAAAAAGTACTCATGCCAGAACACCCCACATGGTACAAGTGATCTATCTACAAGTGTACTTAGAGTGTTCTCTATCCTGGTTTATGGCATGCCTTACAAGAACAAGATAACTGTTTTTGTACACATGATTTTTCATCTTTTGCAGGTACAATAGCCAATATTTGGCCAAAATCAACTATATTATGTTTACATAACTTATTTTGTTGCATGCATTCCAATCTAGGAGGTAACAGCACATACATAAAGGGATCAGGTAGCACAAGTCTATATCTATCATAGCTATAGTTATCAAAAGTCCCCATCCAAAGCCAACTTGTGCTATTTTCTGAAGATTTCATACATTTTATTCATAAAGAACTTTCAATATTTGACCAAAACTGTTCAGCACACATTTGTTTTCCTACATCAAACTAGTATAGTTCATAAATGCCGCCCACATGTATGCGTTTCTATGGATACATTGTGAGGCTATTCTTTCCTTTAGCAAACCTTCATTTTTCCAATAATCTGTGAAATAGTTCGGGACTGTATAAGTAACAAATATACTTAGTCTCACTTGTGAAAAACAATTTGATGAGGTACTAACCTATGTCTTATATGCATGTGTATAGAAATGTCATTGAGCTGTTTGAACTATTGTTTTCATACTTTTGTTCACCATCAAAATCATCTTTTGAAATAAAATGAATTCTTTCAACTATGAGTTGTATCTTATTCATATCAGCACTTATTGAACTTCACATAGGTGATATAGGATAAATCACATTATGTCATATTATGTAATAACTAGGTCAAAGGTCAATGTACCAAATAGTATGTACCTGTCCTACTTCAAAATGTACAATTCACCTAAAAGAAAGGAATTTATATTTGTTTGGTAGGTGCAGAACTTAACATCAGAGACAGGTGGACATGACCCAATCTTATTATAAAGTATAAGCTTTGACCACTTTACACTATCTGCAGATACAAGAGGTCACTAACCACCAGTCCTCACACAAAGGTCCACCTACCCATCCTCTTTGTAACACAAATAGTAAGCTTTCCTCCTTTGTAATGTGAATAAAATTGTTTCAATAAACCAATCAGTCACCAAATATAGTAAATCACAGCTTCTAAGTGGTTATGCTGGATTGGGGGGTGAAATTAGGGGAATAAAATACAGAAAAATGCCAAATATAAACACTAAGTATAGCACATCAAATGGAGTTAAAAACAGGAGGAAAGTGTTTATCTAAAAGGGAGAGGTAGCTTATGATAAAGGAATTAAAGGAGGCAAAATCAGCAATGCGAAAAATGAGAAGTGAAAGTTTGATGACCTTACCTTGGACAAATATATGGGGCAGGGCCCAACAGGTCCAAGGACAGCCCAAAGGCAACTGTGCTATAACATCCTTTACAGGTATCCAAATTTCAAGTGAAGTTGTGTTCATTTCCATCTAATATAAAAGGGTGAATCATTTAGATAATATAGATACATATAAAGTATATTTCTTCTACATAAGAATTTAATAATAATTGGCATAAGATAGAGAGAAACTTATCTCAGATCCAAGCAGAACATACCTTATCAGTTTTTAAACTTGTAAACTTTACTGTGAGAAATTATTAAATTGCTTCTACTTACATTTGCATCAAGATTGAGGGCTAATATAATACTTCACAAATCTTCTCTTTATTTTCATAATCAGTCACTGAAAATGTGAGATTTTATTTCCTTGAAATGTTATGACTGGTGTAAGGGAGATAACTGAATGATATACATAAGGTGTGGTAACCTCTAATACATTATCCATGTAATATGGATGAGTTCATCAACAACCTGTATTAACTTTGTTGCAATTAAATTATCTCAAAATACATTACTGATAAAGTGAGAACCTAACATTCAGACTCCTATATTTAGTGGAGACCTCAAGAGTCATGTAATTTTAATGTCTAAGATGACGCAGCTCTTTCATATCACATAGTTCATATTTTCTACAATGCCGGCATGTAGAGTGCAGCCTTCCATAACCATGCAGATATCATCTCATGCCAATTTGCATTCTTGCGATGGGATGCAAAGTTTCAAGAACAGTGTGGATTTGAATGGAATGAATACGCACTGTGTGACTAAAATGGTTATCATTCTGTAATGTTGGACCAAACATGGAAATTCCACAAGAGCAGCTTAACAGAAAGAAATAGGATTAATTGAAAGTCAATAGTAGATTATAATTGGGCTTATACAAGTGCCAATGGGAAATGCTGACTTAAGGAAACTGTTCTTGTTTGTTGGTATTCACTGCTACTTCAACAAAAGGGAATGCAAGAGAACTGAACTAACTACATGAACAATTTCAAAGCAGGAAAGTGTAAAAAACAAAAGGACAATTAGAGCAGGACAATTCAGATCAAAGTGGGAAGGAATACCATATCCTTAATAAATTACCTAAAAAGTACTCATGCCAGAACACCCCACATGGTACAAGTGATCTATCTACAAGTGTACTTAGAGTGTTCTCTATCCTGGTTTATGGCATGCCTTACAAGAACAAGATAGCTGTTTTTGTACACATGATTTTTCATCTTTTGCAGGTACAATAGCCAATATTTGGCCAAAATCAACTATATTATGTTTACATAACTTATTTTGTTGCATGCATTCCAATCTAGGAGGTAACAGCACATACATAAAGGGATCAGGTAGCACAAGTCTATATCTATCATAGCTATAGTTATCAAAAGTCCCCATCCAAAGCCAACTTGTGCTATTTTCTGAAGATTTCATACATTTTATTCATAAAGAACTTTCAATATTTGACCAAAACTGTTCAGCACACATTTGTTTTCCTACATCAAACTAGTATAGTTCATAAATGCCGCCCACATGTATGCGTTTCTATGGATACATTGTGAGGCTATTCTTTCCTTTAGCAAACCTTCATTTTTCCAATAATCTGTGAAATAGTTCGGGACTGTATAAGTAACAAATATACTTAGTCTCACTTGTGAAAAACAATTTGATGAGGTACTAACCTATGTCTTATATGCATGTGTATAGAAATGTCATTGAGCTGTTTGAACTATTGTTTTCATACTTTTGTTCACCATCAAAATCATCTTTTGAAATAAAATGAATTCTTTCAACTATGAGTTGTATCTTATTCATATCAGCACTTATTGAACTTCACATAGGTGATATAGGATAAATCACATTATGTCATATTATGTAATAACTAGGTCAAAGGTCAATGTACCAAATAGTATGTACCTGTCCTACTTCAAAATGTACAATTCACCTAAAAGAAAGGAATTTATATTTGTTTGGTAGGTGCAGAACTTAACATCAGAGACAGGTGGACATGACCCAATCTTATTATAAAGTATAAGCTTTGACCACTTTACACTATCTGCAGATACAAGAGGTCACTAACCACCAGTCCTCACACAAAGGTCCACCTATCCATCCTCTTTGTAACACAAATAGTAAGCTTTCCTCCTTTGTAATGTGAATAAAATTGTTTCAATAAACCAATCAGTCACCAAATATAGTAAATCACAGCTTCTAAGTGGTTATGCTGGATTGGGGGGTGAAATTAGGGGAATAAAATACAGGAAAATGCCAAATATAAACACTAAGTATAGCACATCAAATGGAGTTAAAAACAGGAGGAAAGTGTTTATCTAAAAGGGAGAGGTAGCTTATGATAAAGGAATTAAAGGAGGCAAAATCAGCAATGCGAAAAATGAGAAGTGAAAGTTTGATGACCTTACCTTGGACAAATATATGGGGCAGGGCCCAACAGGTCCAAGGACAGCCCAAAGGCAACTGTGCTATAACATCCTTTACAGGTATCCAAATTTCAAGTGAAGTTGTGTTCATTTCCATCTAATATAAAAGGGTGAATCATTTAGATAATATAGATACATATAAAGTATATTTCTTCTACATAAGAATTTAATAATAATTGGCATAAGATAGAGAGAAACTTATCTCAGATCCAAGCAGAACATACCTTATCAGTTTTTAAACTTGTAAACTTTACTGTGAGAAATTATTAAATTGCTTCTACTTACATTTGCATCAAGATTGAGGGCTAATATAATACTTCACAAATCTTCTCTTTATTTTCATAATCAGTCACTGAAAATGTGAGATTTTATTTCCTTGAAATGTTATGACTGGTGTAAGGGAGATAACTGAATGATATACATAAGGTGTGGTAACCTCTAATACATTATCCATGTAATATGGATGAGTTCATCAACAACCTGTATTAACTTTGTTGCAATTAAATTATCTCAAAATACATTACTGATAAAGTGAGAACCTAACATTCAGACTCCTATATTTAGTGGAGACCTCAAGAGTCATGTAATTTTAATGTCTAAGATGACGCAGCTCTTTCATATCACATAGTTCATATTTTCTACAATGCCGGCATGTAGAGTGCAGCCTTCCATAACCATGCAGATATCATCTCATGCCAATTTGCATTCTTGCGATGGGATGCAAAGTTTCAAGAACAGTGTGGATTTGAATGGAATGAATACGCACTGTGTGACTAAAATGGTTATCATTCTGTAATGTTGGACCAAACATGGAAATTCCACAAGAGCAGCTTAACAGAAAGAAATAGGATTAATTGAAAGTCAATAGTAGATTATAATTGGGCTTATACAAGTGCCAATGGGAAATGCTGACTTAAGGAAACTGTTCTTGTTTGTTGGTATTCACTGCTACTTCAACAAAAGGGAATGCAAGAGAACTGAACTAACTACATGAACAATTTCAAAGCAGGAAAGTGTAAAAAACAAAAGGACAATTAGAGCAGGACAATTCAGATCAAAGTGGGAAGGAATACCATATCCTTAATAAATTACCTAAAAAGTACTCATGCCAGAACACCCCACATGGTACAAGTGATCTATCTACAAGTGTACTTAGAGTGTTCTCTATCCTGGTTTATGGCATGCCTTACAAGAACAAGATAGCTGTTTTTGTACACATGATTTTTCATCTTTTGCAGGTACAATAGCCAATATTTGGCCAAAATCAACTATATTATGTTTACATAACTTATTTTGTTGCATGCATTCCAATCTAGGAGGTAACAGCACATACATAAAGGGATCAGGTAGCACAAGTCTATATCTATCATAGCTATAGTTATCAAAAGTCCCCATCCAAAGCCAACTTGTGCTATTTTCTGAAGATTTCATACATTTTATTCATAAAGAACTTTCAATATTTGACCAAAACTGTTCAGCACACATTTGTTTTCCTACATCAAACTAGTATAGTTCATAAATGCCGCCCACATGTATGCGTTTCTATGGATACATTGTGAGGCTATTCTTTCCTTTAGCAAACCTTCATTTTTCCAATAATCTGTGAAATAGTTCGGGACTGTATAAGTAACAAATATACTTAGTCTCACTTGTGAAAAACAATTTGATGAGGTACTAACCTATGTCTTATATGCATGTGTATAGAAATGTCATTGAGCTGTTTGAACTATTGTTTTCATACTTTTGTTCACCATCAAAATCATCTTTTGAAATAAAATGAATTCTTTCAACTATGAGTTGTATCTTATTCATATCAGCACTTATTGAACTTCACATAGGTGATATAGGATAAATCACATTATGTCATATTATGTAATAACTAGGTCAAAGGTCAATGTACCAAATAGTATGTACCTGTCCTACTTCAAAATGTACAATTCACCTAAAAGAAAGGAATTTATATTTGTTTGGTAGGTGCAGAACTTAACATCAGAGACAGGTGGACATGACCCAATCTTATTATAAAGTATAAGCTTTGACCACTTTACACTATCTGCAGATACAAGAGGTCACTAACCACCAGTCCTCACACAAAGGTCCACCTATCCATCCTCTTTGTAACACAAATAGTAAGCTTTCCTCCTTTGTAATGTGAATAAAATTGTTTCAATAAACCAATCAGTCACCAAATATAGTAAATCACAGCTTCTAAGTGGTTATGCTGGATTGGGGGGTGAAATTAGGGGAATAAAATACAGAAAAATGCCAAATATAAACACTAAGTATAGCACATCAAATGGAGTTAAAAACAGGAGGAAAGTGTTTATCTAAAAGGGAGAGGTAGCTTATGATAAAGGAATTAAAGGAGGCAAAATCAGCAATGCGAAAAATGAGAAGTGAAAGTTTGATGACCTTACCTTGGACAAATATATGGGGCAGGGCCCAACAGGTCCAAGGACAGCCCAAAGGCAACTGTGCTATAACATCCTTTACAGGTATCCAAATTTCAAGTGAAGTTGTGTTCATTTCCATCTAATATAAAAGGGTGAATCATTTAGATAATATAGATACATATAAAGTATATTTCTTCTACATAAGAATTTAATAATAATTGGCATAAGATAGAGAGAAACTTATCTCAGATCCAAGCAGAACATACCTTATCAGTTTTTAAACTTGTAAACTTTACTGTGAGAAATTATTAAATTGCTTCTACTTACATTTGCATCAAGATTGAGGGCTAATATAATACTTCACAAATCTTCTCTTTATTTTCATAATCAGTCACTGAAAATGTGAGATTTTATTTCCTTGAAATGTTATGACTGGTGTAAGGGAGATAACTGAATGATATACATAAGGTGTGGTAACCTCTAATACATTATCCATGTAATATGGATGAGTTCATCAACAACCTGTATTAACTTTGTTGCAATTAAATTATCTCAAAATACATTACTGATAAAGTGAGAACCTAACATTCAGACTCCTATATTTAGTGGAGACCTCAAGAGTCATGTAATTTTAATGTCTAAGATGACGCAGCTCTTTCATATCACATAGTTCATATTTTCTACAATGCCGGCATGTAGAGTGCAGCCTTCCATAACCATGCAGATATCATCTCATGCCAATTTGCATTCTTGCGATGGGATGCAAAGTTTCAAGAACAGTGTGGATTTGAATGGAATGAATACGCACTGTGTGACTAAAATGGTTATCATTCTGTAATGTTGGACCAAACATGGAAATTCCACAAGAGCAGCTTAACAGAAAGAAATAGGATTAATTGAAAGTCAATAGTAGATTATAATTGGGCTTATACAAGTGCCAATGGGAAATGCTGACTTAAGGAAACTGTTCTTGTTTGTTGGTATTCACTGCTACTTCAACAAAAGGGAATGCAAGAGAACTGAACTAACTACATGAACAATTTCAAAGCAGGAAAGTGTAAAAAACAAAAGGACAATTAGAGCAGGACAATTCAGATCAAAGTGGGAAGGAATACCATATCCTTAATAAATTACCTAAAAAGTACTCATGCCAGAACACCCCACATGGTACAAGTGATCTATCTACAAGTGTACTTAGAGTGTTCTCTATCCTGGTTTATGGCATGCCTTACAAGAACAAGATAGCTGTTTTTGTACACATGATTTTTCATCTTTTGCAGGTACAATAGCCAATATTTGGCCAAAATCAACTATATTATGTTTACATAACTTATTTTGTTGCATGCATTCCAATCTAGGAGGTAACAGCACATACATAAAGGGATCAGGTAGCACAAGTCTATATCTATCATAGCTATAGTTATCAAAAGTCCCCATCCAAAGCCAACTTGTGCTATTTTCTGAAGATTTCATACATTTTATTCATAAAGAACTTTCAATATTTGACCAAAACTGTTCAGCACACATTTGTTTTCCTACATCAAACTAGTATAGTTCATAAATGCCGCCCACATGTATGCGTTTCTATGGATACATTGTGAGGCTATTCTTTCCTTTAGCAAACCTTCATTTTTCCAATAATCTGTGAAATAGTTCGGGACTGTATAAGTAACAAATATACTTAGTCTCACTTGTGAAAAACAATTTGATGAGGTACTAACCTATGTCTTATATGCATGTGTATAGAAATGTCATTGAGCTGTTTGAACTATTGTTTTCATACTTTTGTTCACCATCAAAATCATCTTTTGAAATAAAATGAATTCTTTCAACTATGAGTTGTATCTTATTCATATCAGCACTTATTGAACTTCACATAGGTGATATAGGATAAATCACATTATGTCATATTATGTAATAACTAGGTCAAAGGTCAATGTACCAAATAGTATGTACCTGTCCTACTTCAAAATGTACAATTCACCTAAAAGAAAGGAATTTATATTCGTTTGGTAGGTGCAGAACTTAACATCAGAGACAGGTGGACATGACCCAATCTTATTATAAAGTATAAGCTTTGACCACTTTACACTATCTGCAGATACAAGAGGTCACTAACCACCAGTCCTCACACAAAGGTCCACCTACCCATCCTCTTTGTAACACAAATAGTAAGCTTTCCTCCTTTGTAATGTGAATAAAATTGTTTCAATAAACCAATCAGTCACCAAATATAGTAAATCACAGCTTCTAAGTGGTTATGCTGGATTGGGGGGTGAAATTAGGGGAATAAAATACAGAAAAATGCCAAATATAAACACTAAGTATAGCACATCAAATGGAGTTAAAAACAGGAGGAAAGTGTTTATCTAAAAGGGAGAGGTAGCTTATGATAAAGGAATTAAAGGAGGCAAAATCAGCAATGCGAAAAATGAGAAGTGAAAGTTTGATGACCTTACCTTGGACAAATATATGGGGCAGGGCCCAACAGGTCCAAGGACAGCCCAAAGGCAACTGTGCTATAACATCCTTTACAGGTATCCAAATTTCAAGTGAAGTTGTGTTCATTTCCATCTAATATAAAAGGGTGAATCATTTAGATAATATAGATACATATAAAGTATATTTCTTCTACATAAGAATTTAATAATAATTGGCATAAGATAGAGAGAAACTTATCTCAGATCCAAGCAGAACATACCTTATCAGTTTTTAAACTTGTAAACTTTACTGTGAGAAATTATTAAATTGCTTCTACTTACATTTGCATCAAGATTGAGGGCTAATATAATACTTCACAAATCTTCTCTTTATTTTCATAATCAGTCACTGAAAATGTGAGATTTTATTTCCTTGAAATGTTATGACTGGTGTAAGGGAGATAACTGAATGATATACATAAGGTGTGGTAACCTCTAATACATTATCCATGTAATATGGATGAGTTCATCAACAACCTGTATTAACTTTGTTGCAATTAAATTATCTCAAAATACATTACTGATAAAGTGAGAACCTAACATTCAGACTCCTATATTTAGTGGAGACCTCAAGAGTCATGTAATTTTAATGTCTAAGATGACGCAGCTCTTTCATATCACATAGTTCATATTTTCTACAATGCCGGCATGTAGAGTGCAGCCTTCCATAACCATGCAGATATCATCTCATGCCAATTTGCATTCTTGCGATGGGATGCAAAGTTTCAAGAACAGTGTGGATTTGAATGGAATGAATACGCACTGTGTGACTAAAATGGTTATCATTCTGTAATGTTGGACCAAACATGGAAATTCCACAAGAGCAGCTTAACAGAAAGAAATAGGATTAATTGAAAGTCAATAGTAGATTATAATTGGGCTTATACAAGTGCCAATGGGAAATGCTGACTTAAGGAAACTGTTCTTGTTTGTTGGTATTCACTGCTACTTCAACAAAAGGGAATGCAAGAGAACTGAACTAACTACATGAACAATTTCAAAGCAGGAAAGTGTAAAAAACAAAAGGACAATTAGAGCAGGACAATTCAGATCAAAGTGGGAAGGAATACCATATCCTTAATAAATTACCTAAAAAGTACTCATGCCAGAACACCCCACATGGTACAAGTGATCTATCTACAAGTGTACTTAGAGTGTTCTCTATCCTGGTTTATGGCATGCCTTACAAGAACAAGATAGCTGTTTTTGTACACATGATTTTTCATCTTTTGCAGGTACAATAGCCAATATTTGGCCAAAATCAACTATATTATGTTTACATAACTTATTTTGTTGCATGCATTCCAATCTAGGAGGTAACAGCACATACATAAAGGGATCAGGTAGCACAAGTCTATATCTATCATAGCTATAGTTATCAAAAGTCCCCATCCAAAGCCAACTTGTGCTATTTTCTGAAGATTTCATACATTTTATTCATAAAGAACTTTCAATATTTGACCAAAACTGTTCAGCACACATTTGTTTTCCTACATCAAACTAGTATAGTTCATAAATGCCGCCCACATGTATGCGTTTCTATGGATACATTGTGAGGCTATTCTTTCCTTTAGCAAACCTTCATTTTTCCAATAATCTGTGAAATAGTTCGGGACTGTATAAGTAACAAATATACTTAGTCTCACTTGTGAAAAACAATTTGATGAGGTACTAACCTATGTCTTATATGCATGTGTATAGAAATGTCATTGAGCTGTTTGAACTATTGTTTTCATACTTTTGTTCACCATCAAAATCATCTTTTGAAATAAAATGAATTCTTTCAACTATGAGTTGTATCTTATTCATATCAGCACTTATTGAACTTCACATAGGTGATATAGGATAAATCACATTATGTCATATTATGTAATAACTAGGTCAAAGGTCAATGTACCAAATAGTATGTACCTGTCCTACTTCAAAATGTACAATTCACCTAAAAGAAAGGAATTTATATTTGTTTGGTAGGTGCAGAACTTAACATCAGAGACAGGTGGACATGACCCAATCTTATTATAAAGTATAAGCTTTGACCACTTTACACTATCTGCAGATACAAGAGGTCACTAACCACCAGTCCTCACACAAAGGTCCACCTATCCATCCTCTTTGTAACACAAATAGTAAGCTTTCCTCCTTTGTAATGTGAATAAAATTGTTTCAATAAACCAATCAGTCACCAAATATAGTAAATCACAGCTTCTAAGTGGTTATGCTGGATTGGGGGGTGAAATTAGGGGAATAAAATACAGGAAAATGCCAAATATAAACACTAAGTATAGCACATCAAATGGAGTTAAAAACAGGAGGAAAGTGTTTATCTAAAAGGGAGAGGTAGCTTATGATAAAGGAATTAAAGGAGGCAAAATCAGCAATGCGAAAAATGAGAAGTGAAAGTTTGATGACCTTACCTTGGACAAATATATGGGGCAGGGCCCAACAGGTCCAAGGACAGCCCAAAGGCAACTGTGCTATAACATCCTTTACAGGTATCCAAATTTCAAGTGAAGTTGTGTTCATTTCCATCTAATATAAAAGGGTGAATCATTTAGATAATATAGATACATATAAAGTATATTTCTTCTACATAAGAATTTAATAATAATTGGCATAAGATAGAGAGAAACTTATCTCAGATCCAAGCAGAACATACCTTATCAGTTTTTAAACTTGTAAACTTTACTGTGAGAAATTATTAAATTGCTTCTACTTACATTTGCATCAAGATTGAGGGCTAATATAATACTTCACAAATCTTCTCTTTATTTTCATAATCAGTCACTGAAAATGTGAGATTTTATTTCCTTGAAATGTTATGACTGGTGTAAGGGAGATAACTGAATGATATACATAAGGTGTGGTAACCTCTAATACATTATCCATGTAATATGGATGAGTTCATCAACAACCTGTATTAACTTTGTTGCAATTAAATTATCTCAAAATACATTACTGATAAAGTGAGAACCTAACATTCAGACTCCTATATTTAGTGGAGACCTCAAGAGTCATGTAATTTTAATGTCTAAGATGACGCAGCTCTTTCATATCACATAGTTCATATTTTCTACAATGCCGGCATGTAGAGTGCAGCCTTCCATAACCATGCAGATATCATCTCATGCCAATTTGCATTCTTGCGATGGGATGCAAAGTTTCAAGAACAGTGTGGATTTGAATGGAATGAATACGCACTGTGTGACTAAAATGGTTATCATTCTGTAATGTTGGACCAAACATGGAAATTCCACAAGAGCAGCTTAACAGAAAGAAATAGGATTAATTGAAAGTCAATAGTAGATTATAATTGGGCTTATACAAGTGCCAATGGGAAATGCTGACTTAAGGAAACTGTTCTTGTTTGTTGGTATTCACTGCTACTTCAACAAAAGGGAATGCAAGAGAACTGAACTAACTACATGAACAATTTCAAAGCAGGAAAGTGTAAAAAACAAAAGGACAATTAGAGCAGGACAATTCAGATCAAAGTGGGAAGGAATACCATATCCTTAATAAATTACCTAAAAAGTACTCATGCCAGAACACCCCACATGGTACAAGTGATCTATCTACAAGTGTACTTAGAGTGTTCTCTATCCTGGTTTATGGCATGCCTTACAAGAACAAGATAGCTGTTTTTGTACACATGATTTTTCATCTTTTGCAGGTACAATAGCCAATATTTGGCCAAAATCAACTATATTATGTTTACATAACTTATTTTGTTGCATGCATTCCAATCTAGGAGGTAACAGCACATACATAAAGGGATCAGGTAGCACAAGTCTATATCTATCATAGCTATAGTTATCAAAAGTCCCCATCCAAAGCCAACTTGTGCTATTTTCTGAAGATTTCATACATTTTATTCATAAAGAACTTTCAATATTTGACCAAAACTGTTCAGCACACATTTGTTTTCCTACATCAAACTAGTATAGTTCATAAATGCCGCCCACATGTATGCGTTTCTATGGATACATTGTGAGGCTATTCTTTCCTTTAGCAAACCTTCATTTTTCCAATAATCTGTGAAATAGTTCGGGACTGTATAAGTAACAAATATACTTAGTCTCACTTGTGAAAAACAATTTGATGAGGTACTAACCTATGTCTTATATGCATGTGTATAGAAATGTCATTGAGCTGTTTGAACTATTGTTTTCATACTTTTGTTCACCATCAAAATCATCTTTTGAAATAAAATGAATTCTTTCAACTATGAGTTGTATCTTATTCATATCAGCACTTATTGAACTTCACATAGGTGATATAGGATAAATCACATTATGTCATATTATGTAATAACTAGGTCAAAGGTCAATGTACCAAATAGTATGTACCTGTCCTACTTCAAAATGTACAATTCACCTAAAAGAAAGGAATTTATATTTGTTTGGTAGGTGCAGAACTTAACATCAGAGACAGGTGGACATGACCCAATCTTATTATAAAGTATAAGCTTTGACCACTTTACACTATCTGCAGATACAAGAGGTCACTAACCACCAGTCCTCACACAAAGGTCCACCTATCCATCCTCTTTGTAACACAAATAGTAAGCTTTCCTCCTTTGTAATGTGAATAAAATTGTTTCAATAAACCAATCAGTCACCAAATATAGTAAATCACAGCTTCTAAGTGGTTATGCTGGATTGGGGGGTGAAATTAGGGGAATAAAATACAGAAAAATGCCAAATATAAACACTAAGTATAGCACATCAAATGGAGTTAAAAACAGGAGGAAAGTGTTTATCTAAAAGGGAGAGGTAGCTTATGATAAAGGAATTAAAGGAGGCAAAATCAGCAATGCGAAAAATGAGAAGTGAAAGTTTGATGACCTTACCTTGGACAAATATATGGGGCAGGGCCCAACAGGTCCAAGGACAGCCCAAAGGCAACTGTGCTATAACATCCTTTACAGGTATCCAAATTTCAAGTGAAGTTGTGTTCATTTCCATCTAATATAAAAGGGTGAATCATTTAGATAATATAGATACATATAAAGTATATTTCTTCTACATAAGAATTTAATAATAATTGGCATAAGATAGAGAGAAACTTATCTCAGATCCAAGCAGAACATACCTTATCAGTTTTTAAACTTGTAAACTTTACTGTGAGAAATTATTAAATTGCTTCTACTTACATTTGCATCAAGATTGAGGGCTAATATAATACTTCACAAATCTTCTCTTTATTTTCATAATCAGTCACTGAAAATGTGAGATTTTATTTCCTTGAAATGTTATGACTGGTGTAAGGGAGATAACTGAATGATATACATAAGGTGTGGTAACCTCTAATACATTATCCATGTAATATGGATGAGTTCATCAACAACCTGTATTAACTTTGTTGCAATTAAATTATCTCAAAATACATTACTGATAAAGTGAGAACCTAACATTCAGACTCCTATATTTAGTGGAGACCTCAAGAGTCATGTAATTTTAATGTCTAAGATGACGCAGCTCTTTCATATCACATAGTTCATATTTTCTACAATGCCGGCATGTAGAGTGCAGCCTTCCATAACCATGCAGATATCATCTCATGCCAATTTGCATTCTTGCGATGGGATGCAAAGTTTCAAGAACAGTGTGGATTTGAATGGAATGAATACGCACTGTGTGACTAAAATGGTTATCATTCTGTAATGTTGGACCAAACATGGAAATTCCACAAGAGCAGCTTAACAGAAAGAAATAGGATTAATTGAAAGTCAATAGTAGATTATAATTGGGCTTATACAAGTGCCAATGGGAAATGCTGACTTAAGGAAACTGTTCTTGTTTGTTGGTATTCACTGCTACTTCAACAAAAGGGAATGCAAGAGAACTGAACTAACTACATGAACAATTTCAAAGCAGGAAAGTGTAAAAAACAAAAGGACAATTAGAGCAGGACAATTCAGATCAAAGTGGGAAGGAATACCATATCCTTAATAAATTACCTAAAAAGTACTCATGCCAGAACACCCCACATGGTACAAGTGATCTATCTACAAGTGTACTTAGAGTGTTCTCTATCCTGGTTTATGGCATGCCTTACAAGAACAAGATAGCTGTTTTTGTACACATGATTTTTCATCTTTTGCAGGTACAATAGCCAATATTTGGCCAAAATCAACTATATTATGTTTACATAACTTATTTTGTTGCATGCATTCCAATCTAGGAGGTAACAGCACATACATAAAGGGATCAGGTAGCACAAGTCTATATCTATCATAGCTATAGTTATCAAAAGTCCCCATCCAAAGCCAACTTGTGCTATTTTCTGAAGATTTCATACATTTTATTCATAAAGAACTTTCAATATTTGACCAAAACTGTTCAGCACACATTTGTTTTCCTACATCAAACTAGTATAGTTCATAAATGCCGCCCACATGTATGCGTTTCTATGGATACATTGTGAGGCTATTCTTTCCTTTAGCAAACCTTCATTTTTCCAATAATCTGTGAAATAGTTCGGGACTGTATAAGTAACAAATATACTTAGTCTCACTTGTGAAAAACAATTTGATGAGGTACTAACCTATGTCTTATATGCATGTGTATAGAAATGTCATTGAGCTGTTTGAACTATTGTTTTCATACTTTTGTTCACCATCAAAATCATCTTTTGAAATAAAATGAATTCTTTCAACTATGAGTTGTATCTTATTCATATCAGCACTTATTGAACTTCACATAGGTGATATAGGATAAATCACATTATGTCATATTATGTAATAACTAGGTCAAAGGTCAATGTACCAAATAGTATGTACCTGTCCTACTTCAAAATGTACAATTCACCTAAAAGAAAGGAATTTATATTCGTTTGGTAGGTGCAGAACTTAACATCAGAGACAGGTGGACATGACCCAATCTTATTATAAAGTATAAGCTTTGACCACTTTACACTATCTGCAGATACAAGAGGTCACTAACCACCAGTCCTCACACAAAGGTCCACCTACCCATCCTCTTTGTAACACAAATAGTAAGCTTTCCTCCTTTGTAATGTGAATAAAATTGTTTCAATAAACCAATCAGTCACCAAATATAGTAAATCACAGCTTCTAAGTGGTTATGCTGGATTGGGGGGTGAAATTAGGGGAATAAAATACAGAAAAATGCCAAATATAAACACTAAGTATAGCACATCAAATGGAGTTAAAAACAGGAGGAAAGTGTTTATCTAAAAGGGAGAGGTAGCTTATGATAAAGGAATTAAAGGAGGCAAAATCAGCAATGCGAAAAATGAGAAGTGAAAGTTTGATGACCTTACCTTGGACAAATATATGGGGCAGGGCCCAACAGGTCCAAGGACAGCCCAAAGGCAACTGTGCTATAACATCCTTTACAGGTATCCAAATTTCAAGTGAAGTTGTGTTCATTTCCATCTAATATAAAAGGGTGAATCATTTAGATAATATAGATACATATAAAGTATATTTCTTCTACATAAGAATTTAATAATAATTGGCATAAGATAGAGAGAAACTTATCTCAGATCCAAGCAGAACATACCTTATCAGTTTTTAAACTTGTAAACTTTACTGTGAGAAATTATTAAATTGCTTCTACTTACATTTGCATCAAGATTGAGGGCTAATATAATACTTCACAAATCTTCTCTTTATTTTCATAATCAGTCACTGAAAATGTGAGATTTTATTTCCTTGAAATGTTATGACTGGTGTAAGGGAGATAACTGAATGATATACATAAGGTGTGGTAACCTCTAATACATTATCCATGTAATATGGATGAGTTCATCAACAACCTGTATTAACTTTGTTGCAATTAAATTATCTCAAAATACATTACTGATAAAGTGAGAACCTAACATTCAGACTCCTATATTTAGTGGAGACCTCAAGAGTCATGTAATTTTAATGTCTAAGATGACGCAGCTCTTTCATATCACATAGTTCATATTTTCTACAATGCCGGCATGTAGAGTGCAGCCTTCCATAACCATGCAGATATCATCTCATGCCAATTTGCATTCTTGCGATGGGATGCAAAGTTTCAAGAACAGTGTGGATTTGAATGGAATGAATACGCACTGTGTGACTAAAATGGTTATCATTCTGTAATGTTGGACCAAACATGGAAATTCCACAAGAGCAGCTTAACAGAAAGAAATAGGATTAATTGAAAGTCAATAGTAGATTATAATTGGGCTTATACAAGTGCCAATGGGAAATGCTGACTTAAGGAAACTGTTCTTGTTTGTTGGTATTCACTGCTACTTCAACAAAAGGGAATGCAAGAGAACTGAACTAACTACATGAACAATTTCAAAGCAGGAAAGTGTAAAAAACAAAAGGACAATTAGAGCAGGACAATTCAGATCAAAGTGGGAAGGAATACCATATCCTTAATAAATTACCTAAAAAGTACTCATGCCAGAACACCCCACATGGTACAAGTGATCTATCTACAAGTGTACTTAGAGTGTTCTCTATCCTGGTTTATGGCATGCCTTACAAGAACAAGATAGCTGTTTTTGTACACATGATTTTTCATCTTTTGCAGGTACAATAGCCAATATTTGGCCAAAATCAACTATATTATGTTTACATAACTTATTTTGTTGCATGCATTCCAATCTAGGAGGTAACAGCACATACATAAAGGGATCAGGTAGCACAAGTCTATATCTATCATAGCTATAGTTATCAAAAGTCCCCATCCAAAGCCAACTTGTGCTATTTTCTGAAGATTTCATACATTTTATTCATAAAGAACTTTCAATATTTGACCAAAACTGTTCAGCACACATTTGTTTTCCTACATCAAACTAGTATAGTTCATAAATGCCGCCCACATGTATGCGTTTCTATGGATACATTGTGAGGCTATTCTTTCCTTTAGCAAACCTTCATTTTTCCAATAATCTGTGAAATAGTTCGGGACTGTATAAGTAACAAATATACTTAGTCTCACTTGTGAAAAACAATTTGATGAGGTACTAACCTATGTCTTATATGCATGTGTATAGAAATGTCATTGAGCTGTTTGAACTATTGTTTTCATACTTTTGTTCACCATCAAAATCATCTTTTGAAATAAAATGAATTCTTTCAACTATGAGTTGTATCTTATTCATATCAGCACTTATTGAACTTCACATAGGTGATATAGGATAAATCACATTATGTCATATTATGTAATAACTAGGTCAAAGGTCAATGTACCAAATAGTATGTACCTGTCCTACTTCAAAATGTACAATTCACCTAAAAGAAAGGAATTTATATTTGTTTGGTAGGTGCAGAACTTAACATCAGAGACAGGTGGACATGACCCAATCTTATTATAAAGTATAAGCTTTGACCACTTTACACTATCTGCAGATACAAGAGGTCACTAACCACCAGTCCTCACACAAAGGTCCACCTACCCATCCTCTTTGTAACACAAATAGTAAGCTTTCCTCCTTTGTAATGTGAATAAAATTGTTTCAATAAACCAATCAGTCACCAAATATAGTAAATCACAGCTTCTAAGTGGTTATGCTGGATTGGGGGGTGAAATTAGGGGAATAAAATACAGAAAAATGCCAAATATAAACACTAAGTATAGCACATCAAATGGAGTTAAAAACAGGAGGAAAGTGTTTATCTAAAAGGGAGAGGTAGCTTATGATAAAGGAATTAAAGGAGGCAAAATCAGCAATGCGAAAAATGAGAAGTGAAAGTTTGATGACCTTACCTTGGACAAATATATGGGGCAGGGCCCAACAGGTCCAAGGACAGCCCAAAGGCAACTGTGCTATAACATCCTTTACAGGTATCCAAATTTCAAGTGAAGTTGTGTTCATTTCCATCTAATATAAAAGGGTGAATCATTTAGATAATATAGATACATATAAAGTATATTTCTTCTACATAAGAATTTAATAATAATTGGCATAAGATAGAGAGAAACTTATCTCAGATCCAAGCAGAACATACCTTATCAGTTTTTAAACTTGTAAACTTTACTGTGAGAAATTATTAAATTGCTTCTACTTACATTTGCATCAAGATTGAGGGCTAATATAATACTTCACAAATCTTCTCTTTATTTTCATAATCAGTCACTGAAAATGTGAGATTTTATTTCCTTGAAATGTTATGACTGGTGTAAGGGAGATAACTGAATGATATACATAAGGTGTGGTAACCTCTAATACATTATCCATGTAATATGGATGAGTTCATCAACAACCTGTATTAACTTTGTTGCAATTAAATTATCTCAAAATACATTACTGATAAAGTGAGAACCTAACATTCAGACTCCTATATTTAGTGGAGACCTCAAGAGTCATGTAATTTTAATGTCTAAGATGACGCAGCTCTTTCATATCACATAGTTCATATTTTCTACAATGCCGGCATGTAGAGTGCAGCCTTCCATAACCATGCAGATATCATCTCATGCCAATTTGCATTCTTGCGATGGGATGCAAAGTTTCAAGAACAGTGTGGATTTGAATGGAATGAATACGCACTGTGTGACTAAAATGGTTATCATTCTGTAATGTTGGACCAAACATGGAAATTCCACAAGAGCAGCTTAACAGAAAGAAATAGGATTAATTGAAAGTCAATAGTAGATTATAATTGGGCTTATACAAGTGCCAATGGGAAATGCTGACTTAAGGAAACTGTTCTTGTTTGTTGGTATTCACTGCTACTTCAACAAAAGGGAATGCAAGAGAACTGAACTAACTACATGAACAATTTCAAAGCAGGAAAGTGTAAAAAACAAAAGGACAATTAGAGCAGGACAATTCAGATCAAAGTGGGAAGGAATACCATATCCTTAATAAATTACCTAAAAAGTACTCATGCCAGAACACCCCACATGGTACAAGTGATCTATCTACAAGTGTACTTAGAGTGTTCTCTATCCTGGTTTATGGCATGCCTTACAAGAACAAGATAGCTGTTTTTGTACACATGATTTTTCATCTTTTGCAGGTACAATAGCCAATATTTGGCCAAAATCAACTATATTATGTTTACATAACTTATTTTGTTGCATGCATTCCAATCTAGGAGGTAACAGCACATACATAAAGGGATCAGGTAGCACAAGTCTATATCTATCATAGCTATAGTTATCAAAAGTCCCCATCCAAAGCCAACTTGTGCTATTTTCTGAAGATTTCATACATTTTATTCATAAAGAACTTTCAATATTTGACCAAAACTGTTCAGCACACATTTGTTTTCCTACATCAAACTAGTATAGTTCATAAATGCCGCCCACATGTATGCGTTTCTATGGATACATTGTGAGGCTATTCTTTCCTTTAGCAAACCTTCATTTTTCCAATAATCTGTGAAATAGTTCGGGACTGTATAAGTAACAAATATACTTAGTCTCACTTGTGAAAAACAATTTGATGAGGTACTAACCTATGTCTTATATGCATGTGTATAGAAATGTCATTGAGCTGTTTGAACTATTGTTTTCATACTTTTGTTCACCATCAAAATCATCTTTTGAAATAAAATGAATTCTTTCAACTATGAGTTGTATCTTATTCATATCAGCACTTATTGAACTTCACATAGGTGATATAGGATAAATCACATTATGTCATATTATGTAATAACTAGGTCAAAGGTCAATGTACCAAATAGTATGTACCTGTCCTACTTCAAAATGTACAATTCACCTAAAAGAAAGGAATTTATATTTGTTTGGTAGGTGCAGAACTTAACATCAGAGACAGGTGGACATGACCCAATCTTATTATAAAGTATAAGCTTTGACCACTTTACACTATCTGCAGATACAAGAGGTCACTAACCACCAGTCCTCACACAAAGGTCCACCTACCCATCCTCTTTGTAACACAAATAGTAAGCTTTCCTCCTTTGTAATGTGAATAAAATTGTTTCAATAAACCAATCAGTCACCAAATATAGTAAATCACAGCTTCTAAGTGGTTATGCTGGATTGGGGGGTGAAATTAGGGGAATAAAATACAGAAAAATGCCAAATATAAACACTAAGTATAGCACATCAAATGGAGTTAAAAACAGGAGGAAAGTGTTTATCTAAAAGGGAGAGGTAGCTTATGATAAAGGAATTAAAGGAGGCAAAATCAGCAATGCGAAAAATGAGAAGTGAAAGTTTGATGACCTTACCTTGGACAAATATATGGGGCAGGGCCCAACAGGTCCAAGGACAGCCCAAAGGCAACTGTGCTATAACATCCTTTACAGGTATCCAAATTTCAAGTGAAGTTGTGTTCATTTCCATCTAATATAAAAGGGTGAATCATTTAGATAATATAGATACATATAAAGTATATTTCTTCTACATAAGAATTTAATAATAATTGGCATAAGATAGAGAGAAACTTATCTCAGATCCAAGCAGAACATACCTTATCAGTTTTTAAACTTGTAAACTTTACTGTGAGAAATTATTAAATTGCTTCTACTTACATTTGCATCAAGATTGAGGGCTAATATAATACTTCACAAATCTTCTCTTTATTTTCATAATCAGTCACTGAAAATGTGAGATTTTATTTCCTTGAAATGTTATGACTGGTGTAAGGGAGATAACTGAATGATATACATAAGGTGTGGTAACCTCTAATACATTATCCATGTAATATGGATGAGTTCATCAACAACCTGTATTAACTTTGTTGCAATTAAATTATCTCAAAATACATTACTGATAAAGTGAGAACCTAACATTCAGACTCCTATATTTAGTGGAGACCTCAAGAGTCATGTAATTTTAATGTCTAAGATGACGCAGCTCTTTCATATCACATAGTTCATATTTTCTACAATGCCGGCATGTAGAGTGCAGCCTTCCATAACCATGCAGATATCATCTCATGCCAATTTGCATTCTTGCGATGGGATGCAAAGTTTCAAGAACAGTGTGGATTTGAATGGAATGAATACGCACTGTGTGACTAAAATGGTTATCATTCTGTAATGTTGGACCAAACATGGAAATTCCACAAGAGCAGCTTAACAGAAAGAAATAGGATTAATTGAAAGTCAATAGTAGATTATAATTGGGCTTATACAAGTGCCAATGGGAAATGCTGACTTAAGGAAACTGTTCTTGTTTGTTGGTATTCACTGCTACTTCAACAAAAGGGAATGCAAGAGAACTGAACTAACTACATGAACAATTTCAAAGCAGGAAAGTGTAAAAAACAAAAGGACAATTAGAGCAGGACAATTCAGATCAAAGTGGGAAGGAATACCATATCCTTAATAAATTACCTAAAAAGTACTCATGCCAGAACACCCCACATGGTACAAGTGATCTATCTACAAGTGTACTTAGAGTGTTCTCTATCCTGGTTTATGGCATGCCTTACAAGAACAAGATAGCTGTTTTTGTACACATGATTTTTCATCTTTTGCAGGTACAATAGCCAATATTTGGCCAAAATCAACTATATTATGTTTACATAACTTATTTTGTTGCATGCATTCCAATCTAGGAGGTAACAGCACATACATAAAGGGATCAGGTAGCACAAGTCTATATCTATCATAGCTATAGTTATCAAAAGTCCCCATCCAAAGCCAACTTGTGCTATTTTCTGAAGATTTCATACATTTTATTCATAAAGAACTTTCAATATTTGACCAAAACTGTTCAGCACACATTTGTTTTCCTACATCAAAGTAGTATAGTTCATAAATGCCGCCCACATGTATGCGTTTCTATGGATACATTGTGAGGCTATTCTTTCCTTTAGCAAACCTTCATTTTTCCAATAATCTGTGAAATAGTTCGGGACTGTATAAGTAACAAATATACTTAGTCTCACTTGTGAAAAACAATTTGATGAGGTACTAACCTATGTCTTATATGCATGTGTATAGAAATGTCATTGAGCTGTTTGAACTATTGTTTTCATACTTTTGTTCACCATCAAAATCATCTTTTGAAATAAAATGAATTCTTTCAACTATGAGTTGTATCTTATTCATATCAGCACTTATTGAACTTCACATAGGTGATATAGGATAAATCACATTATGTCATATTATGTAATAACTAGGTCAAAGGTCAATGTACCAAATAGTATGTACCTGTCCTACTTCAAAATGTACAATTCACCTAAAAGAAAGGAATTTATATTTGTTTGGTAGGTGCAGAACTTAACATCAGAGACAGGTGGACATGACCCAATCTTATTATAAAGTATAAGCTTTGACCACTTTACACTATCTGCAGATACAAGAGGTCACTAACCACCAGTCCTCACACAAAGGTCCACCTATCCATCCTCTTTGTAACACAAATAGTAAGCTTTCCTCCTTTGTAATGTGAATAAAATTGTTTCAATAAACCAATCAGTCACCAAATATAGTAAATCACAGCTTCTAAGTGGTTATGCTGGATTGGGGGGTGAAATTAGGGGAATAAAATACAGAAAAATGCCAAATATAAACACTAAGTATAGCACATCAAATGGAGTTAAAAACAGGAGGAAAGTGTTTATCTAAAAGGGAGAGGTAGCTTATGATAAAGGAATTAAAGGAGGCAAAATCAGCAATGCGAAAAATGAGAAGTGAAAGTTTGATGACCTTACCTTGGACAAATATATGGGGCAGGGCCCAACAGGTCCAAGGACAGCCCAAAGGCAACTGTGCTATAACATCCTTTACAGGTATCCAAATTTCAAGTGAAGTTGTGTTCATTTCCATCTAATATAAAAGGGTGAATCATTTAGATAATATAGATACATATAAAGTATATTTCTTCTACATAAGAATTTAATAATAATTGGCATAAGATAGAGAGAAACTTATCTCAGATCCAAGCAGAACATACCTTATCAGTTTTTAAACTTGTAAACTTTACTGTGAGAAATTATTAAATTGCTTCTACTTACATTTGCATCAAGATTGAGGGCTAATATAATACTTCACAAATCTTCTCTTTATTTTCATAATCAGTCACTGAAAATGTGAGATTTTATTTCCTTGAAATGTTATGACTGGTGTAAGGGAGATAACTGAATGATATACATAAGGTGTGGTAACCTCTAATACATTATCCATGTAATATGGATGAGTTCATCAACAACCTGTATTAACTTTGTTGCAATTAAATTATCTCAAAATACATTACTGATAAAGTGAGAACCTAACATTCAGACTCCTATATTTAGTGGAGACCTCAAGAGTCATGTAATTTTAATGTCTAAGATGACGCAGCTCTTTCATATCACATAGTTCATATTTTCTACAATGCCGGCATGTAGAGTGCAGCCTTCCATAACCATGCAGATATCATCTCATGCCAATTTGCATTCTTGCGATGGGATGCAAAGTTTCAAGAACAGTGTGGATTTGAATGGAATGAATACGCACTGTGTGACTAAAATGGTTATCATTCTGTAATGTTGGACCAAACATGGAAATTCCACAAGAGCAGCTTAACAGAAAGAAATAGGATTAATTGAAAGTCAATAGTAGATTATAATTGGGCTTATACAAGTGCCAATGGGAAATGCTGACTTAAGGAAACTGTTCTTGTTTGTTGGTATTCACTGCTACTTCAACAAAAGGGAATGCAAGAGAACTGAACTAACTACATGAACAATTTCAAAGCAGGAAAGTGTAAAAAACAAAAGGACAATTAGAGCAGGACAATTCAGATCAAAGTGGGAAGGAATACCATATCCTTAATAAATTACCTAAAAAGTACTCATGCCAGAACACCCCACATGGTACAAGTGATCTATCTACAAGTGTACTTAGAGTGTTCTCTATCCTGGTTTATGGCATGCCTTACAAGAACAAGATAGCTGTTTTTGTACACATGATTTTTCATCTTTTGCAGGTACAATAGCCAATATTTGGCCAAAATCAACTATATTATGTTTACATAACTTATTTTGTTGCATGCATTCCAATCTAGGAGGTAACAGCACATACATAAAGGGATCAGGTAGCACAAGTCTATATCTATCATAGCTATAGTTATCAAAAGTCCCCATCCAAAGCCAACTTGTGCTATTTTCTGAAGATTTCATACATTTTATTCATAAAGAACTTTCAATATTTGACCAAAACTGTTCAGCACACATTTGTTTTCCTACATCAAACTAGTATAGTTCATAAATGCCGCCCACATGTATGCGTTTCTATGGATACATTGTGAGGCTATTCTTTCCTTTAGCAAACCTTCATTTTTCCAATAATCTGTGAAATAGTTCGGGACTGTATAAGTAACAAATATACTTAGTCTCACTTGTGAAAAACAATTTGATGAGGTACTAACCTATGTCTTATATGCATGTGTATAGAAATGTCATTGAGCTGTTTGAACTATTGTTTTCATACTTTTGTTCACCATCAAAATCATCTTTTGAAATAAAATGAATTCTTTCAACTATGAGTTGTATCTTATTCATATCAGCACTTATTGAACTTCACATAGGTGATATAGGATAAATCACATTATGTCATATTATGTAATAACTAGGTCAAAGGTCAATGTACCAAATAGTATGTACCTGTCCTACTTCAAAATGTACAATTCACCTAAAAGAAAGGAATTTATATTTGTTTGGTAGGTGCAGAACTTAACATCAGAGACAGGTGGACATGACCCAATCTTATTATAAAGTATAAGCTTTGACCACTTTACACTATCTGCAGATACAAGAGGTCACTAACCACCAGTCCTCACACAAAGGTCCACCTACCCATCCTCTTTGTAACACAAATAGTAAGCTTTCCTCCTTTGTAATGTGAATAAAATTGTTTCAATAAACCAATCAGTCACCAAATATAGTAAATCACAGCTTCTAAGTGGTTATGCTGGATTGGGGGGTGAAATTAGGGGAATAAAATACAGAAAAATGCCAAATATAAACACTAAGTATAGCACATCAAATGGAGTTAAAAACAGGAGGAAAGTGTTTATCTAAAAGGGAGAGGTAGCTTATGATAAAGGAATTAAAGGAGGCAAAATCAGCAATGCGAAAAATGAGAAGTGAAAGTTTGATGACCTTACCTTGGACAAATATATGGGGCAGGGCCCAACAGGTCCAAGGACAGCCCAAAGGCAACTGTGCTATAACATCCTTTACAGGTATCCAAATTTCAAGTGAAGTTGTGTTCATTTCCATCTAATATAAAAGGGTGAATCATTTAGATAATATAGATACATATAAAGTATATTTCTTCTACATAAGAATTTAATAATAATTGGCATAAGATAGAGAGAAACTTATCTCAGATCCAAGCAGAACATACCTTATCAGTTTTTAAACTTGTAAACTTTACTGTGAGAAATTATTAAATTGCTTCTACTTACATTTGCATCAAGATTGAGGGCTAATATAATACTTCACAAATCTTCTCTTTATTTTCATAATCAGTCACTGAAAATGTGAGATTTTATTTCCTTGAAATGTTATGACTGGTGTAAGGGAGATAACTGAATGATATACATAAGGTGTGGTAACCTCTAATACATTATCCATGTAATATGGATGAGTTCATCAACAACCTGTATTAACTTTGTTGCAATTAAATTATCTCAAAATACATTACTGATAAAGTGAGAACCTAACATTCAGACTCCTATATTTAGTGGAGACCTCAAGAGTCATGTAATTTTAATGTCTAAGATGACGCAGCTCTTTCATATCACATAGTTCATATTTTCTACAATGCCGGCATGTAGAGTGCAGCCTTCCATAACCATGCAGATATCATCTCATGCCAATTTGCATTCTTGCGATGGGATGCAAAGTTTCAAGAACAGTGTGGATTTGAATGGAATGAATACGCACTGTGTGACTAAAATGGTTATCATTCTGTAATGTTGGACCAAACATGGAAATTCCACAAGAGCAGCTTAACAGAAAGAAATAGGATTAATTGAAAGTCAATAGTAGATTATAATTGGGCTTATACAAGTGCCAATGGGAAATGCTGACTTAAGGAAACTGTTCTTGTTTGTTGGTATTCACTGCTACTTCAACAAAAGGGAATGCAAGAGAACTGAACTAACTACATGAACAATTTCAAAGCAGGAAAGTGTAAAAAACAAAAGGACAATTAGAGCAGGACAATTCAGATCAAAGTGGGAAGGAATACCATATCCTTAATAAATTACCTAAAAAGTACTCATGCCAGAACACCCCACATGGTACAAGTGATCTATCTACAAGTGTACTTAGAGTGTTCTCTATCCTGGTTTATGGCATGCCTTACAAGAACAAGATAGCTGTTTTTGTACACATGATTTTTCATCTTTTGCAGGTACAATAGCCAATATTTGGCCAAAATCAACTATATTATGTTTACATAACTTATTTTGTTGCATGCATTCCAATCTAGGAGGTAACAGCACATACATAAAGGGATCAGGTAGCACAAGTCTATATCTATCATAGCTATAGTTATCAAAAGTCCCCATCCAAAGCCAACTTGTGCTATTTTCTGAAGATTTCATACATTTTATTCATAAAGAACTTTCAATATTTGACCAAAACTGTTCAGCACACATTTGTTTTCCTACATCAAACTAGTATAGTTCATAAATGCCGCCCACATGTATGCGTTTCTATGGATACATTGTGAGGCTATTCTTTCCTTTAGCAAACCTTCATTTTTCCAATAATCTGTGAAATAGTTCGGGACTGTATAAGTAACAAATATACTTAGTCTCACTTGTGAAAAACAATTTGATGAGGTACTAACCTATGTCTTATATGCATGTGTATAGAAATGTCATTGAGCTGTTTGAACTATTGTTTTCATACTTTTGTTCACCATCAAAATCATCTTTTGAAATAAAATGAATTCTTTCAACTATGAGTTGTATCTTATTCATATCAGCACTTATTGAACTTCACATAGGTGATATAGGATAAATCACATTATGTCATATTATGTAATAACTAGGTCAAAGGTCAATGTACCAAATAGTATGTACCTGTCCTACTTCAAAATGTACAATTCACCTAAAAGAAAGGAATTTATATTTGTTTGGTAGGTGCAGAACTTAACATCAGAGACAGGTGGACATGACCCAATCTTATTATAAAGTATAAGCTTTGACCACTTTACACTATCTGCAGATACAAGAGGTCACTAACCACCAGTCCTCACACAAAGGTCCACCTACCCATCCTCTTTGTAACACAAATAGTAAGCTTTCCTCCTTTGTAATGTGAATAAAATTGTTTCAATAAACCAATCAGTCACCAAATATAGTAAATCACAGCTTCTAAGTGGTTATGCTGGATTGGGGGGTGAAATTAGGGGAATAAAATACAGAAAAATGCCAAATATAAACACTAAGTATAGCACATCAAATGGAGTTAAAAACAGGAGGAAAGTGTTTATCTAAAAGGGAGAGGTAGCTTATGATAAAGGAATTAAAGGAGGCAAAATCAGCAATGCGAAAAATGAGAAGTGAAAGTTTGATGACCTTACCTTGGACAAATATATGGGGCAGGGCCCAACAGGTCCAAGGACAGCCCAAAGGCAACTGTGCTATAACATCCTTTACAGGTATCCAAATTTCAAGTGAAGTTGTGTTCATTTCCATCTAATATAAAAGGGTGAATCATTTAGATAATATAGATACATATAAAGTATATTTCTTCTACATAAGAATTTAATAATAATTGGCATAAGATAGAGAGAAACTTATCTCAGATCCAAGCAGAACATACCTTATCAGTTTTTAAACTTGTAAACTTTACTGTGAGAAATTATTAAATTGCTTCTACTTACATTTGCATCAAGATTGAGGGCTAATATAATACTTCACAAATCTTCTCTTTATTTTCATAATCAGTCACTGAAAATGTGAGATTTTATTTCCTTGAAATGTTATGACTGGTGTAAGGGAGATAACTGAATGATATACATAAGGTGTGGTAACCTCTAATACATTATCCATGTAATATGGATGAGTTCATCAACAACCTGTATTAACTTTGTTGCAATTAAATTATCTCAAAATACATTACTGATAAAGTGAGAACCTAACATTCAGACTCCTATATTTAGTGGAGACCTCAAGAGTCATGTAATTTTAATGTCTAAGATGACGCAGCTCTTTCATATCACATAGTTCATATTTTCTACAATGCCGGCATGTAGAGTGCAGCCTTCCATAACCATGCAGATATCATCTCATGCCAATTTGCATTCTTGCGATGGGATGCAAAGTTTCAAGAACAGTGTGGATTTGAATGGAATGAATACGCACTGTGTGACTAAAATGGTTATCATTCTGTAATGTTGGACCAAACATGGAAATTCCACAAGAGCAGCTTAACAGAAAGAAATAGGATTAATTGAAAGTCAATAGTAGATTATAATTGGGCTTATACAAGTGCCAATGGGAAATGCTGACTTAAGGAAACTGTTCTTGTTTGTTGGTATTCACTGCTACTTCAACAAAAGGGAATGCAAGAGAACTGAACTAACTACATGAACAATTTCAAAGCAGGAAAGTGTAAAAAACAAAAGGACAATTAGAGCAGGACAATTCAGATCAAAGTGGGAAGGAATACCATATCCTTAATAAATTACCTAAAAAGTACTCATGCCAGAACACCCCACATGGTACAAGTGATCTATCTACAAGTGTAGATAGAGTGTTCTCTATCCTGGTTTATGGCATGCCTTACAAGAACAAGATAGCTGTTTTTGTACACATGATTTTTCATCTTTTGCAGGTACAATAGCCAATATTTGGCCAAAATCAACTATATTATGTTTACATAACTTATTTTGTTGCATGCATTCCAATCTAGGAGGTAACAGCACATACATAAAGGGATCAGGTAGCACAAGTCTATATCTATCATAGCTATAGTTATCAAAAGTCCCCATCCAAAGCCAACTTGTGCTATTTTCTGAAGATTTCATACATTTTATTCATAAAGAACTTTCAATATTTGACCAAAACTGTTCAGCACACATTTGTTTTCCTACATCAAACTAGTATAGTTCATAAATGCCGCCCACATGTATGCGTTTCTATGGATACATTGTGAGGCTATTCTTTCCTTTAGCAAACCTTCATTTTTCCAATAATCTGTGAAATAGTTCGGGACTGTATAAGTAACAAATATACTTAGTCTCACTTGTGAAAAACAATTTGATGAGGTACTAACCTATGTCTTATATGCATGTGTATAGAAATGTCATTGAGCTGTTTGAACTATTGTTTTCATACTTTTGTTCACCATCAAAATCATCTTTTGAAATAAAATGAATTCTTTCAACTATGAGTTGTATCTTATTCATATCAGCACTTATTGAACTTCACATAGGTGATATAGGATAAATCACATTATGTCATATTATGTAATAACTAGGTCAAAGGTCAATGTACCAAATAGTATGTACCTGTCCTACTTCAAAATGTACAATTCACCTAAAAGAAAGGAATTTATATTTGTTTGGTAGGTGCAGAACTTAACATCAGAGACAGGTGGACATGACCCAATCTTATTATAAAGTATAAGCTTTGACCACTTTACACTATCTGCAGATACAAGAGGTCACTAACCACCAGTCCTCACACAAAGGTCCACCTATCCATCCTCTTTGTAACACAAATAGTAAGCTTTCCTCCTTTGTAATGTGAATAAAATTGTTTCAATAAACCAATCAGTCACCAAATATAGTAAATCACAGCTTCTAAGTGGTTATGCTGGATTGGGGGGTGAAATTAGGGGAATAAAATACAGAAAAATGCCAAATATAAACACTAAGTATAGCACATCAAATGGAGTTAAAAACAGGAGGAAAGTGTTTATCTAAAAGGGAGAGGTAGCTTATGATAAAGGAATTAAAGGAGGCAAAATCAGCAATGCGAAAAATGAGAAGTGAAAGTTTGATGACCTTACCTTGGACAAATATATGGGGCAGGGCCCAACAGGTCCAAGGACAGCCCAAAGGCAACTGTGCTATAACATCCTTTACAGGTATCCAAATTTCAAGTGAAGTTGTGTTCATTTCCATCTAATATAAAAGGGTGAATCATTTAGATAATATAGATACATATAAAGTATATTTCTTCTACATAAGAATTTAATAATAATTGGCATAAGATAGAGAGAAACTTATCTCAGATCCAAGCAGAACATACCTTATCAGTTTTTAAACTTGTAAACTTTACTGTGAGAAATTATTAAATTGCTTCTACTTACATTTGCATCAAGATTGAGGGCTAATATAATACTTCACAAATCTTCTCTTTATTTTCATAATCAGTCACTGAAAATGTGAGATTTTATTTCCTTGAAATGTTATGACTGGTGTAAGGGAGATAACTGAATGATATACATAAGGTGTGGTAACCTCTAATACATTATCCATGTAATATGGATGAGTTCATCAACAACCTGTATTAACTTTGTTGCAATTAAATTATCTCAAAATACATTACTGATAAAGTGAGAACCTAACATTCAGACTCCTATATTTAGTGGAGACCTCAAGAGTCATGTAATTTTAATGTCTAAGATGACGCAGCTCTTTCATATCACATAGTTCATATTTTCTACAATGCCGGCATGTAGAGTGCAGCCTTCCATAACCATGCAGATATCATCTCATGCCAATTTGCATTCTTGCGATGGGATGCAAAGTTTCAAGAACAGTGTGGATTTGAATGGAATGAATACGCACTGTGTGACTAAAATGGTTATCATTCTGTAATGTTGGACCAAACATGGAAATTCCACAAGAGCAGCTTAACAGAAAGAAATAGGATTAATTGAAAGTCAATAGTAGATTATAATTGGGCTTATACAAGTGCCAATGGGAAATGCTGACTTAAGGAAACTGTTCTTGTTTGTTGGTATTCACTGCTACTTCAACAAAAGGGAATGCAAGAGAACTGAACTAACTACATGAACAATTTCAAAGCAGGAAAGTGTAAAAAACAAAAGGACAATTAGAGCAGGACAATTCAGATCAAAGTGGGAAGGAATACCATATCCTTAATAAATTACCTAAAAAGTACTCATGCCAGAACACCCCACATGGTACAAGTGATCTATCTACAAGTGTACTTAGAGTGTTCTCTATCCTGGTTTATGGCATGCCTTACAAGAACAAGATAGCTGTTTTTGTACACATGATTTTTCATCTTTTGCAGGTACAATAGCCAATATTTGGCCAAAATCAACTATATTATGTTTACATAACTTATTTTGTTGCATGCATTCCAATCTAGGAGGTAACAGCACATACATAAAGGGATCAGGTAGCACAAGTCTATATCTATCATAGCTATAGTTATCAAAAGTCCCCATCCAAAGCCAACTTGTGCTATTTTCTGAAGATTTCATACATTTTATTCATAAAGAACTTTCAATATTTGACCAAAACTGTTCAGCACACATTTGTTTTCCTACATCAAACTAGTATAGTTCATAAATGCCGCCCACATGTATGCGTTTCTATGGATACATTGTGAGGCTATTCTTTCCTTTAGCAAACCTTCATTTTTCCAATAATCTGTGAAATAGTTCGGGACTGTATAAGTAACAAATATACTTAGTCTCACTTGTGAAAAACAATTTGATGAGGTACTAACCTATGTCTTATATGCATGTGTATAGAAATGTCATTGAGCTGTTTGAACTATTGTTTTCATACTTTTGTTCACCATCAAAATCATCTTTTGAAATAAAATGAATTCTTTCAACTATGAGTTGTATCTTATTCATATCAGCACTTATTGAACTTCACATAGGTGATATAGGATAAATCACATTATGTCATATTATGTAATAACTAGGTCAAAGGTCAATGTACCAAATAGTATGTACCTGTCCTACTTCAAAATGTACAATTCACCTAAAAGAAAGGAATTTATATTTGTTTGGTAGGTGCAGAACTTAACATCAGAGACAGGTGGACATGACCCAATCTTATTATAAAGTATAAGCTTTGACCACTTTACACTATCTGCAGATACAAGAGGTCACTAACCACCAGTCCTCACACAAAGGTCCACCTATCCATCCTCTTTGTAACACAAATAGTAAGCTTTCCTCCTTTGTAATGTGAATAAAATTGTTTCAATAAACCAATCAGTCACCAAATATAGTAAATCACAGCTTCTAAGTGGTTATGCTGGATTGGGGGGTGAAATTAGGGGAATAAAATACAGAAAAATGCCAAATATAAACACTAAGTATAGCACATCAAATGGAGTTAAAAACAGGAGGAAAGTGTTTATCTAAAAGGGAGAGGTAGCTTATGATAAAGGAATTAAAGGAGGCAAAATCAGCAATGCGAAAAATGAGAAGTGAAAGTTTGATGACCTTACCTTGGACAAATATATGGGGCAGGGCCCAACAGGTCCAAGGACAGCCCAAAGGCAACTGTGCTATAACATCCTTTACAGGTATCCAAATTTCAAGTGAAGTTGTGTTCATTTCCATCTAATATAAAAGGGTGAATCATTTAGATAATATAGATACATATAAAGTATATTTCTTCTACATAAGAATTTAATAATAATTGGCATAAGATAGAGAGAAACTTATCTCAGATCCAAGCAGAACATACCTTATCAGTTTTTAAACTTGTAAACTTTACTGTGAGAAATTATTAAATTGCTTCTACTTACATTTGCATCAAGATTGAGGGCTAATATAATACTTCACAAATCTTCTCTTTATTTTCATAATCAGTCACTGAAAATGTGAGATTTTATTTCCTTGAAATGTTATGACTGGTGTAAGGGAGATAACTGAATGATATACATAAGGTGTGGTAACCTCTAATACATTATCCATGTAATATGGATGAGTTCATCAACAACCTGTATTAACTTTGTTGCAATTAAATTATCTCAAAATACATTACTGATAAAGTGAGAACCTAACATTCAGACTCCTATATTTAGTGGAGACCTCAAGAGTCATGTAATTTTAATGTCTAAGATGACGCAGCTCTTTCATATCACATAGTTCATATTTTCTACAATGCCGGCATGTAGAGTGCAGCCTTCCATAACCATGCAGATATCATCTCATGCCAATTTGCATTCTTGCGATGGGATGCAAAGTTTCAAGAACAGTGTGGATTTGAATGGAATGAATACGCACTGTGTGACTAAAATGGTTATCATTCTGTAATGTTGGACCAAACATGGAAATTCCACAAGAGCAGCTTAACAGAAAGAAATAGGATTAATTGAAAGTCAATAGTAGATTATAATTGGGCTTATACAAGTGCCAATGGGAAATGCTGACTTAAGGAAACTGTTCTTGTTTGTTGGTATTCACTGCTACTTCAACAAAAGGGAATGCAAGAGAACTGAACTAACTACATGAACAATTTCAAAGCAGGAAAGTGTAAAAAACAAAAGGACAATTAGAGCAGGACAATTCAGATCAAAGTGGGAAGGAATACCATATCCTTAATAAATTACCTAAAAAGTACTCATGCCAGAACACCCCACATGGTACAAGTGATCTATCTACAAGTGTACTTAGAGTGTTCTCTATCCTGGTTTATGGCATGCCTTACAAGAACAAGATAGCTGTTTTTGTACACATGATTTTTCATCTTTTGCAGGTACAATAGCCAATATTTGGCCAAAATCAACTATATTATGTTTACATAACTTATTTTGTTGCATGCATTCCAATCTAGGAGGTAACAGCACATACATAAAGGGATCAGGTAGCACAAGTCTATATCTATCATAGCTATAGTTATCAAAAGTCCCCATCCAAAGCCAACTTGTGCTATTTTCTGAAGATTTCATACATTTTATTCATAAAGAACTTTCAATATTTGACCAAAACTGTTCAGCACACATTTGTTTTCCTACATCAAACTAGTATAGTTCATAAATGCCGCCCACATGTATGCGTTTCTATGGATACATTGTGAGGCTATTCTTTCCTTTAGCAAACCTTCATTTTTCCAATAATCTGTGAAATAGTTCGGGACTGTATAAGTAACAAATATACTTAGTCTCACTTGTGAAAAACAATTTGATGAGGTACTAACCTATGTCTTATATGCATGTGTATAGAAATGTCATTGAGCTGTTTGAACTATTGTTTTCATACTTTTGTTCACCATCAAAATCATCTTTTGAAATAAAATGAATTCTTTCAACTATGAGTTGTATCTTATTCATATCAGCACTTATTGAACTTCACATAGGTGATATAGGATAAATCACATTATGTCATATTATGTAATAACTAGGTCAAAGGTCAATGTACCAAATAGTATGTACCTGTCCTACTTCAAAATGTACAATTCACCTAAAAGAAAGGAATTTATATTTGTTTGGTAGGTGCAGAACTTAACATCAGAGACAGGTGGACATGACCCAATCTTATTATAAAGTATAAGCTTTGACCACTTTACACTATCTGCAGATACAAGAGGTCACTAACCACCAGTCCTCACACAAAGGTCCACCTACCCATCCTCTTTGTAACACAAATAGTAAGCTTTCCTCCTTTGTAATGTGAATAAAATTGTTTCAATAAACCAATCAGTCACCAAATATAGTAAATCACAGCTTCTAAGTGGTTATGCTGGATTGGGGGGTGAAATTAGGGGAATAAAATACAGAAAAATGCCAAATATAAACACTAAGTATAGCACATCAAATGGAGTTAAAAACAGGAGGAAAGTGTTTATCTAAAAGGGAGAGGTAGCTTATGATAAAGGAATTAAAGGAGGCAAAATCAGCAATGCGAAAAATGAGAAGTGAAAGTTTGATGACCTTACCTTGGACAAATATATGGGGCAGGGCCCAACAGGTCCAAGGACAGCCCAAAGGCAACTGTGCTATAACATCCTTTACAGGTATCCAAATTTCAAGTGAAGTTGTGTTCATTTCCATCTAATATAAAAGGGTGAATCATTTAGATAATATAGATACATATAAAGTATATTTCTTCTACATAAGAATTTAATAATAATTGGCATAAGATAGAGAGAAACTTATCTCAGATCCAAGCAGAACATACCTTATCAGTTTTTAAACTTGTAAACTTTACTGTGAGAAATTATTAAATTGCTTCTACTTACATTTGCATCAAGATTGAGGGCTAATATAATACTTCACAAATCTTCTCTTTATTTTCATAATCAGTCACTGAAAATGTGAGATTTTATTTCCTTGAAATGTTATGACTGGTGTAAGGGAGATAACTGAATGATATACATAAGGTGTGGTAACCTCTAATACATTATCCATGTAATATGGATGAGTTCATCAACAACCTGTATTAACTTTGTTGCAATTAAATTATCTCAAAATACATTACTGATAAAGTGAGAACCTAACATTCAGACTCCTATATTTAGTGGAGACCTCAAGAGTCATGTAATTTTAATGTCTAAGATGACGCAGCTCTTTCATATCACATAGTTCATATTTTCTACAATGCCGGCATGTAGAGTGCAGCCTTCCATAACCATGCAGATATCATCTCATGCCAATTTGCATTCTTGCGATGGGATGCAAAGTTTCAAGAACAGTGTGGATTTGAATGGAATGAATACGCACTGTGTGACTAAAATGGTTATCATTCTGTAATGTTGGACCAAACATGGAAATTCCACAAGAGCAGCTTAACAGAAAGAAATAGGATTAATTGAAAGTCAATAGTAGATTATAATTGGGCTTATACAAGTGCCAATGGGAAATGCTGACTTAAGGAAACTGTTCTTGTTTGTTGGTATTCACTGCTACTTCAACAAAAGGGAATGCAAGAGAACTGAACTAACTACATGAACAATTTCAAAGCAGGAAAGTGTAAAAAACAAAAGGACAATTAGAGCAGGACAATTCAGATCAAAGTGGGAAGGAATACCATATCCTTAATAAATTACCTAAAAAGTACTCATGCCAGAACACCCCACATGGTACAAGTGATCTATCTACAAGTGTAGATAGAGTGTTCTCTATCCTGGTTTATGGCATGCCTTACAAGAACAAGATAGCTGTTTTTGTACACATGATTTTTCATCTTTTGCAGGTACAATAGCCAATATTTGGCCAAAATCAACTATATTATGTTTACATAACTTATTTTGTTGCATGCATTCCAATCTAGGAGGTAACAGCACATACATAAAGGGATCAGGTAGCACAAGTCTATATCTATCATAGCTATAGTTATCAAAAGTCCCCATCCAAAGCCAACTTGTGCTATTTTCTGAAGATTTCATACATTTTATTCATAAAGAACTTTCAATATTTGACCAAAACTGTTCAGCACACATTTGTTTTCCTACATCAAACTAGTATAGTTCATAAATGCCGCCCACATGTATGCGTTTCTATGGATACATTGTGAGGCTATTCTTTCCTTTAGCAAACCTTCATTTTTCCAATAATCTGTGAAATAGTTCGGGACTGTATAAGTAACAAATATACTTAGTCTCACTTGTGAAAAACAATTTGATGAGGTACTAACCTATGTCTTATATGCATGTGTATAGAAATGTCATTGAGCTGTTTGAACTATTGTTTTCATACTTTTGTTCACCATCAAAATCATCTTTTGAAATAAAATGAATTCTTTCAACTATGAGTTGTATCTTATTCATATCAGCACTTATTGAACTTCACATAGGTGATATAGGATAAATCACATTATGTCATATTATGTAATAACTAGGTCAAAGGTCAATGTACCAAATAGTATGTACCTGTCCTACTTCAAAATGTACAATTCACCTAAAAGAAAGGAATTTATATTTGTTTGGTAGGTGCAGAACTTAACATCAGAGACAGGTGGACATGACCCAATCTTATTATAAAGTATAAGCTTTGACCACTTTACACTATCTGCAGATACAAGAGGTCACTAACCACCAGTCCTCACACAAAGGTCCACCTATCCATCCTCTTTGTAACACAAATAGTAAGCTTTCCTCCTTTGTAATGTGAATAAAATTGTTTCAATAAACCAATCAGTCACCAAATATAGTAAATCACAGCTTCTAAGTGGTTATGCTGGATTGGGGGGTGAAATTAGGGGAATAAAATACAGAAAAATGCCAAATATAAACACTAAGTATAGCACATCAAATGGAGTTAAAAACAGGAGGAAAGTGTTTATCTAAAAGGGAGAGGTAGCTTATGATAAAGGAATTAAAGGAGGCAAAATCAGCAATGCGAAAAATGAGAAGTGAAAGTTTGATGACCTTACCTTGGACAAATATATGGGGCAGGGCCCAACAGGTCCAAGGACAGCCCAAAGGCAACTGTGCTATAACATCCTTTACAGGTATCCAAATTTCAAGTGAAGTTGTGTTCATTTCCATCTAATATAAAAGGGTGAATCATTTAGATAATATAGATACATATAAAGTATATTTCTTCTACATAAGAATTTAATAATAATTGGCATAAGATAGAGAGAAACTTATCTCAGATCCAAGCAGAACATACCTTATCAGTTTTTAAACTTGTAAACTTTACTGTGAGAAATTATTAAATTGCTTCTACTTACATTTGCATCAAGATTGAGGGCTAATATAATACTTCACAAATCTTCTCTTTATTTTCATAATCAGTCACTGAAAATGTGAGATTTTATTTCCTTGAAATGTTATGACTGGTGTAAGGGAGATAACTGAATGATATACATAAGGTGTGGTAACCTCTAATACATTATCCATGTAATATGGATGAGTTCATCAACAACCTGTATTAACTTTGTTGCAATTAAATTATCTCAAAATACATTACTGATAAAGTGAGAACCTAACATTCAGACTCCTATATTTAGTGGAGACCTCAAGAGTCATGTAATTTTAATGTCTAAGATGACGCAGCTCTTTCATATCACATAGTTCATATTTTCTACAATGCCGGCATGTAGAGTGCAGCCTTCCATAACCATGCAGATATCATCTCATGCCAATTTGCATTCTTGCGATGGGATGCAAAGTTTCAAGAACAGTGTGGATTTGAATGGAATGAATACGCACTGTGTGACTAAAATGGTTATCATTCTGTAATGTTGGACCAAACATGGAAATTCCACAAGAGCAGCTTAACAGAAAGAAATAGGATTAATTGAAAGTCAATAGTAGATTATAATTGGGCTTATACAAGTGCCAATGGGAAATGCTGACTTAAGGAAACTGTTCTTGTTTGTTGGTATTCACTGCTACTTCAACAAAAGGGAATGCAAGAGAACTGAACTAACTACATGAACAATTTCAAAGCAGGAAAGTGTAAAAAACAAAAGGACAATTAGAGCAGGACAATTCAGATCAAAGTGGGAAGGAATACCATATCCTTAATAAATTACCTAAAAAGTACTCATGCCAGAACACCCCACATGGTACAAGTGATCTATCTACAAGTGTACTTAGAGTGTTCTCTATCCTGGTTTATGGCATGCCTTACAAGAACAAGATAGCTGTTTTTGTACACATGATTTTTCATCTTTTGCAGGTACAATAGCCAATATTTGGCCAAAATCAACTATATTATGTTTACATAACTTATTTTGTTGCATGCATTCCAATCTAGGAGGTAACAGCACATACATAAAGGGATCAGGTAGCACAAGTCTATATCTATCATAGCTATAGTTATCAAAAGTCCCCATCCAAAGCCAACTTGTGCTATTTTCTGAAGATTTCATACATTTTATTCATAAAGAACTTTCAATATTTGACCAAAACTGTTCAGCACACATTTGTTTTCCTACATCAAACTAGTATAGTTCATAAATGCCGCCCACATGTATGCGTTTCTATGGATACATTGTGAGGCTATTCTTTCCTTTAGCAAACCTTCATTTTTCCAATAATCTGTGAAATAGTTCGGGACTGTATAAGTAACAAATATACTTAGTCTCACTTGTGAAAAACAATTTGATGAGGTACTAACCTATGTCTTATATGCATGTGTATAGAAATGTCATTGAGCTGTTTGAACTATTGTTTTCATACTTTTGTTCACCATCAAAATCATCTTTTGAAATAAAATGAATTCTTTCAACTATGAGTTGTATCTTATTCATATCAGCACTTATTGAACTTCACATAGGTGATATAGGATAAATCACATTATGTCATATTATGTAATAACTAGGTCAAAGGTCAATGTACCAAATAGTATGTACCTGTCCTACTTCAAAATGTACAATTCACCTAAAAGAAAGGAATTTATATTTGTTTGGTAGGTGCAGAACTTAACATCAGAGACAGGTGGACATGACCCAATCTTATTATAAAGTATAAGCTTTGACCACTTTACACTATCTGCAGATACAAGAGGTCACTAACCACCAGTCCTCACACAAAGGTCCACCTATCCATCCTCTTTGTAACACAAATAGTAAGCTTTCCTCCTTTGTAATGTGAATAAAATTGTTTCAATAAACCAATCAGTCACCAAATATAGTAAATCACAGCTTCTAAGTGGTTATGCTGGATTGGGGGGTGAAATTAGGGGAATAAAATACAGAAAAATGCCAAATATAAACACTAAGTATAGCACATCAAATGGAGTTAAAAACAGGAGGAAAGTGTTTATCTAAAAGGGAGAGGTAGCTTATGATAAAGGAATTAAAGGAGGCAAAATCAGCAATGCGAAAAATGAGAAGTGAAAGTTTGATGACCTTACCTTGGACAAATATATGGGGCAGGGCCCAACAGGTCCAAGGACAGCCCAAAGGCAACTGTGCTATAACATCCTTTACAGGTATCCAAATTTCAAGTGAAGTTGTGTTCATTTCCATCTAATATAAAAGGGTGAATCATTTAGATAATATAGATACATATAAAGTATATTTCTTCTACATAAGAATTTAATAATAATTGGCATAAGATAGAGAGAAACTTATCTCAGATCCAAGCAGAACATACCTTATCAGTTTTTAAACTTGTAAACTTTACTGTGAGAAATTATTAAATTGCTTCTACTTACATTTGCATCAAGATTGAGGGCTAATATAATACTTCACAAATCTTCTCTTTATTTTCATAATCAGTCACTGAAAATGTGAGATTTTATTTCATTGAAATGTTATGACTGGTGTAAGGGAGATAACTGAATGATATACATAAGGTGTGGTAACCTCTAATACATTATCCATGTAATATGGATGAGTTCATCAACAACCTGTATTAACTTTGTTGCAATTAAATTATCTCAAAATACATTACTGATAAAGTGAGAACCTAACATTCAGACTCCTATATTTAGTGGAGACCTCAAGAGTCATGTAATTTTAATGTCTAAGATGACGCAGCTCTTTCATATCACATAGTTCATATTTTCTACAATGCCGGCATGTAGAGTGCAGCCTTCCATAACCATGCAGATATCATCTCATGCCAATTTGCATTCTTGCGATGGGATGCAAAGTTTCAAGAACAGTGTGGATTTGAATGGAATGAATACGCACTGTGTGACTAAAATGGTTATCATTCTGTAATGTTGGACCAAACATGGAAATTCCACAAGAGCAGCTTAACAGAAAGAAATAGGATTAATTGAAAGTCAATAGTAGATTATAATTGGGCTTATACAAGTGCCAATGGGAAATGCTGACTTAAGGAAACTGTTCTTGTTTGTTGGTATTCACTGCTACTTCAACAAAAGGGAATGCAAGAGAACTGAACTAACTACATGAACAATTTCAAAGCAGGAAAGTGTAAAAAACAAAAGGACAATTAGAGCAGGACAATTCAGATCAAAGTGGGAAGGAATACCATATCCTTAATAAATTACCTAAAAAGTACTCATGCCAGAACACCCCACATGGTACAAGTGATCTATCTACAAGTGTACTTAGAGTGTTCTCTATCCTGGTTTATGGCATGCCTTACAAGAACAAGATAGCTGTTTTTGTACACATGATTTTTCATCTTTTGCAGGTACAATAGCCAATATTTGGCCAAAATCAACTATATTATGTTTACATAACTTATTTTGTTGCATGCATTCCAATCTAGGAGGTAACAGCACATACATAAAGGGATCAGGTAGCACAAGTCTATATCTATCATAGCTATAGTTATCAAAAGTCCCCATCCAAAGCCAACTTGTGCTATTTTCTGAAGATTTCATACATTTTATTCATAAAGAACTTTCAATATTTGACCAAAACTGTTCAGCACACATTTGTTTTCCTACATCAAACTAGTATAGTTCATAAATGCCGCCCACATGTATGCGTTTCTATGGATACATTGTGAGGCTATTCTTTCCTTTAGCAAACCTTCATTTTTCCAATAATCTGTGAAATAGTTCGGGACTGTATAAGTAACAAATATACTTAGTCTCACTTGTGAAAAACAATTTGATGAGGTACTAACCTATGTCTTATATGCATGTGTATAGAAATGTCATTGAGCTGTTTGAACTATTGTTTTCATACTTTTGTTCACCATCAAAATCATCTTTTGAAATAAAATGAATTCTTTCAACTATGAGTTGTATCTTATTCATATCAGCACTTATTGAACTTCACATAGGTGATATAGGATAAATCACATTATGTCATATTATGTAATAACTAGGTCAAAGGTCAATGTACCAAATAGTATGTACCTGTCCTACTTCAAAATGTACAATTCACCTAAAAGAAAGGAATTTATATTTGTTTGGTAGGTGCAGAACTTAACATCAGAGACAGGTGGACATGACCCAATCTTATTATAAAGTATAAGCTTTGACCACTTTACACTATCTGCAGATACAAGAGGTCACTAACCACCAGTCCTCACACAAAGGTCCACCTATCCATCCTCTTTGTAACACAAATAGTAAGCTTTCCTCCTTTGTAATGTGAATAAAATTGTTTCAATAAACCAATCAGTCACCAAATATAGTAAATCACAGCTTCTAAGTGGTTATGCTGGATTGGGGGGTGAAATTAGGGGAATAAAATACAGAAAAATGCCAAATATAAACACTAAGTATAGCACATCAAATGGAGTTAAAAACAGGAGGAAAGTGTTTATCTAAAAGGGAGAGGTAGCTTATGATAAAGGAATTAAAGGAGGCAAAATCAGCAATGCGAAAAATGAGAAGTGAAAGTTTGATGACCTTACCTTGGACAAATATATGGGGCAGGGCCCAACAGGTCCAAGGACAGCCCAAAGGCAACTGTGCTATAACATCCTTTACAGGTATCCAAATTTCAAGTGAAGTTGTGTTCATTTCCATCTAATATAAAAGGGTGAATCATTTAGATAATATAGATACATATAAAGTATATTTCTTCTACATAAGAATTTAATAATAATTGGCATAAGATAGAGAGAAACTTATCTCAGATCCAAGCAGAACATACCTTATCAGTTTTTAAACTTGTAAACTTTACTGTGAGAAATTATTAAATTGCTTCTACTTACATTTGCATCAAGATTGAGGGCTAATATAATACTTCACAAATCTTCTCTTTATTTTCATAATCAGTCACTGAAAATGTGAGATTTTATTTCATTGAAATGTTATGACTGGTGTAAGGGAGATAACTGAATGATATACATAAGGTGTGGTAACCTCTAATACATTATCCATGTAATATGGATGAGTTCATCAACAACCTGTATTAACTTTGTTGCAATTAAATTATCTCAAAATACATTACTGATAAAGTGAGAACCTAACATTCAGACTCCTATATTTAGTGGAGACCTCAAGAGTCATGTAATTTTATTGTCTAAGATGACGCAGCTCTTTCATATCACATAGTTCATGTTTTCTACAATGCTGGCATGTAGAGTGCAGCCTTCCATAACCATGCAGATATCATCTCATGCCAATTTGCATTCTTGCGATGGGATGCAAAGTTTCAAGAACAGTGTGGATTTGAATGGAATGAATACGCACTGTGTGACTAAAATGGTTATCATTCTGTAATGTTGGACCAAACATGGAAATTCCACAAGAGCAGCTTAACAGAAAGAAATAGGATTAATTGAAAGTCAATAGTAGATTATAATTGGGCTTATACAAGTGCCAATGGGAAATGCTGACTTAAGGAAACTGTTCTTGTTTGTTGGTATTCACTGCTACTTCAACAAAAGGGAATGCAAGAGAACTGAACTAACTACATGGACAATTTCAAAGCAGGAAAGTGTAAAAAACAAAAGGACAATTAGAGCAGGACAATTCAGATCAAAGTGGGAAGGAATACCATATCCTTAATAAATTACCTAAAAAGTACTCATGCCAGAACACCCCACATGGTACAAGTGATCTATCTACAAGTGTACTTAGAGTGTTCTCTATCCTGGTTTATGGCATGCCTTACAAGAACAAGATAGCTGTTTTTGTACACATGATTTTTCATCTTTTGCAGGTACAATAGCCAATATTTGGCCAAAATCAACTATATTATGTTTACATAACTTATTTTGTTGCATGCATTCCAATCTAGGAGGTAACAGCACATACATAAAGGGATCAGGTAGCACAAGTCTATATCTATCATAGCTATAGTTATCAAAAGTCCCCATCCAAAGCCAACTTGTGCTATTTTCTGAAGATTTCATACATTTTATTCATAAAGAACTTTCAATATTTGACCAAAACTGTTCAGCACACATTTGTTTTCCTACATCAAACTAGTATAGTTCATAAATGCCGCCCACATGTATGCGTTTCTATGGATACATTGTGAGGCTATTCTTTCCTTTAGCAAACCTTCATTTTTCCAATAATCTGTGAAATAGTTCGGGACTGTATAAGTAACAAATATACTTAGTCTCACTTGTGAAAAACAATTTGATGAGGTACTAACCTATGTCTTATATGCATGTGTATAGAAATGTCATTGAGCTGTTTGAACTATTGTTTTCATACTTTTGCTTCACCATCAAAATCATCTTTTGAAATAAAATGAATTCTTTCAACTATGAGTTGTATCTTATTCATATCAGCACTTATTGAACTTCACATAGGTGATATAGGATAAATCACATTATGTCATATTATGTAATAACTAGGTCAAAGGTCAATGTACCAAATAGTATGTACCTGTCCTACTTCAAAATGTACAATTCACCTAAAAGAAAGGAATTTATATTTGTTTGGTAGGTGCAGAACTTAACATCAGAGACAGGTGGACATGACCCAATCTTATTATAAAGTATAAGCTTTGACCACTTTACACTATCTGCAGATACAAGAGGTCACTAACCACCAGTCCTCACACAAAGGTCCACCTACCCATCCTCTTTGTAACACAAATAGTAAGCTTTCCTCCTTTGTAATGTGAATAAAATTGTTTCAATAAACCAATCAGTCACCAAATATAGTAAATCACAGCTTCTAAGTGGTTATGCTGGATTGGGGGGTGAAATTAGGGGAATAAAATACAGAAAAATGCCAAATATAAACACTAAGTATAGCACATCAAATGGAGTTAAAAACAGGAGGAAAGTGTTTATCTAAAAGGGAGAGGTAGCTTATGATAAAGGAATTAAAGGAGGCAAAATCAGCAATGTGAGAAATGAGAAGTGAAAGTTTGATGACCTTACCTTGGACAAATATATGGGGCAGGGCCCAACAGGTCCAAGGACAGCCCAAAGGCAACTGTGCTATAACATCCTTTACAGGTATCCAAATTTCAAGTGAAGTTGTGTTCATTTCCATCTAATATAAAAGGGTGAATCATTTAGATAATATAGATACATATAAAGTATATTTCTTCTACATAAGAATTTAATAATAATTGGCATAAGATAGAGAGAAACTTATCTCAGATCCAAGCAGAACATACCTTATCAGTTTTTAAACTTGTAAACTTTACTGTGAGAAATTATTAAATTGCTTCTACTTACATTTGCATCAAGATTGAGGGCTAATATAATACTTCACAAATCTTCTCTTTATTTTCATAACCAGTCACTGAAAATGTGAGATTTTATTTCCTTGAAATGTTATGACTGGTGTAAGGGAGATAACTGAATGATATACATAAGGTGTGGTAACCTCTAATACATTATCCATGTAATATGGATGAGTTCATCAACAACCTGTATTAACTTTGTTGCAATTAAATTATCTCAAAATACATTACTGATAAAGTGAGAACCTAACATTCAGACTCCTATATTTAGTGGAGACCTCAAGAGTCATGTAATTTTAATGTCTAAGATGACGCAGCTCTTTCATATCACATAGTTCATATTTTCTACAATGCCGGCATGTAGAGTGCAGCCTTCCATAACCATGCAGATATCATCTCATGCCAATTTGCATTCTTGCGATGGGATGCAAAGTTTCAAGAACAGTGTGGATTTGAATGGAATGAATACGCACTGTGTGACTAAAATGGTTATCATTCTGTAATGTTGGACCAAACATGGAAATTCCACAAGAGCAGCTTAACAGAAAGAAATAGGATTAATTGAAAGTCAATAGTAGATTATAATTGGGCTTATACAAGTGCCAATGGGAAATGCTGACTTAAGGAAACTGTTCTTGTTTGTTGGTATTCACTGCTACTTCAACAAAAGGGAATGCAAGAGAACTGAACTAACTACATGAACAATTTCAAAGCAGGAAAGTGTAAAAAACAAAAGGACAATTAGAGCAGGACAATTCAAATCAAAGTGGGAAGGAATACCATATCCTTAATAAATTACCTAAAAATTACTCATGCCAGAACACCCCACATGGTACAAGTGATCTATCTACAAGTGTACTTAGAGTGTTCTCTATCGTGATTTCTGGCATGCCTTACAAGAACAAGATAACTGTTTTTGTACACATGATTTTTCATCTTTTGCAGGTACAATAGCCAATATTTGGCCAAAATCAACTATATTATGTTTACATAACTTATTTTGTTGCATGCATTCCAATCTAGGAGGTAACAGCACATACATAAAGGGATCAGGTAGCACAAGTCTATATCTATCATAGCTATAGTTATCAAAAGTCCCCATCCAAAGCCAACTTGTGCTATTTTCTGAAGATTTCATACATTTTATTCGTAAAGAACTTTCAATATTTGACCAAAACTGTTCAGCACACATTTGTTTTCCTACATCAAACTAGTATAGTTCATAAATGCCGCCCACATGTATGCGTTTCTATGGATACATTGTGAGGCTATTCTTTCCTTTAGCAAACCTTCATTTTTCCAATAATCTGTGAAATAGTTCGGGACTGTATAAGTAACAAATATACTTAGTCTCACTTGTGAAAAACAATTTGATGAGGTACTAACCTATGTCTTATATGCATGTGTATAGAAATGTCATTGAGCTGTTTGAACTATTGTTTTCATACTTTTGCTTCACCATCAAAATCATCTTTTGAAATAAAATGAATTCTTTCAACTATGAGTTGTATCTTATTCATATCAGCACTTATTGAACTTCACATAGGTGATATAGGATAAATCACATTATGTCATATTATGTAATAACTAGGTCAAAGGTCAATGTACCAAATAGTATGTACCTGTCCTACTTCAAAATGTACAATTCACCTAAAAGAAAGGAATTTATATTTGTTTGGTAGGTGCAGAACTTAACATCAGAGACAGGTGGACATGACCCAATCTTATTATAAAGTATAAGCTTTGACCACTTTACACTATCTGCAGATACAAGAGGTCACTAACCACCAGTCCTCACACAAAGGTCCACCTACCCATCCTCTTTGTAACACAAATAGTAAGCTTTCCTCCTTTGTAATGTGAATAAAATTGTTTCAATAAACCAATCAGTCACCAAATATAGTAAATCACAGCTTCTAAGTGGTTATGCTGGATTGGGGGGTGAAATTAGGGGAATAAAATACAGAAAAATGCCAAATATAAACACTAAGTATAGCACATCAAATGGAGTTAAAAACAGGAGGAAAGTGTTTATCTAAAAGGGAGAGGTAGCTTATGATAAAGGAATTAAAGGAGGCAATATCAGCAATGCGAAAATGAGAAGTGAAAATTTGATGACCTTACCTTGGACAAATATATGGGGCAGGGCCCAACAGGTCCAAGGACAGCCCAAAGGCAACTGTGCTATAACATACTTTACAGGTATCCAAATTTCAAGTGAAGTTGTGTTCATTTCCATCTAATATAAAAGGGTGAATCAATTAGATAATATAGATACATATAAAGTATATTTCTTCTACATAAGAATTTAATAATAATTGGCATAAGATAGAGAGAAACTTATCTCAGATCCAAGCAGAACATACCTTATCAGTTTTTAAACTTGTAAACTTTACTGTGAGAAATTATTAAATTGCTTCTACTTACATTTGCATCAAGATTGAGGGCTAATATAATACTTCACAAATCTTCTCTTTATTTTCATAATCAGTCACTGAAAATGTGAGATTTTATTTCATTGAAATGTTATGACTGGTGTAAGGGAGATAACTGAATGATATACATAAGGTGTGGTAACCTCTAATACATTATCCATGTAATATGGATGAGTTCATCAACAACCTGTATTAACTTTGTTGCAATTAAATTATCTCAAAATACATTACTGATAAAGTGAGAACCTAACATTCAGACTCCTATATTTAGTGGAGACCTCAAGAGTCATGTAATTTTATTGTCTAAGATGACGCAGCTCTTTCATATCACATAGTTCATATTTTCTACAATGCTGGCATGTAGAGTGCAGCCTTCCATAACCATGCAGATATCATCTCATGCCAATTTGCATTCTTGCGATGGGATGCAAAGTTTCAAGAACAGTGTGGATTTGAATGGAATGAATACGCACTGTGTGACTAAAATGGTTATCATTCTGTAATGTTGGACCAAACATGGAAATTCCACAAGAGCAGCTTAACAGAAAGAAATAGGATTAATTGAAAGTCAATAGTAGATTATAATTGGGCTTATACAAGTGCCAATGGGAAATGCTGACTTAAGGAAACTGTTCTTGTTTGTTGGTATTCACTGCTACTTCAACAAAAGGGAATGCAAGAGAACTGAACTAACTACATGGACAATTTCAAAGCAGGAAAGTGTAAAAAACAAAAGGACAATTAGAGCAGGACAATTCAGATCAAAGTGGGAAGGAATACCATATCCTTAATAAATTACCTAAAAAGTACTCATGCCAGAACACCCCACATGGTACAAGTGATCTATCTACAAGTGTACTTAGAGTGTTCTCTATCCTGGTTTATGGCATGCCTTACAAGAACAAGATAGCTGTTTTTGTACACATGATTTTTCATCTTTTGCAGGTACAATAGCCAATATTTGGCCAAAATCAACTATATTATGTTTACATAACTTATTTTGTTGCATGCATTCCAATCTAGGAGGTAACAGCACATACATAAAGGGATCAGGTAGCACAAGTCTATATCTATCATAGCTATAGTTATCAAAAGTCCCCATCCAAAGCCAACTTGTGCTATTTTCTGAAGATTTCATACATTTTATTCATAAAGAACTTTCAATATTTGACCAAAACTGTTCAGCACACATTTGTTTTCCTACATCAAACTAGTATAGTTCATAAATGCCGCCCACATGTATGCGTTTCTATGGATACATTGTGAGGCTATTCTTTCCTTTAGCAAACCTTCATTTTTCCAATAATCTGTGAAATAGTTCGGGACTGTATAAGTAACAAATATACTTAGTCTCACTTGTGAAAAACAATTTGATGAGGTACTAACCTATGTCTTATATGCATGTGTATAGAAATGTCATTGAGCTGTTTGAACTATTGTTTTCATACTTTTGCTTCACCATCAAAATCATCTTTTGAAATAAAATGAATTCTTTCAACTATGAGTTGTATCTTATTCATATCAGCACTTATTGAACTTCACATAGGTGATATAGGATAAATCACATTATGTCATATTATGTAATAACTAGGTCAAAGGTCAATGTACCAAATAGTATGTACCTGTCCTACTTCAAAATGTACAATTCACCTAAAAGAAAGGAATTTATATTTGTTTGGTAGGTGCAGAACTTAACATCAGAGACAGGTGGACATGACCCAATCTTATTATAAAGTATAAGCTTTGACCACTTTACACTATCTGCAGATACAAGAGGTCACTAACCACCAGTCCTCACACAAAGGTCCACCTACCCATCCTCTTTGTAACACAAATAGTAAGCTTTCCTCCTTTGTAATGTGAATAAAATTGTTTCAATAAACCAATCAGTCACCAAATATAGTAAATCACAGCTTCTAAGTGGTTATGCTGGATTGGGGGGTGAAATTAGGGGAATAAAATACAGAAAAATGCCAAATATAAACACTAAGTATAGCACATCAAATGGAGTTAAAAACAGGAGGAAAGTGTTTATCTAAAAGGGAGAGGTAGCTTATGATAAAGGAATTAAAGGAGGCAAAATCAGCAATGTGAGAAATGAGAAGTGAAAGTTTGATGACCTTACCTTGGACAAATATATGGGGCAGGGCCCAACAGGTCCAAGGACAGCCCAAAGGCAACTGTGCTATAACATCCTTTACAGGTATCCAAATTTCAAGTGAAGTTGTGTTCATTTCCATCTAATATAAAAGGGTGAATCATTTAGATAATATAGATACATATAAAGTATATTTCTTCTACATAAGAATTTAATAATAATTGGCATAAGATAGAGAGAAACTTATCTCAGATCCAAGCAGAACATACCTTATCAGTTTTTAAACTTGTAAACTTTACTGTGAGAAATTATTAAATTGCTTCTACTTACATTTGCATCAAGATTGAGGGCTAATATAATACTTCACAAATCTTCTCTTTATTTTCATAACCAGTCACTGAAAATGTGAGATTTTATTTCCTTGAAATGTTATGACTGGTGTAAGGGAGATAACTGAATGATATACATAAGGTGTGGTAACCTCTAATACATTATCCATGTAATATGGATGAGTTCATCAACAACCTGTATTAACTTTGTTGCAATTAAATTATCTCAAAATACATTACTGATAAAGTGAGAACCTAACATTCAGACTCCTATATTTAGTGGAGACCTCAAGAGTCATGTAATTTTAATGTCTAAGATGACGCAGCTCTTTCATATCACATAGTTCATATTTTCTACAATGCCGGCATGTAGAGTGCAGCCTTCCATAACCATGCAGATATCATCTCATGCCAATTTGCATTCTTGCGATGGGATGCAAAGTTTCAAGAACAGTGTGGATTTGAATGGAATGAATACGCACTGTGTGACTAAAATGGTTATCATTCTGTAATGTTGGACCAAACATGGAAATTCCACAAGAGCAGCTTAACAGAAAGAAATAGGATTAATTGAAAGTCAATAGTAGATTATAATTGGGCTTATACAAGTGCCAATGGGAAATGCTGACTTAAGGAAACTGTTCTTGTTTGTTGGTATTCACTGCTACTTCAACAAAAGGGAATGCAAGAGAACTGAACTAACTACATGAACAATTTCAAAGCAGGAAAGTGTAAAAAACAAAAGGACAATTAGAGCAGGACAATTCAAATCAAAGTGGGAAGGAATACCATATCCTTAATAAATTACCTAAAAATTACTCATGCCAGAACACCCCACATGGTACAAGTGATCTATCTACAAGTGTACTTAGAGTGTTCTCTATCCTGGTTTATGGCATGCCTTACAAGAACAAGATAGCTGTTTTTGTACACATGATTTTTCATCTTTTGCAGGTACAATAGCCAATATTTGGCCAAAATCAACTATATTATGTTTACATAACTTATTTTGTTGCATGCATTCCAATCTAGGAGGTAACAGCACATACATAAAGGGATCAGGTAGCACAAGTCTATATCTATCATAGCTATAGTTATCAAAAGTCCCCATCCAAAGCCAACTTGTGCTATTTTCTGAAGATTTCATACATTTTATTCATAAAGAACTTTCAATATTTGACCAAAACTGTTCAGCACACATTTGTTTTCCTACATCAAACTAGTATAGTTCATAAATGCCGCCCACATGTATGCGTTTCTATGGATACATTGTGAGGCTATTCTTTCCTTTAGCAAACCTTCATTTTTCCAATAATCTGTGAAATAGTTCGGGACTGTATAAGTAACAAATATACTTAGTCTCACTTGTGAAAAACAATTTGATGAGGTACTAACCTATGTCTTATATGCATGTGTATAGAAATGTCATTGAGCTGTTTGAACTATTGTTTTCATACTTTTGCTTCACCATCAAAATCATCTTTTGAAATAAAATGAATTCTTTCAACTATGAGTTGTATCTTATTCATATCAGCACTTATTGAACTTCACATAGGTGATATAGGATAAATCACATTATGTCATATTATGTAATAACTAGGTCAAAGGTCAATGTACCAAATAGTATGTACCTGTCCTACTTCAAAATGTACAATTCACCTAAAAGAAAGGAATTTATATTTGTTTGGTAGGTGCAGAACTTAACATCAGAGACAGGTGGACATGACCCAATCTTATTATAAAGTATAAGCTTTGACCACTTTACACTATCTGCAGATACAAGAGGTCACTAACCACCAGTCCTCACACAAAGGTCCACCTACCCATCCTCTTTGTAACACAAATAGTAAGCTTTCCTCCTTTGTAATGTGAATAAAATTGTTTCAATAAACCAATCAGTCACCAAATATAGTAAATCACAGCTTCTAAGTGGTTATGCTGGATTGGGGGGTGAAATTAGGGGAATAAAATACAGAAAAATGCCAAATATAAACACTAAGTATAGCACATCAAATGGAGTTAAAAACAGGAGGAAAGTGTTTATCTAAAAGGGAGAGGTAGCTTATGATAAAGGAATTAAAGGAGGCAAAATCAGCAATGCGAGAAATGAGAAGTGAAAGTTTGATGACCTTACCTTGGACAAATATATGGGGCAGGGCCCAACAGGTCCAAGGACAGCCCAAAGGCAACTGTGCTATAACATCCTTTACAGGTATCCAAATTTCAAGTGAAGTTGTGTTCATTTCCATCTAATATAAAAGGGTGAATCATTTAGATAATATAGATACATATAAAGTATATTTCTTCTACATAAGAATTTAATAATAATTGGCATAAGATAGAGAGAAACTTATCTCAGATCCAAGCAGAACATACCTTATCAGTTTTTAAACTTGTAAACTTTACTGTGAGAAATTATTAAATTGCTTCTACTTACATTTGCATCAAGATTGAGGGCTAATATAATACTTCACAAATCTTCTCTTTATTTTCATAACCAGTCACTGAAAATGTGAGATTTTATTTCCTTGAAATGTTATGACTGGTGTAAGGGAGATAACTGAATGATATACATAAGGTGTGGTAACCTCTAATACATTATCCATGTAATATGGATGAGTTCATCAACAACCTGTATTAACTTTGTTGCAATTAAATTATCTCAAAATACATTACTGATAAAGTGAGAACCTAACATTCAGACTCCTATATTTAGTGGAGACCTCAAGAGTCATGTAATTTTAATGTCTAAGATGACGCAGCTCTTTCATATCACATAGTTCATATTTTCTACAATGCCGGCATGTAGAGTGCAGCCTTCCATAACCATGCAGATATCATCTCATGCCAATTTGCATTCTTGCGATGGGATGCAAAGTTTCAAGAACAGTGTGGATTTGAATGGAATGAATACGCACTGTGTGACTAAAATGGTTATCATTCTGTAATGTTGGACCAAACATGGAAATTCCACAAGAGCAGCTTAACAGAAAGAAATAGGATTAATTGAAAGTCAATAGTAGATTATAATTGGGCTTATACAAGTGCCAATGGGAAATGCTGACTTAAGGAAACTGTTCTTGTTTGTTGGTATTCACTGCTACTTCAACAAAAGGGAATGCAAGAGAACTGAACTAACTACATGAACAATTTCAAAGCAGGAAAGTGTAAAAAACAAAAGGACAATTAGAGCAGGACAATTCAAATCAAAGTGGGAAGGAATACCATATCCTTAATAAATTACCTAAAAATTACTCATGCCAGAACACCCCACATGGTACAAGTGATCTATCTACAAGTGTACTTAGAGTGTTCTCTATCCTGGTTTATGGCATGCCTTACAAGAACAAGATAGCTGTTTTTGTACACATGATTTTTCATCTTTTGCAGGTACAATAGCCAATATTTGGCCAAAATCAACTATATTATGTTTACATAACTTATTTTGTTGCATGCATTCCAATCTAGGAGGTAACAGCACATACATAAAGGGATCAGGTAGCACAAGTCTATATCTATCATAGCTATAGTTATCAAAAGTCCCCATCCAAAGCCAACTTGTGCTATTTTCTGAAGATTTCATACATTTTATTCATAAAGAACTTTCAATATTTGACCAAAACTGTTCAGCACACATTTGTTTTCCTACATCAAACTAGTATAGTTCATAAATGCCGCCCACATGTATGCGTTTCTATGGATACATTGTGAGGCTATTCTTTCCTTTAGCAAACCTTCATTTTTCCAATAATCTGTGAAATAGTTCGGGACTGTATAAGTAACAAATATACTTAGTCTCACTTGTGAAAAACAATTTGATGAGGTACTAACCTATGTCTTATATGCATGTGTATAGAAATGTCATTGAGCTGTTTGAACTATTGTTTTCATACTTTTGTTCACCATCAAAATCATCTTTTGAAATAAAATGAATTCTTTCAACTATGAGTTGTATCTTATTCATATCAGCACTTATTGAACTTCACATAGGTGATATAGGATAAATCACATTATGTCATATTATGTAATAACTAGGTCAAAGGTCAATGTACCAAATAGTATGTACCTGTCCTACTTCAAAATGTACAATTCACCTAAAAGAAAGGAATTTATATTTGTTTGGTAGGTGCAGAACTTAACATCAGAGACAGGTGGACATGACCCAATCTTATTATAAAGTATAAGCTTTGACCACTTTACACTATCTGCAGATACAAGAGGTCACTAACCACCAGTCCTCACACAAAGGTCCACCTACCCATCCTCTTTGTAACACAAATAGTAAGCTTTCCTCCTTTGTAATGTGAATAAAATTGTTTCAATAAACCAATCAGTCACCAAATATAGTAAATCACAGCTTCTAAGTGGTTATGCTGGATTGGGGGGTGAAATTAGGGGAATAAAATACAGAAAAATGCCAAATATAAACACTAAGTATAGCACATCAAATGGAGTTAAAAACAGGAGGAAAGTGTTTATCTAAAAGGGAGAGGTAGCTTATGATAAAGGAATTAAAGAAGGCAAAATCAGCAATGCGAGAAATGAGAAGTGAAAGTTTGATGACCTTACCTTGGACAAATATATGGGGCAGGGCCCAACAGGTCCAAGGACAGCCCAAAGGCAACTGTGCTATAACATCCTTTACAGGTATCCAAATTTCAAGTGAAGTTGTGTTCATTTCCATCTAATATAAAAGGGTGAATCATTTAGATAATATAGATACATATAAAGTATATTTCTTCTACATAAGAATTTAATAATAATTGGCATAAGATAGAGAGAAACTTATCTCAGATCCAAGCAGAACATACCTTATCAGTTTTTAAACTTGTAAACTTTACTGTGAGAAATTATTAAATTGCTTCTACTTACATTTGCATCAAGATTGAGGGCTAATATAATACTTCACAAATCTTCTCTTTATTTTCATAACCAGTCACTGAAAATGTGAGATTTTATTTCCTTGAAATGTTATGACTGGTGTAAGGGAGATAACTGAATGATATACATAAGGTGTGGTAACCTCTAATACATTATCCATGTAATATGGATGAGTTCATCAACAACCTGTATTAACTTTGTTGCAATTAAATTATCTCAAAATACATTACTGATAAAGTGAGAACCTAACATTCAGACTCCTATATTTAGTGGAGACCTCAAGAGTCATGTAATTTTAATGTCTAAGATGACGCAGCTCTTTCATATCACATAGTTCATATTTTCTACAATGCCGGCATGTAGAGTGCAGCCTTCCATAACCATGCAGATATCATCTCATGCCAATTTGCATTCTTGCGATGGGATGCAAAGTTTCAAGAACAGTGTGGATTTGAATGGAATGAATACGCACTGTGTGACTAAAATGGTTATCATTCTGTAATGTTGGACCAAACATGGAAATTCCACAAGAGCAGCTTAACAGAAAGAAATAGGATTAATTGAAAGTCAATAGTAGATTATAATTGGGCTTATACAAGTGCCAATGGGAAATGCTGACTTAAGGAAACTGTTCTTGTTTGTTGGTATTCACTGCTACTTCAACAAAAGGGAATGCAAGAGAACTGAACTAACTACATGAACAATTTCAAAGCAGGAAAGTGTAAAAAACAAAAGGACAATTAGAGCAGGACAATTCAAATCAAAGTGGGAAGGAATACCATATCCTTAATAAATTACCTAAAAATTACTCATGCCAGAACACCCCACATGGTACAAGTGATCTATCTACAAGTGTACTTAGAGTGTTCTCTATCCTGGTTTATGGCATGCCTTACAAGAACAAGATAGCTGTTTTTGTACACATGATTTTTCATCTTTTGCAGGTACAATAGCCAATATTTGGCCAAAATCAACTATATTATGTTTACATAACTTATTTTGTTGCATGCATTCCAATCTAGGAGGTAACAGCACATACATAAAGGGATCAGGTAGCACAAGTCTATATCTATCATAGCTATAGTTATCAAAAGTCCCCATCCAAAGCCAACTTGTGCTATTTTCTGAAGATTTCATACATTTTATTCATAAAGAACTTTCAATATTTGACCAAAACTGTTCAGCACACATTTGTTTTCCTACATCAAACTAGTATAGTTCATAAATGCCGCCCACATGTATGCGTTTCTATGGATACATTGTGAGGCTATTCTTTCCTTTAGCAAACCTTCATTTTTCCAATAATCTGTGAAATAGTTCGGGACTGTATAAGTAACAAATATACTTAGTCTCACTTGTGAAAAACAATTTGATGAGGTACTAACCTATGTCTTATATGCATGTGTATAGAAATGTCATTGAGCTGTTTGAACTATTGTTTTCATACTTTTGTTCACCATCAAAATCATCTTTTGAAATAAAATGAATTCTTTCAACTATGAGTTGTATCTTATTCATATCAGCACTTATTGAACTTCACATAGGTGATATAGGATAAATCACATTATGTCATATTATGTAATAACTAGGTCAAAGGTCAATGTACCAAATAGTATGTACCTGTCCTACTTCAAAATGTACAATTCACCTAAAAGAAAGGAATTTATATTTGTTTGGTAGGTGCAGAACTTAACATCAGAGACAGGTGGACATGACCCAATCTTATTATAAAGTATAAGCTTTGACCACTTTACACTATCTGCAGATACAAGAGGTCACTAACCACCAGTCCTCACACAAAGGTCCACCTACCCATCCTCTTTGTAACACAAATAGTAAGCTTTCCTCCTTTGTAATGTGAATAAAATTGTTTCAATAAACCAATCAGTCACCAAATATAGTAAATCACAGCTTCTAAGTGGTTATGCTGGATTGGGGGGTGAAATTAGGGGAATAAAATACAGAAAAATGCCAAATATAAACACTAAGTATAGCACATCAAATGGAGTTAAAAACAGGAGGAAAGTGTTTATCTAAAAGGGAGAGGTAGCTTATGATAAAGGAATTAAAGGAGGCAAAATCAGCAATGCGAGAAATGAGAAGTGAAAGTTTGATGACCTTACCTTGGACAAATATATGGGGCAGGGCCCAACAGGTCCAAGGACAGCCCAAAGGCAACTGTGCTATAACATCCTTTACAGGTATCCAAATTTCAAGTGAAGTTGTGTTCATTTCCATCTAATATAAAAGGGTGAATCATTTAGATAATATAGATACATATAAAGTATATTTCTTCTACATAAGAATTTAATAATAATTGGCATAAGATAGAGAGAAACTTATCTCAGATCCAAGCAGAACATACCTTATCAGTTTTTAAACTTGTAAACTTTACTGTGAGAAATTATTAAATTGCTTCTACTTACATTTGCATCAAGATTGAGGGCTAATATAATACTTCACAAATCTTCTCTTTATTTTCATAATCAGTCACTGAAAATGTGAGATTTTATTTCCTTGAAATGTTATGACTGGTGTAAGGGAGATAACTGAATGATATACATAAGGTGTGGTAACCTCTAATACATTATCCATGTAATATGGATGAGTTCATCAACAACCTGTATTAACTTTGTTGCAATTAAATTATCTCAAAATACATTACTGATAAAGTGAGAACCTAACATTCAGACTCCTATATTTAGTGGAGACCTCAAGAGTCATGTAATTTTAATGTCTAAGATGACGCAGCTCTTTCATATCACATAGTTCATATTTTCTACAATGCCGGCATGTAGAGTGCAGCCTTCCATAACCATGCAGATATCATCTCATGCCAATTTGCATTCTTGCGATGGGATGCAAAGTTTCAAGAACAGTGTGGATTTGAATGGAATGAATACGCACTGTGTGACTAAAATGGTTATCATTCTGTAATGTTGGACCAAACATGGAAATTCCACAAGAGCAGCTTAACAGAAAGAAATAGGATTAATTGAAAGTCAATAGTAGATTATAATTGGGCTTATACAAGTGCCAATGGGAAATGCTGACTTAAGGAAACTGTTCTTGTTTGTTGGTATTCACTGCTACTTCAACAAAAGGGAATGCAAGAGAACTGAACTAACTACATGAACAATTTCAAAGCAGGAAAGTGTAAAAAACAAAAGGACAATTAGAGCAGGACAATTCAGATCAAAGTGGGAAGGAATACCATATCCTTAATAAATTACCTAAAAAGTACTCATGCCAGAACACCCCACATGGTACAAGTGATCTATCTACAAGTGTACTTAGAGTGTTCTCTATCCTGGTTTATGGCATGCCTTACAAGAACAAGATAGCTGTTTTTGTACACATGATTTTTCATCTTTTGCAGGTACAATAGCCAATATTTGGCCAAAATCAACTATATTATGTTTACATAACTTATTTTGTTGCATGCATTCCAATCTAGGAGGTAACAGCACATACATAAAGGGATCAGGTAGCACAAGTCTATATCTATCATAGCTATAGTTATCAAAAGTCCCCATCCAAAGCCAACTTGTGCTATTTTCTGAAGATTTCATACATTTTATTCATAAAGAACTTTCAATATTTGACCAAAACTGTTCAGCACACATTTGTTTTCCTACATCAAACTAGTATAGTTCATAAATGCCGCCCACATGTATGCGTTTCTATGGATACATTGTGAGGCTATTCTTTCCTTTAGCAAACCTTCATTTTTCCAATAATCTGTGAAATAGTTCGGGACTGTATAAGTAACAAATATACTTAGTCTCACTTGTGAAAAACAATTTGATGAGGTACTAACCTATGTCTTATATGCATGTGTATAGAAATGTCATTGAGCTGTTTGAACTATTGTTTCATACTTTTGTTCACCATCAAAATCATCTTTTGAAATAAAATGAATTCTTTCAACTATGAGTTGTATCTTATTCATATCAGCACTTATTGAACTTCACATAGGTGATATAGGATAAATCACATTATGTCATATTATGTAATAACTAGGTCAAAGGTCAATGTACCAAATAGTATGTACCTGTCCTACTTCAAAATGTACAATTCACCTAAAAGAAAGGAATTTATATTTGTTTGGTAGGTGCAGAACTTAACATCAGAGACAGGTGGACATGACCCAATCTTATTATAAAGTATAAGCTTTGACCACTTTACACTATCTGCAGATACAAGAGGTCACTAACCACCAGTCCTCACACAAAGGTCCACCTATCCATCCTCTTTGTAACACAAATAGTAAGCTTTCCTCCTTTGTAATGTGAATAAAATTGTTTCAATAAACCAATCAGTCACCAAATATAGTAAATCACAGCTTCTAAGTGGTTATGCTGGATTGGGGGGTGAAATTAGGGGAATAAAATACAGAAAAATGCCAAATATAAACACTAAGTATAGCACATCAAATGGAGTTAAAAACAGGAGGAAAGTGTTTATCTAAAAGGGAGAGGTAGCTTATGATAAAGGAATTAAAGGAGGCAAAATCAGCAATGCGAAAAATGAGAAGTGAAAGTTTGATGACCTTACCTTGGACAAATATATGGGGCAGGGCCCAACAGGTCCAAGGACAGCCCAAAGGCAACTGTGCTATAACATCCTTTACAGGTATCCAAATTTCAAGTGAAGTTGTGTTCATTTCCATCTAATATAAAAGGGTGAATCATTTAGATAATATAGATACATATAAAGTATATTTCTTCTACATAAGAATTTAATAATAATTGGCATAAGATAGAGAGAAACTTATCTCAGATCCAAGCAGAACATACCTTATCAGTTTTTAAACTTGTAAACTTTACTGTGAGAAATTATTAAATTGCTTCTACTTACATTTGCATCAAGATTGAGGGCTAATATAATACTTCACAAATCTTCTCTTTATTTTCATAATCAGTCACTGAAAATGTGAGATTTTATTTCATTGAAATGTTATGACTGGTGTAAGGGAGATAACTGAATGATATACATAAGGTGTGGTAACCTCTAATACATTATCCATGTAATATGGATGAGTTCATCAACAACCTGTATTAACTTTGTTGCAATTAAATTATCTCAAAATACATTACTGATAAAGTGAGAACCTAACATTCAGACTCCTATATTTAGTGGAGACCTCAAGAGTCATGTAATTTTAATGTCTAAGATGACGCAGCTCTTTCATATCACATAGTTCATATTTTCTACAATGCCGGCATGTAGAGTGCAGCCTTCCATAACCATGCAGATATCATCTCATGCCAATTTGCATTCTTGCGATGGGATGCAAAGTTTCAAGAACAGTGTGGATTTGAATGGAATGAATACGCACTGTGTGACTAAAATGGTTATCATTCTGTAATGTTGGACCAAACATGGAAATTCCACAAGAGCAGCTTAACAGAAAGAAATAGGATTAATTGAAAGTCAATAGTAGATTATAATTGGGCTTATACAAGTGCCAATGGGAAATGCTGACTTAAGGAAACTGTTCTTGTTTGTTGGTATTCACTGCTACTTCAACAAAAGGGAATGCAAGAGAACTGAACTAACTACATGAACAATTTCAAAGCAGGAAAGTGTAAAAAACAAAAGGACAATTAGAGCAGGACAATTCAGATCAAAGTGGGAAGGAATACCATATCCTTAATAAATTACCTAAAAAGTACTCATGCCAGAACACCCCACATGGTACAAGTGATCTATCTACAAGTGTACTTAGAGTGTTCTCTATCCTGGTTTATGGCATGCCTTACAAGAACAAGATAGCTGTTTTTGTACACATGATTTTTCATCTTTTGCAGGTACAATAGCCAATATTTGGCCAAAATCAACTATATTATGTTTACATAACTTATTTTGTTGCATGCATTCCAATCTAGGAGGTAACAGCACATACATAAAGGGATCAGGTAGCACAAGTCTATATCTATCATAGCTATAGTTATCAAAAGTCCCCATCCAAAGCCAACTTGTGCTATTTTCTGAAGATTTCATACATTTTATTCATAAAGAACTTTCAATATTTGACCAAAACTGTTCAGCACACATTTGTTTTCCTACATCAAACTAGTATAGTTCATAAATGCCGCCCACATGTATGCGTTTCTATGGATACATTGTGAGGCTATTCTTTCCTTTAGCAAACCTTCATTTTTCCAATAATCTGTGAAATAGTTCGGGACTGTATAAGTAACAAATATACTTAGTCTCACTTGTGAAAAACAATTTGATGAGGTACTAACCTATGTCTTATATGCATGTGTATAGAAATGTCATTGAGCTGTTTGAACTATTGTTTTCATACTTTTGTTCACCATCAAAATCATCTTTTGAAATAAAATGAATTCTTTCAACTATGAGTTGTATCTTATTCATATCAGCACTTATTGAACTTCACATAGGTGATATAGGATAAATCACATTATGTCATATTATGTAATAACTAGGTCAAAGGTCAATGTACCAAATAGTATGTACCTGTCCTACTTCAAAATGTACAATTCACCTAAAAGAAAGGAATTTATATTTGTTTGGTAGGTGCAGAACTTAACATCAGAGACAGGTGGACATGACCCAATCTTATTATAAAGTATAAGCTTTGACCACTTTACACTATCTGCAGATACAAGAGGTCACTAACCACCAGTCCTCACACAAAGGTCCACCTATCCATCCTCTTTGTAACACAAATAGTAAGCTTTCCTCCTTTGTAATGTGAATAAAATTGTTTCAATAAACCAATCAGTCACCAAATATAGTAAATCACAGCTTCTAAGTGGTTATGCTGGATTGGGGGGTGAAATTAGGGGAATAAAATACAGAAAAATGCCAAATATAAACACTAAGTATAGCACATCAAATGGAGTTAAAAACAGGAGGAAAGTGTTTATCTAAAAGGGAGAGGTAGCTTATGATAAAGGAATTAAAGGAGGCAAAATCAGCAATGCGAAAAATGAGAAGTGAAAGTTTGATGACCTTACCTTGGACAAATATATGGGGCAGGGCCCAACAGGTCCAAGGACAGCCCAAAGGCAACTGTGCTATAACATCCTTTACAGGTATCCAAATTTCAAGTGAAGTTGTGTTCATTTCCATCTAATATAAAAGGGTGAATCATTTAGATAATATAGATACATATAAAGTATATTTCTTCTACATAAGAATTTAATAATAATTGGCATAAGATAGAGAGAAACTTATCTCAGATCCAAGCAGAACATACCTTATCAGTTTTTAAACTTGTAAACTTTACTGTGAGAAATTATTAAATTGCTTCTACTTACATTTGCATCAAGATTGAGGGCTAATATAATACTTCACAAATCTTCTCTTTATTTTCATAATCAGTCACTGAAAATGTGAGATTTTATTTCATTGAAATGTTATGACTGGTGTAAGGGAGATAACTGAATGATATACATAAGGTGTGGTAACCTCTAATACATTATCCATGTAATATGGATGAGTTCATCAACAACCTGTATTAACTTTGTTGCAATTAAATTATCTCAAAATACATTACTGATAAAGTGAGAACCTAACATTCAGACTCCTATATTTAGTGGAGACCTCAAGAGTCATGTAATTTTAATGTCTAAGATGACGCAGCTCTTTCATATCACATAGTTCATATTTTCTACAATGCCGGCATGTAGAGTGCAGCCTTCCATAACCATGCAGATATCATCTCATGCCAATTTGCATTCTTGCGATGGGATGCAAAGTTTCAAGAACAGTGTGGATTTGAATGGAATGAATACGCACTGTGTGACTAAAATGGTTATCATTCTGTAATGTTGGACCAAACATGGAAATTCCACAAGAGCAGCTTAACAGAAAGAAATAGGATTAATTGAAAGTCAATAGTAGATTATAATTGGGCTTATACAAGTGCCAATGGGAAATGCTGACTTAAGGAAACTGTTCTTGTTTGTTGGTATTCACTGCTACTTCAACAAAAGGGAATGCAAGAGAACTGAACTAACTACATGAACAATTTCAAAGCAGGAAAGTGTAAAAAACAAAAGGACAATTAGAGCAGGACAATTCAGATCAAAGTGGGAAGGAATACCATATCCTTAATAAATTACCTAAAAAGTACTCATGCCAGAACACCCCACATGGTACAAGTGATCTATCTACAAGTGTACTTAGAGTGTTCTCTATCCTGGTTTATGGCATGCCTTACAAGAACAAGATAGCTGTTTTTGTACACATGATTTTTCATCTTTTGCAGGTACAATAGCCAATATTTGGCCAAAATCAACTATATTATGTTTACATAACTTATTTTGTTGCATGCATTCCAATCTAGGAGGTAACAGCACATACATAAAGGGATCAGGTAGCACAAGTCTATATCTATCATAGCTATAGTTATCAAAAGTCCCCATCCAAAGCCAACTTGTGCTATTTTCTGAAGATTTCATACATTTTATTCATAAAGAACTTTCAATATTTGACCAAAACTGTTCAGCACACATTTGTTTTCCTACATCAAACTAGTATAGTTCATAAATGCCGCCCACATGTATGCGTTTCTATGGATACATTGTGAGGCTATTCTTTCCTTTAGCAAACCTTCATTTTTCCAATAATCTGTGAAATAGTTCGGGACTGTATAAGTAACAAATATACTTAGTCTCACTTGTGAAAAACAATTTGATGAGGTACTAACCTATGTCTTATATGCATGTGTATAGAAATGTCATTGAGCTGTTTGAACTATTGTTTTCATACTTTTGTTCACCATCAAAATCATCTTTTGAAATAAAATGAATTCTTTCAACTATGAGTTGTATTTTATTCATATCAGCACTTATTGAACTTCACATAGGTGATATAGGATAAATCACATTATGTCATATTATGTAATAACTAGGTCAAAGGTCAATGTACCAAATAGTATGTACCTGTCCTACTTCAAAATGTACAATTCACCTAAAAGAAAGGAATTTATATTTGTTTGGTAGGTGCAGAACTTAACATCAGAGACAGGTGGACATGACCCAATCTTATTATAAAGTATAAGCTTTGACCACTTTACACTATCTGCAGATACAAGAGGTCACTAACCACCAGTCCTCACACAAAGGTCCACCTATCCATCCTCTTTGTAACACAAATAGTAAGCTTTCCTCCTTTGTAATGTGAATAAAATTGTTTCAATAAACCAATCAGTCACCAAATATAGTAAATCACAGCTTCTAAGTGGTTATGCTGGATTGGGGGGTGAAATTAGGGGAATAAAATACAGAAAAATGCCAAATATAAACACTAAGTATAGCACATCAAATGGAGTTAAAAACAGGAGGAAAGTGTTTATCTAAAAGGGAGAGGTAGCTTATGATAAAGGAATTAAAGGAGGCAAAATCAGCAATGCGAAAAATGAGAAGTGAAAGTTTGATGACCTTACCTTGGACAAATATATGGGGCAGGGCCCAACAGGTCCAAGGACAGCCCAAAGGCAACTGTGCTATAACATCCTTTACAGGTATCCAAATTTCAAGTGAAGTTGTGTTCATTTCCATCTAATATAAAAGGGTGAATCATTTAGATAATATAGATACATATAAAGTATATTTCTTCTACATAAGAATTTAATAATAATTGGCATAAGATAGAGAGAAACTTATCTCAGATCCAAGCAGAACATACCTTATCAGTTTTTAAACTTGTAAACTTTACTGTGAGAAATTATTAAATTGCTTCTACTTACATTTGCATCAAGATTGAGGGCTAATATAATACTTCACAAATCTTCTCTTTATTTTCATAATCAGTCACTGAAAATGTGAGATTTTATTTCCTTGAAATGTTATGACTGGTGTAAGGGAGATAACTGAATGATATACATAAGGTGTGGTAACCTCTAATACATTATCCATGTAATATGGATGAGTTCATCAACAACCTGTATTAACTTTGTTGCAATTAAATTATCTCAAAATACATTACTGATAAAGTGAGAACCTAACATTCAGACTCCTATATTTAGTGAAGACCTCAAGAGTCATGTAATTTTAATGTCTAAGATGACGCAGCTCTTTCATATCACATAGTTCATATTTTCTACAATGCCGGCATGTAGACTGCAGCCTTCCATAACCATGCAGATATCATCTCATGCCAATTTGCATTCTTGCGATGGGATGCAAAGTTTCAAGAACAGTGTGGATTTGAATGGAATGAATACGCACTGTGTGACTAAAATGGTTATCATTCTGTAATGTTGGACCAAACATGGAAATTCCACAAGAGCAGCTTAACAGAAAGAAATAGGATTAATTGAAAGTCAATAGTAGATTATAATTGGGCTTATACAAGTGCCAATGGGAAATGCTGACTTAAGGAAACTGTTCTTGTTTGTTGGTATTCACTGCTACTTCAACAAAAGGGAATGCAAGAGAACTGAACTAACTACATGAACAATTTCAAAGCAGGAAAGTGTAAAAAACAAAAGGACAATTAGAGCAGGACAATTCAAATCAAAGTGGGAAGGAATACCATATCCTTAATAAATTACCTAAAAATTACTCATGCCAGAACACCCCACATGGTACAAGTGATCTATCTACAAGTGTACTTAGAGTGTTCTCTATCGTGATTTCTGGCATGCCTTACAAGAACAAGATAACTGTTTTTGTACACATGATTTTTCATCTTTTGCAGGTACAATAGCCAATATTTGGCCAAAATCAACTATATTATGTTTACATAACTTATTTTGTTGCATGCATTCCAATCTAGGAGGTAACAGCACATACATAAAGGGATCAGGTAGCACAAGTCTATATCTATCATAGCTATAGTTATCAAAAGTCCCCATCCAAAGCCAACTTGTGCTATTTTCTGAAGATTTCATACATTTTATTCGTAAAGAACTTTCAATATTTGACCAAAACTGTTCAGCACACATTTGTTTTCCTACATCAAACTAGTATAGTTCATAAATGCCGCCCACATGTATGCGTTTCTATGGATACATTGTGAGGCTATTCTTTCCTTTAGCAAACCTTCATTTTTCCAATAATCTGTGAAATAGTTCGGGACTGTATAAGTAACAAATATACTTAGTCTCACTTGTGAAAAACAATTTGATGAGGTACTAACCTATGTCTTATATGCATGTGTATAGAAATGTCATTGAGCTGTTTGAACTATTGTTTTCATACTTTTGCTTCACCATCAAAATCATCTTTTGAAATAAAATGAATTCTTTCAACTATGAGTTGTATCTTATTCATATCAGCACTTATTGAACTTCACATAGGTGATATAGGATAAATCACATTATGTCATATTATGTAATAACTAGGTCAAAGGTCAATGTACCAAATAGTATGTACCTGTCCTACTTCAAAATGTACAATTCACCTAAAAGAAAGGAATTTATATTTGTTTGGTAGGTGCAGAACTTAACATCAGAGACAGGTGGACATGACCCAATCTTATTATAAAGTATAAGCTTTGACCACTTTACACTATCTGCAGATACAAGAGGTCACTAACCACCAGTCCTCACACAAAGGTCCACCTACCCATCCTCTTTGTAACACAAATAGTAAGCTTTCCTCCTTTGTAATGTGAATAAAATTGTTTCAATAAACCAATCAGTCACCAAATATAGTAAATCACAGCTTCTAAGTGGTTATGCTGGATTGGGGGGTGAAATTAGGGGAATAAAATACAGAAAAATGCCAAATATAAACACTAAGTATAGCACATCAAATGGAGTTAAAAACAGGAGGAAAGTGTTTATCTAAAAGGGAGAGGTAGCTTATGATAAAGGAATTAAAGGAGGCAAAATCAGCAATGTGAGAAATGAGAAGTGAAAGTTTGATGACCTTACCTTGGACAAATATATGGGGCAGGGCCCAACAGGTCCAAGGACAGCCCAAAGGCAACTGTGCTATAACATCCTTTACAGGTATCCAAATTTCAAGTGAAGTTGTGTTCATTTCCATCTAATATAAAAGGGTGAATCATTTAGATAATATAGATACATATAAAGTATATTTCTTCTACATAAGAATTTAATAATAATTGGCATAAGATAGAGAGAAACTTATCTCAGATCCAAGCAGAACATACCTTATCAGTTTTTAAACTTGTAAACTTTACTGTGAGAAATTATTAAATTGCTTCTACTTACATTTGCATCAAGATTGAGGGCTAATATAATACTTCACAAATCTTCTCTTTATTTTCATAACCAGTCACTGAAAATGTGAGATTTTATTTCCTTGAAATGTTATGACTGGTGTAAGGGAGATAACTGAATGATATACATAAGGTGTGGTAACCTCTAATACATTATCCATGTAATATGGATGAGTTCATCAACAACCTGTATTAACTTTGTTGCAATTAAATTATCTCAAAATACATTACTGATAAAGTGAGAACCTAACATTCAGACTCCTATATTTAGTGGAGACCTCAAGAGTCATGTAATTTTAATGTCTAAGATGACGCAGCTCTTTCATATCACATAGTTCATATTTTCTACAATGCCGGCATGTAGAGTGCAGCCTTCCATAACCATGCAGATATCATCTCATGCCAATTTGCATTCTTGCGATGGGATGCAAAGTTTCAAGAACAGTGTGGATTTGAATGGAATGAATACGCACTGTGTGACTAAAATGGTTATCATTCTGTAATGTTGGACCAAACATGGAAATTCCACAAGAGCAGCTTAACAGAAAGAAATAGGATTAATTGAAAGTCAATAGTAGATTATAATTGGGCTTATACAAGTGCCAATGGGAAATGCTGACTTAAGGAAACTGTTCTTGTTTGTTGGTATTCACTGCTACTTCAACAAAAGGGAATGCAAGAGAACTGAACTAACTACATGAACAATTTCAAAGCAGGAAAGTGTAAAAAACAAAAGGACAATTAGAGCAGGACAATTCAAATCAAAGTGGGAAGGAATACCATATCCTTAATAAATTACCTAAAAATTACTCATGCCAGAACACCCCACATGGTACAAGTGATCTATCTACAAGTGTACTTAGAGTGTTCTCTATCCTGGTTTATGGCATGCCTTACAAGAACAAGATAGCTGTTTTTGTACACATGATTTTTCATCTTTTGCAGGTACAATAGCCAATATTTGGCCAAAATCAACTATATTATGTTTACATAACTTATTTTGTTGCATGCATTCCAATCTAGGAGGTAACAGCACATACATAAAGGGATCAGGTAGCACAAGTCTATATCTATCATAGCTATAGTTATCAAAAGTCCCCATCCAAAGCCAACTTGTGCTATTTTCTGAAGATTTCATACATTTTATTCATAAAGAACTTTCAATATTTGACCAAAACTGTTCAGCACACATTTGTTTTCCTACATCAAACTAGTATAGTTCATAAATGCCGCCCACATGTATGCGTTTCTATGGATACATTGTGAGGCTATTCTTTCCTTTAGCAAACCTTCATTTTTCCAATAATCTGTGAAATAGTTCGGGACTGTATAAGTAACAAATATACTTAGTCTCACTTGTGAAAAACAATTTGATGAGGTACTAACCTATGTCTTATATGCATGTGTATAGAAATGTCATTGAGCTGTTTGAACTATTGTTTTCATACTTTTGCTTCACCATCAAAATCATCTTTTGAAATAAAATGAATTCTTTCAACTATGAGTTGTATCTTATTCATATCAGCACTTATTGAACTTCACATAGGTGATATAGGATAAATCACATTATGTCATATTATGTAATAACTAGGTCAAAGGTCAATGTACCAAATAGTATGTACCTGTCCTACTTCAAAATGTACAATTCACCTAAAAGAAAGGAATTTATATTTGTTTGGTAGGTGCAGAACTTAACATCAGAGACAGGTGGACATGACCCAATCTTATTATAAAGTATAAGCTTTGACCACTTTACACTATCTGCAGATACAAGAGGTCACTAACCACCAGTCCTCACACAAAGGTCCACCTACCCATCCTCTTTGTAACACAAATAGTAAGCTTTCCTCCTTTGTAATGTGAATAAAATTGTTTCAATAAACCAATCAGTCACCAAATATAGTAAATCACAGCTTCTAAGTGGTTATGCTGGATTGGGGGGTGAAATTAGGGGAATAAAATACAGAAAAATGCCAAATATAAACACTAAGTATAGCACATCAAATGGAGTTAAAAACAGGAGGAAAGTGTTTATCTAAAAGGGAGAGGTAGCTTATGATAAAGGAATTAAAGGAGGCAAAATCAGCAATGCGAGAAATGAGAAGTGAAAGTTTGATGACCTTACCTTGGACAAATATATGGGGCAGGGCCCAACAGGTCCAAGGACAGCCCAAAGGCAACTGTGCTATAACATCCTTTACAGGTATCCAAATTTCAAGTGAAGTTGTGTTCATTTCCATCTAATATAAAAGGGTGAATCATTTAGATAATATAGATACATATAAAGTATATTTCTTCTACATAAGAATTTAATAATAATTGGCATAAGATAGAGAGAAACTTATCTCAGATCCAAGCAGAACATACCTTATCAGTTTTTAAACTTGTAAACTTTACTGTGAGAAATTATTAAATTGCTTCTACTTACATTTGCATCAAGATTGAGGGCTAATATAATACTTCACAAATCTTCTCTTTATTTTCATAACCAGTCACTGAAAATGTGAGATTTTATTTCCTTGAAATGTTATGACTGGTGTAAGGGAGATAACTGAATGATATACATAAGGTGTGGTAACCTCTAATACATTATCCATGTAATATGGATGAGTTCATCAACAACCTGTATTAACTTTGTTGCAATTAAATTATCTCAAAATACATTACTGATAAAGTGAGAACCTAACATTCAGACTCCTATATTTAGTGGAGACCTCAAGAGTCATGTAATTTTAATGTCTAAGATGACGCAGCTCTTTCATATCACATAGTTCATATTTTCTACAATGCCGGCATGTAGAGTGCAGCCTTCCATAACCATGCAGATATCATCTCATGCCAATTTGCATTCTTGCGATGGGATGCAAAGTTTCAAGAACAGTGTGGATTTGAATGGAATGAATACGCACTGTGTGACTAAAATGGTTATCATTCTGTAATGTTGGACCAAACATGGAAATTCCACAAGAGCAGCTTAACAGAAAGAAATAGGATTAATTGAAAGTCAATAGTAGATTATAATTGGGCTTATACAAGTGCCAATGGGAAATGCTGACTTAAGGAAACTGTTCTTGTTTGTTGGTATTCACTGCTACTTCAACAAAAGGGAATGCAAGAGAACTGAACTAACTACATGAACAATTTCAAAGCAGGAAAGTGTAAAAAACAAAAGGACAATTAGAGCAGGACAATTCAAATCAAAGTGGGAAGGAATACCATATCCTTAATAAATTACCTAAAAATTACTCATGCCAGAACACCCCACATGGTACAAGTGATCTATCTACAAGTGTACTTAGAGTGTTCTCTATCCTGGTTTATGGCATGCCTTACAAGAACAAGATAGCTGTTTTTGTACACATGATTTTTCATCTTTTGCAGGTACAATAGCCAATATTTGGCCAAAATCAACTATATTATGTTTACATAACTTATTTTGTTGCATGCATTCCAATCTAGGAGGTAACAGCACATACATAAAGGGATCAGGTAGCACAAGTCTATATCTATCATAGCTATAGTTATCAAAAGTCCCCATCCAAAGCCAACTTGTGCTATTTTCTGAAGATTTCATACATTTTATTCATAAAGAACTTTCAATATTTGACCAAAACTGTTCAGCACACATTTGTTTTCCTACATCAAACTAGTATAGTTCATAAATGCCGCCCACATGTATGCGTTTCTATGGATACATTGTGAGGCTATTCTTTCCTTTAGCAAACCTTCATTTTTCCAATAATCTGTGAAATAGTTCGGGACTGTATAAGTAACAAATATACTTAGTCTCACTTGTGAAAAACAATTTGATGAGGTACTAACCTATGTCTTATATGCATGTGTATAGAAATGTCATTGAGCTGTTTGAACTATTGTTTTCATACTTTTGTTCACCATCAAAATCATCTTTTGAAATAAAATGAATTCTTTCAACTATGAGTTGTATCTTATTCATATCAGCACTTATTGAACTTCACATAGGTGATATAGGATAAATCACATTATGTCATATTATGTAATAACTAGGTCAAAGGTCAATGTACCAAATAGTATGTACCTGTCCTACTTCAAAATGTACAATTCACCTAAAAGAAAGGAATTTATATTTGTTTGGTAGGTGCAGAACTTAACATCAGAGACAGGTGGACATGACCCAATCTTATTATAAAGTATAAGCTTTGACCACTTTACACTATCTGCAGATACAAGAGGTCACTAACCACCAGTCCTCACACAAAGGTCCACCTACCCATCCTCTTTGTAACACAAATAGTAAGCTTTCCTCCTTTGTAATGTGAATAAAATTGTTTCAATAAACCAATCAGTCACCAAATATAGTAAATCACAGCTTCTAAGTGGTTATGCTGGATTGGGGGGTGAAATTAGGGGAATAAAATACAGAAAAATGCCAAATATAAACACTAAGTATAGCACATCAAATGGAGTTAAAAACAGGAGGAAAGTGTTTATCTAAAAGGGAGAGGTAGCTTATGATAAAGGAATTAAAGGAGGCAAAATCAGCAATGCGAGAAATGAGAAGTGAAAGTTTGATGACCTTACCTTGGACAAATATATGGGGCAGGGCCCAACAGGTCCAAGGACAGCCCAAAGGCAACTGTGCTATAACATCCTTTACAGGTATCCAAATTTCAAGTGAAGTTGTGTTCATTTCCATCTAATATAAAAGGGTGAATCATTTAGATAATATAGATACATATAAAGTATATTTCTTCTACATAAGAATTTAATAATAATTGGCATAAGATAGAGAGAAACTTATCTCAGATCCAAGCAGAACATACCTTATCAGTTTTTAAACTTGTAAACTTTACTGTGAGAAATTATTAAATTGCTTCTACTTACATTTGCATCAAGATTGAGGGCTAATATAATACTTCACAAATCTTCTCTTTATTTTCATAACCAGTCACTGAAAATGTGAGATTTTATTTCCTTGAAATGTTATGACTGGTGTAAGGGAGATAACTGAATGATATACATAAGGTGTGGTAACCTCTAATACATTATCCATGTAATATGGATGAGTTCATCAACAACCTGTATTAACTTTGTTGCAATTAAATTATCTCAAAATACATTACTGATAAAGTGAGAACCTAACATTCAGACTCCTATATTTAGTGGAGACCTCAAGAGTCATGTAATTTTAATGTCTAAGATGACGCAGCTCTTTCATATCACATAGTTCATATTTTCTACAATGCCGGCATGTAGAGTGCAGCCTTCCATAACCATGCAGATATCATCTCATGCCAATTTGCATTCTTGCGATGGGATGCAAAGTTTCAAGAACAGTGTGGATTTGAATGGAATGAATACGCACTGTGTGACTAAAATGGTTATCATTCTGTAATGTTGGACCAAACATGGAAATTCCACAAGAGCAGCTTAACAGAAAGAAATAGGATTAATTGAAAGTCAATAGTAGATTATAATTGGGCTTATACAAGTGCCAATGGGAAATGCTGACTTAAGGAAACTGTTCTTGTTTGTTGGTATTCACTGCTACTTCAACAAAAGGGAATGCAAGAGAACTGAACTAACTACATGAACAATTTCAAAGCAGGAAAGTGTAAAAAACAAAAGGACAATTAGAGCAGGACAATTCAAATCAAAGTGGGAAGGAATACCATATCCTTAATAAATTACCTAAAAATTACTCATGCCAGAACACCCCACATGGTACAAGTGATCTATCTACAAGTGTACTTAGAGTGTTCTCTATCCTGGTTTATGGCATGCCTTACAAGAACAAGATAGCTGTTTTTGTACACATGATTTTTCATCTTTTGCAGGTACAATAGCCAATATTTAGCCAAAATCAACTATATTATGTTTACATAACTTATTTTGTTGCATGCATTCCAATCTAGGAGGTAACAGCACATACATAAAGGGATCAGGTAGCACAAGTCTATATCTATCATAGCTATAGTTATCAAAAGTCCCCATCCAAAGCCAACTTGTGCTATTTTCTGAAGATTTCATACATTTTATTCATAAAGAACTTTCAATATTTGACCAAAACTGTTCAGCACACATTTGTTTTCCTACATCAAACTAGTATAGTTCATAAATGCCGCCCACATGTATGCGTTTCTATGGATACATTGTGAGGCTATTCTTTCCTTTAGCAAACCTTCATTTTTCCAATAATCTGTGAAATAGTTCGGGACTGTATAAGTAACAAATATACTTAGTCTCACTTGTGAAAAACAATTTGATGAGGTACTAACCTATGTCTTATATGCATGTGTATAGAAATGTCATTGAGCTGTTTGAACTATTGTTTTCATACTTTTGTTCACCATCAAAATCATCTTTTGAAATAAAATGAATTCTTTCAACTATGAGTTGTATCTTATTCATATCAGCACTTATTGAACTTCACATAGGTGATATAGGATAAATCACATTATGTCATATTATGTAATAACTAGGTCAAAGGTCAATGTACCAAATAGTATGTACCTGTCCTACTTCAAAATGTACAATTCACCTAAAAGAAAGGAATTTATATTTGTTTGGTAGGTGCAGAACTTAACATCAGAGACAGGTGGACATGACCCAATCTTATTATAAAGTATAAGCTTTGACCACTTTACACTATCTGCAGATACAAGAGGTCACTAACCACCAGTCCTCACACAAAGGTCCACCTACCCATCCTCTTTGTAACACAAATAGTAAGCTTTCCTCCTTTGTAATGTGAATAAAATTGTTTCAATAAACCAATCAGTCACCAAATATAGTAAATCACAGCTTCTAAGTGGTTATGCTGGATTGGGGGGTGAAATTAGGGGAATAAAATACAGAAAAATGCCAAATATAAACACTAAGTATAGCACATCAAATGGAGTTAAAAACAGGAGGAAAGTGTTTATCTAAAAGGGAGAGGTAGCTTATGATAAAGGAATTAAAGGAGGCAAAATCAGCAATGCGAGAAATGAGAAGTGAAAGTTTGATGACCTTACCTTGGACAAATATATGGGGCAGGGCCCAACAGGTCCAAGGACAGCCCAAAGGCAACTGTGCTATAACATCCTTTACAGGTATCCAAATTTCAAGTGAAGTTGTGTTCATTTCCATCTAATATAAAAGGGTGAATCATTTAGATAATATAGATACATATAAAGTATATTTCTTCTACATAAGAATTTAATAATAATTGGCATAAGATAGAGAGAAACTTATCTCAGATCCAAGCAGAACATACCTTATCAGTTTTTAAACTTGTAAACTTTACTGTGAGAAATTATTAAATTGCTTCTACTTACATTTGCATCAAGATTGAGGGCTAATATAATACTTCACAAATCTTCTCTTTATTTTCATAACCAGTCACTGAAAATGTGAGATTTTATTTCCTTGAAATGTTATGACTGGTGTAAGGGAGATAACTGAATGATATACATAAGGTGTGGTAACCTCTAATACATTATCCATGTAATATGGATGAGTTCATCAACAACCTGTATTAACTTTGTTGCAATTAAATTATCTCAAAATACATTACTGATAAAGTGAGAACCTAACATTCAGACTCCTATATTTAGTGGAGACCTCAAGAGTCATGTAATTTTAATGTCTAAGATGACGCAGCTCTTTCATATCACATAGTTCATATTTTCTACAATGCCGGCATGTAGAGTGCAGCCTTCCATAACCATGCAGATATCATCTCATGCCAATTTGCATTCTTGCGATGGGATGCAAAGTTTCAAGAACAGTGTGGATTTGAATGGAATGAATACGCACTGTGTGACTAAAATGGTTATCATTCTGTAATGTTGGACCAAACATGGAAATTCCACAAGAGCAGCTTAACAGAAAGAAATAGGATTAATTGAAAGTCAATAGTAGATTATAATTGGGCTTATACAAGTGCCAATGGGAAATGCTGACTTAAGGAAACTGTTCTTGTTTGTTGGTATTCACTGCTACTTCAACAAAAGGGAATGCAAGAGAACTGAACTAACTACATGAACAATTTCAAAGCAGGAAAGTGTAAAAAACAAAAGGACAATTAGAGCAGGACAATTCAAATCAAAGTGGGAAGGAATACCATATCCTTAATAAATTACCTAAAAATTACTCATGCCAGAACACCCCACATGGTACAAGTGATCTATCTACAAGTGTACTTAGAGTGTTCTCTATCCTGGTTTATGGCATGCCTTACAAGAACAAGATAGCTGTTTTTGTACACATGATTTTTCATCTTTTGCAGGTACAATAGCCAATATTTGGCCAAAATCAACTATATTATGTTTACATAACTTATTTTGTTGCATGCATTCCAATCTAGGAGGTAACAGCACATACATAAAGGGATCAGGTAGCACAAGTCTATATCTATCATAGCTATAGTTATCAAAAGTCCCCATCCAAAGCCAACTTGTGCTATTTTCTGAAGATTTCATACATTTTATTCATAAAGAACTTTCAATATTTGACCAAAACTGTTCAGCACACATTTGTTTTCCTACATCAAACTAGTATAGTTCATAAATGCCGCCCACATGTATGCGTTTCTATGGATACATTGTGAGGCTATTCTTTCCTTTAGCAAACCTTCATTTTTCCAATAATCTGTGAAATAGTTCGGGACTGTATAAGTAACAAATATACTTAGTCTCACTTGTGAAAAACAATTTGATGAGGTACTAACCTATGTCTTATATGCATGTGTATAGAAATGTCATTGAGCTGTTTGAACTATTGTTTTCATACTTTTGTTCACCATCAAAATCATCTTTTGAAATAAAATGAATTCTTTCAACTATGAGTTGTATCTTATTCATATCAGCACTTATTGAACTTCACATAGGTGATATAGGATAAATCACATTATGTCATATTATGTAATAACTAGGTCAAAGGTCAATGTACCAAATAGTATGTACCTGTCCTACTTCAAAATGTACAATTCACCTAAAAGAAAGGAATTTATATTTGTTTGGTAGGTGCAGAACTTAACATCAGAGACAGGTGGACATGACCCAATCTTATTATAAAGTATAAGCTTTGACCACTTTACACTATCTGCAGATACAAGAGGTCACTAACCACCAGTCCTCACACAAAGGTCCACCTACCCATCCTCTTTGTAACACAAATAGTAAGCTTTCCTCCTTTGTAATGTGAATAAAATTGTTTCAATAAACCAATCAGTCACCAAATATAGTAAATCACAGCTTCTAAGTGGTTATGCTGGATTGGGGGGTGAAATTAGGGGAATAAAATACAGAAAAATGCCAAATATAAACACTAAGTATAGCACATCAAATGGAGTTAAAAACAGGAGGAAAGTGTTTATCTAAAAGGGAGAGGTAGCTTATGATAAAGGAATTAAAGGAGGCAAAATCAGCAATGCGAGAAATGAGAAGTGAAAGTTTGATGACCTTACCTTGGACAAATATATGGGGCAGGGCCCAACAGGTCCAAGGACAGCCCAAAGGCAACTGTGCTATAACATCCTTTACAGGTATCCAAATTTCAAGTGAAGTTGTGTTCATTTCCATCTAATATAAAAGGGTGAATCATTTAGATAATATAGATACATATAAAGTATATTTCTTCTACATAAGAATTTAATAATAATTGGCATAAGATAGAGAGAAACTTATCTCAGATCCAAGCAGAACATACCTTATCAGTTTTTAAACTTGTAAACTTTACTGTGAGAAATTATTAAATTGCTTCTACTTACATTTGCATCAAGATTGAGGGCTAATATAATACTTCACAAATCTTCTCTTTATTTTCATAACCAGTCACTGAAAATGTGAGATTTTATTTCCTTGAAATGTTATGACTGGTGTAAGGGAGATAACTGAATGATATACATAAGGTGTGGTAACCTCTAATACATTATCCATGTAATATGGATGAGTTCATCAACAACCTGTATTAACTTTGTTGCAATTAAATTATCTCAAAATACATTACTGATAAAGTGAGAACCTAACATTCAGACTCCTATATTTAGTGGAGACCTCAAGAGTCATGTAATTTTAATGTCTAAGATGACGCAGCTCTTTCATATCACATAGTTCATATTTTCTACAATGCCGGCATGTAGAGTGCAGCCTTCCATAACCATGCAGATATCATCTCATGCCAATTTGCATTCTTGCGATGGGATGCAAAGTTTCAAGAACAGTGTGGATTTGAATGGAATGAATACGCACTGTGTGACTAAAATGGTTATCATTCTGTAATGTTGGACCAAACATGGAAATTCCACAAGAGCAGATTAACAGAAAGAAATAGGATTAATTGAAAGTCAATAGTAGATTATAATTGGGCTTATACAAGTGCCAATGGGAAATGCTGACTTAAGGAAACTGTTCTTGTTTGTTGGTATTCACTGCTACTTCAACAAAAGGGAATGCAAGAGAACTGAACTAACTACATGAACCATTTCAAAGCAGGAAAGTGTAAAAAACAAAAGGACAATTAGAGCAGGACAATTCAAATCAAAGTGGGAAGGAATACCATATCCTTAATAAATTACCTAAAAATTACTCATGCCAGAACACCCCACATGGTACAAGTGATCTATCTACAAGTGTACTTAGAGTGTTCTCTATCCTGGTTTATGGCATGCCTTACAAGAACAAGATAGCTGTTTTTGTACACATGATTTTTCATCTTTTGCAGGTACAATAGCCAATATTTGGCCAAAATCAACTATATTATGTTTACATAACTTATTTTGTTGCATGCATTCCAATCTAGGAGGTAACAGCACATACATAAAGGGATCAGGTAGCACAAGTCTATATCTATCATAGCTATAGTTATCAAAAGTCCCCATCCAAAGCCAACTTGTGCTATTTTCTGAAGATTTCATACATTTTATTCATAAAGAACTTTCAATATTTGACCAAAACTGTTCAGCACACATTTGTTTTCCTACATCAAACTAGTATAGTTCATAAATGCCGCCCACATGTATGCGTTTCTATGGATACATTGTGAGGCTATTCTTTCCTTTAGCAAACCTTCATTTTTCCAATAATCTGTGAAATAGTTCGGGACTGTATAAGTAACAAATATACTTAGTCTCACTTGTGAAAAACAATTTGATGAGGTACTAACCTATGTCTTATATGCATGTGTATAGAAATGTCATTGAGCTGTTTGAACTATTGTTTTCATACTTTTGTTCACCATCAAAATCATCTTTTGAAATAAAATGAATTCTTTCAACTATGAGTTGTATCTTATTCATATCAGCACTTATTGAACTTCACATAGGTGATATAGGATAAATCACATTATGTCATATTATGTAATAACTAGGTCAAAGGTCAATGTACCAAATAGTATGTACCTGTCCTACTTCAAAATGTACAATTCACCTAAAAGAAAGGAATTTATATTTGTTTGGTAGGTGCAGAACTTAACATCAGAGACAGGTGGACATGACCCAATCTTATTATAAAGTATAAGCTTTGACCACTTTACACTATCTGCAGATACAAGAGGTCACTAACCACCAGTCCTCACACAAAGGTCCACCTACCCATCCTCTTTGTAACACAAATAGTAAGCTTTCCTCCTTTGTAATGTGAATAAAATTGTTTCAATAAACCAATCAGTCACCAAATATAGTAAATCACAGCTTCTAAGTGGTTATGCTGGATTGGGGGGTGAAATTAGGGGAATAAAATACAGAAAAATGCCAAATATAAACACTAAGTATAGCACATCAAATGGAGTTAAAAACAGGAGGAAAGTGTTTATCTAAAAGGGAGAGGTAGCTTATGATAAAGGAATTAAAGGAGGCAAAATCAGCAATGCGAGAAATGAGAAGTGAAAGTTTGATGACCTTACCTTGGACAAATATATGGGGCAGGGCCCAACAGGTCCAAGGACAGCCCAAAGGCAACTGTGCTATAACATCCTTTACAGGTATCCAAATTTCAAGTGAAGTTGTGTTCATTTCCATCTAATATAAAAGGGTGAATCATTTAGATAATATAGATACATATAAAGTATATTTCTTCTACATAAGAATTTAATAATAATTGGCATAAGATAGAGAGAAACTTATCTCAGATCCAAGCAGAACATACCTTATCAGTTTTTAAACTTGTAAACTTTACTGTGAGAAATTATTAAATTGCTTCTACTTACATTTGCATCAAGATTGAGGGCTAATATAATACTTCACAAATCTTCTCTTTATTTTCATAACCAGTCACTGAAAATGTGAGATTTTATTTCCTTGAAATGTTATGACTGGTGTAAGGGAGATAACTGAATGATATACATAAGGTGTGGTAACCTCTAATACATTATCCATGTAATATGGATGAGTTCATCAACAACCTGTATTAACTTTGTTGCAATTAAATTATCTCAAAATACATTACTGATAAAGTGAGAACCTAACATTCAGACTCCTATATTTAGTGGAGACCTCAAGAGTCATGTAATTTTAATGTCTAAGATGACGCAGCTCTTTCATATCACATAGTTCATATTTTCTACAATGCCGGCATGTAGAGTGCAGCCTTCCATAACCATGCAGATATCATCTCATGCCAATTTGCATTCTTGCGATGGGATGCAAAGTTTCAAGAACAGTGTGGATTTGAATGGAATGAATATGCACTGTGTGACTAAAATGGTTATCATTCTGTAATGTTGGACCAAACATGGAAATTCCACAAGAGCAGCTTAACAGAAAGAAATAGGATTAATTGAAAGTCAATAGTAGATTATAATTGGGCTTATACAAGTGCCAATGGGAAATGCTGACTTAAGGAAACTGTTCTTGTTTGTTGGTATTCACTGCTACTTCAACAAAAGGGAATGCAAGAGAACTGAACTAACTACATGAACAATTTCAAAGCAGGAAAGTGTAAAAAACAAAAGGACAATTAGAGCAGGACAATTCAAATCAAAGTGGGAAGGAATACCATATCCTTAATAAATTACCTAAAAATTACTCATGCCAGAACACCCCACATGGTACAAGTGATCTATCTACAAGTGTACTTAGAGTGTTCTCTATCCTGGTTTATGGCATGCCTTACAAGAACAAGATAGCTGTTTTTGTACACATGATTTTTCATCTTTTGCAGGTACAATAGCCAATATTTGGCCAAAATCAACTATATTATGTTTACATAACTTATTTTGTTGCATGCATTCCAATCTAGGAGGTAACAGCACATACATAAAGGGATCAGGTAGCACAAGTCTATATCTATCATAGCTATAGTTATCAAAAGTCCCCATCCAAAGCCAACTTGTGCTATTTTCTGAAGATTTCATACATTTTATTCATAAAGAACTTTCAATATTTGACCAAAACTGTTCAGCACACATTTGTTTTCCTACATCAAACTAGTATAGTTCATAAATGCCGCCCACATGTATGCGTTTCTATGGATACATTGTGAGGCTATTCTTTCCTTTAGCAAACCTTCATTTTTCCAATAATCTGTGAAATAGTTCGGGACTGTATAAGTAACAAATATACTTAGTCTCACTTGTGAAAAACAATTTGATGAGGTACTAACCTATGTCTTATATGCATGTGTATAGAAATGTCATTGAGCTGTTTGAACTATTGTTTTCATACTTTTGTTCACCATCAAAATCATCTTTTGAAATAAAATGAATTCTTTCAACTATGAGTTGTATCTTATTCATATCAGCACTTATTGAACTTCACATAGGTGATATAGGATAAATCACATTATGTCATATTATGTAATAACTAGGTCAAAGGTCAATGTACCAAATAGTATGTACCTGTCCTACTTCAAAATGTACAATTCACCTAAAAGAAAGGAATTTATATTTGTTTGGTAGGTGCAGAACTTAACATCAGAGACAGGTGGACATGACCCAATCTTATTATAAAGTATAAGCTTTGACCACTTTACACTATCTGCAGATACAAGAGGTCACTAACCACCAGTCCTCACACAAAGGTCCACCTACCCATCCTCTTTGTAACACAAATAGTAAGCTTTCCTCCTTTGTAATGTGAATAAAATTGTTTCAATAAACCAATCAGTCACCAAATATAGTAAATCACAGCTTCTAAGTGGTTATGCTGGATTGGGGGGTGAAATTAGGGGAATAAAATACAGAAAAATGCCAAATATAAACACTAAGTATAGCACATCAAATGGAGTTAAAAACAGGAGGAAAGTGTTTATCTAAAAGGGAGAGGTAGCTTATGATAAAGGAATTAAAGGAGGCAAAATCAGCAATGCGAGAAATGAGAAGTGAAAGTTTGATGACCTTACCTTGGACAAATATATGGGGCAGGGCCCAACAGGTCCAAGGACAGCCCAAAGGCAACTGTGCTATAACATCCTTTACAGGTATCCAAATTTCAAGTGAAGTTGTGTTCATTTCCATCTAATATAAAAGGGTGAATCATTTAGATAATATAGATACATATAAAGTATATTTCTTCTACATAAGAATTTAATAATAATTGGCATAAGATAGAGAGAAACTTATCTCAGATCCAAGCAGAACATACCTTATCAGTTTTTAAACTTGTAAACTTTACTGTGAGAAATTATTAAATTGCTTCTACTTACATTTGCATCAAGATTGAGGGCTAATATAATACTTCACAAATCTTCTCTTTATTTTCATAACCAGTCACTGAAAATGTGAGATTTTATTTCCTTGAAATGTTATGACTGGTGTAAGGGAGATAACTGAATGATATACATAAGGTGTGGTAACCTCTAATACATTATCCATGTAATATGGATGAGTTCATCAACAACCTGTATTAACTTTGTTGCAATTAAATTATCTCAAAATACATTACTGATAAAGTGAGAACCTAACATTCAGACTCCTATATTTAGTGGAGACCTCAAGAGTCATGTAATTTTAATGTCTAAGATGACGCAGCTCTTTCATATCACATAGTTCATATTTTCTACAATGCCGGCATGTAGAGTGCAGCCTTCCATAACCATGCAGATATCATCTCATGCCAATTTGCATTCTTGCGATGGGATGCAAAGTTTCAAGAACAGTGTGGATTTGAATGGAATGAATATGCACTGTGTGACTAAAATGGTTATCATTCTGTAATGTTGGACCAAACATGGAAATTCCACAAGAGCAGCTTAACAGAAAGAAATAGGATTAATTGAAAGTCAATAGTAGATTATAATTGGGCTTATACAAGTGCCAATGGGAAATGCTGACTTAAGGAAACTGTTCTTGTTTGTTGGTATTCACTGCTACTTCAACAAAAGGGAATGCAAGAGAACTGAACTAACTACATGAACAATTTCAAAGCAGGAAAGTGTAAAAAACAAAAGGACAATTAGAGCAGGACAATTCAAATCAAAGTGGGAAGGAATACCATATCCTTAATAAATTACCTAAAAATTACTCATGCCAGAACACCCCACATGGTACAAGTGATCTATCTACAAGTGTACTTAGAGTGTTCTCTATCCTGGTTTATGGCATGCCTTACAAGAACAAGATAGCTGTTTTTGTACACATGATTTTTCATCTTTTGCAGGTACAATAGCCAATATTTGGCCAAAATCAACTATATTATGTTTACATAACTTATTTTGTTGCATGCATTCCAATCTAGGAGGTAACAGCACATACATAAAGGGATCAGGTAGCACAAGTCTATATCTATCATAGCTATAGTTATCAAAAGTCCCCATCCAAAGCCAACTTGTGCTATTTTCTGAAGATTTCATACATTTTATTCATAAAGAACTTTCAATATTTGACCAAAACTGTTCAGCACACATTTGTTTTCCTACATCAAACTAGTATAGTTCATAAATGCCGCCCACATGTATGCGTTTCTATGGATACATTGTGAGGCTATTCTTTCCTTTAGCAAACCTTCATTTTTCCAATAATCTGTGAAATAGTTCGGGACTGTATAAGTAACAAATATACTTAGTCTCACTTGTGAAAAACAATTTGATGAGGTACTAACCTATGTCTTATATGCATGTGTATAGAAATGTCATTGAGCTGTTTGAACTATTGTTTTCATACTTTTGTTCACCATCAAAATCATCTTTTGAAATAAAATGAATTCTTTCAACTATGAGTTGTATCTTATTCATATCAGCACTTATTGAACTTCACATAGGTGATATAGGATAAATCACATTATGTCATATTATGTAATAACTAGGTCAAAGGTCAATGTACCAAATAGTATGTACCTGTCCTACTTCAAAATGTACAATTCACCTAAAAGAAAGGAATTTATATTTGTTTGGTAGGTGCAGAACTTAACATCAGAGACAGGTGGACATGACCCAATCTTATTATAAAGTATAAGCTTTGACCACTTTACACTATCTGCAGATACAAGAGGTCACTAACCACCAGTCCTCACACAAAGGTCCACCTACCCATCCTCTTTGTAACACAAATAGTAAGCTTTCCTCCTTTGTAATGTGAATAAAATTGTTTCAATAAACCAATCAGTCACCAAATATAGTAAATCACAGCTTCTAAGTGGTTATGCTGGATTGGGGGGTGAAATTAGGGGAATAAAATACAGAAAAATGCCAAATATAAACACTAAGTATAGCACATCAAATGGAGTTAAAAACAGGAGGAAAGTGTTTATCTAAAAGGGAGAGGTAGCTTATGATAAAGGAATTAAAGGAGGCAAAATCAGCAATGCGAGAAATGAGAAGTGAAAGTTTGATGACCTTACCTTGGACAAATATATGGGGCAGGGCCCAACAGGTCCAAGGACAGCCCAAAGGCAACTGTGCTATAACATCCTTTACAGGTATCCAAATTTCAAGTGAAGTTGTGTTCATTTCCATCTAATATAAAAGGGTGAATCATTTAGATAATATAGATACATATAAAGTATATTTCTTCTACATAAGAATTTAATAATAATTGGCATAAGATAGAGAGAAACTTATCTCAGATCCAAGCAGAACATACCTTATCAGTTTTTAAACTTGTAAACTTTACTGTGAGAAATTATTAAATTGCTTCTACTTACATTTGCATCAAGATTGAGGGCTAATATAATACTTCACAAATCTTCTCTTTATTTTCATAACCAGTCACTGAAAATGTGAGATTTTATTTCCTTGAAATGTTATGACTGGTGTAAGGGAGATAACTGAATGATATACATAAGGTGTGGTAACCTCTAATACATTATCCATGTAATATGGATGAGTTCATCAACAACCTGTATTAACTTTGTTGCAATTAAATTATCTCAAAATACATTACTGATAAAGTGAGAACCTAACATTCAGACTCCTATATTTAGTGGAGACCTCAAGAGTCATGTAATTTTAATGTCTAAGATGACGCAGCTCTTTCATATCACATAGTTCATATTTTCTACAATGCCGGCATGTAGAGTGCAGCCTTCCATAACCATGCAGATATCATCTCATGCCAATTTGCATTCTTGCGATGGGATGCAAAGTTTCAAGAACAGTGTGGATTTGAATGGAATGAATACGCACTGTGTGACTAAAATGGTTATCATTCTGTAATGTTGGACCAAACATGGAAATTCCACAAGAGCAGCTTAACAGAAAGAAATAGGATTAATTGAAAGTCAATAGTAGATTATAATTGGGCTTATACAAGTGCCAATGGGAAATGCTGACTTAAGGAAACTGTTCTTGTTTGTTGGTATTCACTGCTACTTCAACAAAAGGGAATGCAAGAGAACTGAACTAACTACATGAACAATTTCAAAGCAGGAAAGTGTAAAAAACAAAAGGACAATTAGAGCAGGACAATTCAAATCAAAGTGGGAAGGAATACCATATCCTTAATAAATTACCTAAAAATTACTCATGCCAGAACACCCCACATGGTACAAGTGATCTATCTACAAGTGTACTTAGAGTGTTCTCTATCCTGGTTTATGGCATGCCTTACAAGAACAAGATAGCTGTTTTTGTACACATGATTTTTCATCTTTTGCAGGTACAATAGCCAATATTTGGCCAAAATCAACTATATTATGTTTACATAACTTATTTTGTTGCATGCATTCCAATCTAGGAGGTAACAGCACATACATAAAGGGATCAGGTAGCACAAGTCTATATCTATCATAGCTATAGTTATCAAAAGTCCCCATCCAAAGCCAACTTGTGCTATTTTCTGAAGATTTCATACATTTTATTCGTAAAGAACTTTCAATATTTGACCAAAACTGTTCAGCACACATTTGTTTTCCTACATCAAACTAGTATAGTTCATAAATGCCGCCCACATGTATGCGTTTCTATGGATACATTGTGAGGCTATTCTTTCCTTTAGCAAACCTTCATTTTTCCAATAATCTGTGAAATAGTTCGGGACTGTATAAGTAACAAATATACTTAGTCTCACTTGTGAAAAACAATTTGATGAGGTACTAACCTATGTCTTATATGCATGTGTATAGAAATGTCATTGAGCTGTTTGAACTATTGTTTTCATACTTTTGCTTCACCATCAAAATCATCTTTTGAAATAAAATGAATTCTTTCAACTATGAGTTGTATCTTATTCATATCAGCACTTATTGAACTTCACATAGGTGATATAGGATAAATCACATTATGTCATATTATGTAATAACTAGGTCAAAGGTCAATGTACCAAATAGTATGTACCTGTCCTACTTCAAAATGTACAATTCACCTAAAAGAAAGGAATTTATATTTGTTTGGTAGGTGCAGAACTTAACATCAGAGACAGGTGGACATGACCCAATCTTATTATAAAGTATAAGCTTTGACCACTTTACACTATCTGCAGATACAAGAGGTCACTAACCACCAGTCCTCACACAAAGGTCCACCTACCCATCCTCTTTGTAACACAAATAGTAAGCTTTCCTCCTTTGTAATGTGAATAAAATTGTTTCAATAAACCAATCAGTCACCAAATATAGTAAATCACAGCTTCTAAGTGGTTATGCTGGATTGGGGGGTGAAATTAGGGGAATAAAATACAGAAAAATGCCAAATATAAACACTAAGTATAGCACATCAAATGGAGTTAAAAACAGGAGGAAAGTGTTTATCTAAAAGGGAGAGGTAGCTTATGATAAAGGAATTAAAGGAGGCAAAATCAGCAATGCGAGAAATGAGAAGTGAAAGTTTGATGACCTTACCTTGGACAAATATATGGGGCAGGGCCCAACAGGTCCAAGGACAGCCCAAAGGCAACTGTGCTATAACATCCTTTACAGGTATCCAAATTTCAAGTGAAGTTGTGTTCATTTCCATCTAATATAAAAGGGTGAATCATTTAGATAATATAGATACATATAAAGTATATTTCTTCTACATAAGAATTTAATAATAATTGGCATAAGATAGAGAGAAACTTATCTCAGATCCAAGCAGAACATACCTTATCAGTTTTTAAACTTGTAAACTTTACTGTGAGAAATTATTAAATTGCTTCTACTTACATTTGCATCAAGATTGAGGGCTAATATAATACTTCACAAATCTTCTCTTTATTTTCATAACCAGTCACTGAAAATGTGAGATTTTATTTCCTTGAAATGTTATGACTGGTGTAAGGGAGATAACTGAATGATATACATAAGGTGTGATAACCTCTAATACATTATCCATGTAATATGGATGAGTTCATCAACAACCTGTATTAACTTTGTTGCAATTAAATTATCTCAAAATACATTACTGATAAAGTGAGAACCTAACATTCAGACTCCTATATTTAGTGGAGACCTCAAGAGTCATGTAATTTTAATGTCTAAGATGACGCAGCTCTTTCATATCACATAGTTCATATTTTCTACAATGCCGGCATGTAGACTGCAGCCTTCCATAACCATGCAGATATCATCTCATGCCAATTTGCATTCTTGCGATGGGATGCAAAGTTTCAAGAACAGTGTGGATTTGAATGGAATGAATATGCACTGTGTGACTAAAATGGTTATCATTCTGTAATGTTGGACCAAACATGGAAATTCCACAAGAGCAGCTTAACAGAAAGAAATAGGATTAATTGAAAGTCAATAGTAGATTATAATTGGGCTTATACAAGTGCCAATGGGAAATGCTGACTTAAGGAAACTGTTCTTGTTTGTTGGTATTCACTGCTACTTCAACAAAAGGGAATGCAAGAGAACTGAACTAACTACATGAACAATTTCAAAGCAGGAAAGTGTAAAAAACAAAAGGACAATTAGAGCAGGACAATTCAAATCAAAGTGGGAAGGAATACCATATCCTTAATAAATTACCTAAAAATTACTCATGCCAGAACACCCCACATGGTACAAGTGATCTATCTACAAGTGTACTTAGAGTGTTCTCTATCCTGGTTTATGGCATGCCTTACAAGAACAAGATAGCTGTTTTTGTACACATGATTTTTCATCTTTTGCAGGTACAATAGCCAATATTTGGCCAAAATCAACTATATTATGTTTACATAACTTATTTTGTTGCATGCATTCCAATCTAGGAGGTAACAGCACATACATAAAGGGATCAGGTAGCACAAGTCTATATCTATCATAGCTATAGTTATCAAAAGTCCCCATCCAAAGCCAACTTGTGCTATTTTCTGAAGATTTCATACATTTTATTCGTAAAGAACTTTCAATATTTGACCAAAACTGTTCAGCACACATTTGTTTTCCTACATCAAACTAGTATAGTTCATAAATGCCGCCCACATGTATGCGTTTCTATGGATACATTGTGAGGCTATTCTTTCCTTTAGCAAACCTTCATTTTTCCAATAATCTGTGAAATAGTTCGGGACTGTATAAGTAACAAATATACTTAGTCTCACTTGTGAAAAACAATTTGATGAGGTACTAACCTATGTCTTATATGCATGTGTATAGAAATGTCATTGAGCTGTTTGAACTATTGTTTTCATACTTTTGCTTCACCATCAAAATCATCTTTTGAAATAAAATGAATTCTTTCAACTATGAGTTGTATCTTATTCATATCAGCACTTATTGAACTTCACATAGGTGATATAGGATAAATCACATTATGTCATATTATGTAATAACTAGGTCAAAGGTCAATGTACCAAATAGTATGTACCTGTCCTACTTCAAAATGTACAATTCACCTAAAAGAAAGGAATTTATATTTGTTTGGTAGGTGCAGAACTTAACATCAGAGACAGGTGGACATGACCCAATCTTATTATAAAGTATAAGCTTTGACCACTTTACACTATCTGCAGATACAAGAGGTCACTAACCACCAGTCCTCACACAAAGGTCCACCTACCCATCCTCTTTGTAACACAAATAGTAAGCTTTCCTCCTTTGTAATGTGAATAAAATTGTTTCAATAAACCAATCAGTCACCAAATATAGTAAATCACAGCTTCTAAGTGGTTATGCTGGATTGGGGGGTGAAATTAGGGGAATAAAATACAGAAAAATGCCAAATATAAACACTAAGTATAGCACATCAAATGGAGTTAAAAACAGGAGGAAAGTGTTTATCTAAAAGGGAGAGGTAGCTTATGATAAAGGAATTAAAGGAGGCAAAATCAGCAATGCGAGAAATGAGAAGTGAAAGTTTGATGACCTTACCTTGGACAAATATATGGGGCAGGGCCCAACAGGTCCAAGGACAGCCCAAAGGCAACTGTGCTATAACATCCTTTACAGGTATCCAAATTTCAAGTGAAGTTGTGTTCATTTCCATCTAATATAAAAGGGTGAATCATTTAGATAATATAGATACATATAAAGTATATTTCTTCTACATAAGAATTTAATAATAATTGGCATAAGATAGAGAGAAACTTATCTCAGATCCAAGCAGAACATACCTTATCAGTTTTTAAACTTGTAAACTTTACTGTGAGAAATTATTAAATTGCTTCTACTTACATTTGCATCAAGATTGAGGGCTAATATAATACTTCACAAATCTTCTCTTTATTTTCATAACCAGTCACTGAAAATGTGAGATTTTATTTCCTTGAAATGTTATGACTGGTGTAAGGGAGATAACTGAATGATATACATAAGGTGTGGTAACCTCTAATACATTATCCATGTAATATGGATGAGTTCATCAACAACCTGTATTAACTTTGTTGCAATTAAATTATCTCAAAATACATTACTGATAAAGTGAGAACCTAACATTCAGACTCCTATATTTAGTGGAGACCTCAAGAGTCATGTAATTTTAATGTCTAAGATGACGCAGCTCTTTCATATCACATAGTTCATATTTTCTACAATGCCGGCATGTAGAGTGCAGCCTTCGATAACCATGCAGATATCATCTCATGCCAATTTGCAATCTTGCGATGGGATGCAAAGTTTCAAGAACAGTGTGGATTTGAATGGAATGAATACGCACTGTGTGACTAAAATGGTTATCATTCTGTAATGTTGGACCAAACATGGAAATTCCACAAGAGCAGCTTAACAGAAAGAAATAGGATTAATTGAAAGTCAATAGTAGATTATAATTGGGCTTATACAAGTGCCAATGGGAAATGCTGACTTAAGGAAACTGTTCTTGTTTGTTGGTATTCACTGCTACTTCAACAAAAGGGAATGCAAGAGAACTGAACTAACTACATGAACAATTTCAAAGCAGGAAAGTGTAAAAAACAAAAGGACAATTAGAGCAGGACAATTCAAATCAAAGTGGGAAGGAATACCATATCCTTAATAAATTACCTAAAAATTACTCATGCCAGAACACCCCACATGGTACAAGTGATCTATCTATAAGTGTACTTAGAGTGTTCTCTATCCTGGTTTATGGCATGCCTTACAAGAACAAGATAGCTGTTTTTGTACACATGATTTTTCATCTTTTGCAGGTACAATAGCCAATATTTGGCCAAAATCAACTATATTATGTTTACATAACTTATTTTGTTGCATGCATTCCAATCTAGGAGGTAACAGCACATACATAAAGGGATCAGGTAGCACAAGTCTATATCTATCATAGCTATAGTTATCAAAAGTCCCCATCCAAAGCCAACTTGTGCTATTTTCTGAAGATTTCATACATTTTATTCGTAAAGAACTTTCAATATTTGACCAAAACTGTTCAGCACACATTTGTTTTCCTACATCAAACTAGTATAGTTCATAAATGCCGCCCACATGTATGCGTTTCTATGGATACATTGTGAGGCTATTCTTTCCTTTAGCAAACCTTCATTTTTCCAATAATCTGTGAAATAGTTCGGGACTGTATAAGTAACAAATATACTTAGTCTCACTTGTGAAAAACAATTTGATGAGGTACTAACCTATGTCTTATATGCATGTGTATAGAAATGTCATTGAGCTGTTTGAACTATTGTTTTCATACTTTTGCTTCACCATCAAAATCATCTTTTGAAATAAAATGAATTCTTTCAACTATGAGTTGTATCTTATTCATATCAGCACTTATTGAACTTCACATAGGTGATATAGGATAAATCACATTATGTCATATTATGTAATAACTAGGTCAAAGGTCAATGTACCAAATAGTATGTACCTGTCCTACTTCAAAATGTACAATTCACCTAAAAGAAAGGAATTTATATTTGTTTGGTAGGTGCAGAACTTAACATCAGAGACAGGTGGACATGACCCAATCTTATTATAAAGTATAAGCTTTGACCACTTTACACTATCTGCAGATACAAGAGGTCACTAACCACCAGTCCTCACACAAAGGTCCACCTACCCATCCTCTTTGTAACACAAATAGTAAGCTTTCCTCCTTTGTAATGTGAATAAAATTGTTTCAATAAACCAATCAGTCACCAAATATAGTAAATCACAGCTTCTAAGTGGTTATGCTGGATTGGGGGGTGAAATTAGGGGAATAAAATACAGAAAAATGCCAAATATAAACACTAAGTATAGCACATCAAATGGAGTTAAAAACAGGAGGAAAGTGTTTATCTAAAAGGGAGAGGTAGCTTATGATAAAGGAATTAAAGGAGGCAAAATCAGCAATGCGAGAAATGAGAAGTGAAAGTTTGATGACCTTACCTTGGACAAATATATGGGGCAGGGCCCAACAGGTCCAAGGACAGCCCAAAGGCAACTGTGCTATAACATCCTTTACAGGTATCCAAATTTCAAGTGAAGTTGTGTTCATTTCCATCTAATATAAAAGGGTGAATCATTTAGATAATATAGATACATATAAAGTATATTTCTTCTACATAAGAATTTAATAATAATTGGCATAAGATAGAGAGAAACTTATCTCAGATCCAAGCAGAACATACCTTATCAGTTTTTAAACTTGTAAACTTTACTGTGAGAAATTATTAAATTGCTTCTACTTACATTTGCATCAAGATTGAGGGCTAATATAATACTTCACAAATCTTCTCTTTATTTTCATAACCAGTCACTGAAAATGTGAGATTTTATTTCCTTGAAATGTTATGACTGGTGTAAGGGAGATAACTGAATGATATACATAAGGTGTGGTAACCTCTAATACATTATCCATGTAATATGGATGAGTTCATCAACAACCTGTATTAACTTTGTTGCAATTAAATTATCTCAAAATACATTACTGATAAAGTGAGAACCTAACATTCAGACTCCTATATTTAGTGGAGACCTCAAGAGTCATGTAATTTTAATGTCTAAGATGACGCAGCTCTTTCATATCACATAGTTCATATTTTCTACAATGCCGGCATGTAGAGTGCAGCCTTCCATAACCATGCAGATATCATCTCATGCCAATTTGCATTCTTGCGATGGGATGCAAAGTTTCAAGAACAGTGTGGATTTGAATGGAATGAATACGCACTGTGTGACTAAAATGGTTATCATTCTGTAATGTTGGACCAAACATGGAAATTCCACAAGAGCAGCTTAACAGAAAGAAATAGGATTAATTGAAAGTCAATAGTAGATTATAATTGGGCTTATACAAGTGCCAATGGGAAATGCTGACTTAAGGAAACTGTTCTTGTTTGTTGGTATTCACTGCTACTTCAACAAAAGGGAATGCAAGAGAACTGAACTAACTACATGAACAATTTCAAAGCAGGAAAGTGTAAAAAACAAAAGGACAATTAGAGCAGGACAATTCAAATCAAAGTGGGAAGGAATACCATATCCTTAATAAATTACCTAAAAATTACTCATGCCAGAACACCCCACATGGTACAAGTGATCTATCTACAAGTGTACTTAGAGTGTTCTCTATCCTGGTTTATGGCATGCCTTACAAGAACAAGATAGCTGTTTTTGTACACATGATTTTTCATCTTTTGCAGGTACAATAGCCAATATTTGGCCAAAATCAACTATATTATGTTTACATAACTTATTTTGTTGCATGCATTCCAATCTAGGAGGTAACAGCACATACATAAAGGGATCAGGTAGCACAAGTCTATATCTATCATAGCTATAGTTATCAAAAGTCCCCATCCAAAGCCAACTTGTGCTATTTTCTGAAGATTTCATACATTTTATTCGTAAAGAACTTTCAATATTTGACCAAAACTGTTCAGCACACATTTGTTTTCCTACATCAAACTAGTATAGTTCATAAATGCCGCCCACATGTATGCGTTTCTATGGATACATTGTGAGGCTATTCTTTCCTTTAGAAAACCTTCATTTTTCCAATAATCTGTGAAATAGTTCGGGACTGTATAAGTAACAAATATACTTAGTCTCACTTGTGAAAAACAATTTGATGAGGTACTAACCTATGTCTTATATGCATGTGTATAGAAATGTCATTGAGCTGTTTGAACTATTGTTTTCATACTTTTGTTCACCATCAAAATCATCTTTTGAAATAAAATGAATTCTTTCAACTATGAGTTGTATCTTATTCATATCAGCACTTATTGAACTTCACATAGGTGATATAGGATAAATCACATTATGTCATATTATGTAATAACTAGGTCAAAGGTCAATGTACCAAATAGTATGTACCTGTCCTACTTCAAAATGTACAATTCACCTAAAAGAAAGGAATTTATATTTGTTTGGTAGGTGCAGAACTTAACATCAGAGACAGGTGGACATGACCCAATCTTATTATAAAGTATAAGCTTTGACCACTTTACACTATCTGCAGATACAAGAGGTCACTAACCACCAGTCCTCACACAAAGGTCCACCTACCCATCCTCTTTGTAACACAAATAGTAAGCTTTCCTCCTTTGTAATGTGAATAAAATTGTTTCAATAAACCAATCAGTCACCAAATATAGTAAATCACAGCTTCTAAGTGGTTATGCTGGATTGGGGGGTGAAATTAGGGGAATAAAATACAGAAAAATGCCAAATATAAACACTAAGTATAGCACATCAAATGGAGTTAAAAACAGGAGGAAAGTGTTTATCTAAAAGGGAGAGGTAGCTTATGATAAAGGAATTAAAGGAGGCAAAATCAGCAATGCGAGAAATGAGAAGTGAAAGTTTGGTGACCTTACCTTGGACAAATATATGGGGCAGGGCCCAACAGGTCCAAGGACAGCCCAAAGGCAACTGTGCTATAACATCCTTTACAGGTATCCAAATTTCAAGTGAAGTTGTGTTCATTTCCATCTAATATAAAAGGGTGAATCATTTAGATAATATAGATACATATAAAGTATATTTCTTCTACATAAGAATTTAATAATAATTGGCATAAGATAGAGAGAAACTTATCTCAGATCCAAGCAGAACATACCTTATCAGTTTTTAAACTTGTAAACTTTACTGTGAGAAATTATTAAATTGCTTCTACTTACATTTGCATCAAGATTGAGGGCTAATATAATACTTCACAAATCTTCTCTTTATTTTCATAACCAGTCACTGAAAATGTGAGATTTTATTTCCTTGAAATGTTATGACTGGTGTAAGGGAGATAACTGAATGATATACATAAGGTGTGGTAACCTCTAATACATTATCCATGTAATATGGATGAGTTCATCAACAACCTGTATTAACTTTGTTGCAATTAAATTATCTCAAAATACATTACTGATAAAGTGAGAACCTAACATTCAGACTCCTATATTTAGTGGAGACCTCAAGAGTCATGTAATTTTAATGTCTAAGATGACGCAGCTCTTTCATATCACATAGTTCATATTTTCTACAATGCCGGCATGTAGAGTGCAGCCTTCGATAACCATGCAGATATCATCTCATGCCAATTTGCAATCTTGCGATGGGATGCAAAGTTTCAAGAACAGTGTGGATTTGAATGGAATGAATACGCACTGTGTGACTAAAATGGTTATCATTCTGTAATGTTGGACCAAACATGGAAATTCCACAAGAGCAGCTTAACAGAAAGAAATAGGATTAATTGAAAGTCAATAGTAGATTATAATTGGGCTTATACAAGTGCCAATGGGAAATGCTGACTTAAGGAAACTGTTCTTGTTTGTTGGTATTCACTGCTACTTCAACAAAAGGGAATGCAAGAGAACTGAACTAACTACATGAACAATTTCAAAGCAGGAAAGTGTAAAAAACAAAAGGACAATTAGAGCAGGACAATTCAAATCAAAGTGGGAAGGAATACCATATCCTTAATAAATTACCTAAAAGGTACTCATGCCAGAACACCCCACATGGTACAAGTGATCTATCTATAAGTGTACTTAGAGTGTTCTCTATCCTGGTTTATGGCATGCCTTACAAGAACAAGATAGCTGTTTTTGTACACATGATTTTTCATCTTTTGCAGGTACAATAGCCAATATTTGGCCAAAATCAACTATATTATGTTTACATAACTTATTTTGTTGCATGCATTCCAATCTAGGAGGTAACAGCACATACATAAAGGGATCAGGTAGCACAAGTCTATATCTATCATAGCTATAGTTATCAAAAGTCCCCATCCAAAGCCAACTTGTGCTATTTTCTGAAGATTTCATACATTTTATTCGTAAAGAACTTTCAATATTTGACCAAAACTGTTCAGCACACATTTGTTTTCCTACATCAAACTAGTATAGTTCATAAATGCCGCCCACATGTATGCGTTTCTATGGATACATTGTGAGGCTATTCTTTCCTTTAGCAAACCTTCATTTTTCCAATAATCTGTGAAATAGTTCGGGACTGTATAAGTAACAAATATACTTAGTCTCACTTGTGAAAAACAATTTGATGAGGTACTAACCTATGTCTTATATGCATGTGTATAGAAATGTCATTGAGCTGTTTGAACTATTGTTTTCATACTTTTGCTTCACCATCAAAATCATCTTTTGAAATAAAATGAATTCTTTCAACTATGAGTTGTATCTTATTCATATCAGCACTTATTGAACTTCACATAGGTGATATAGGATAAATCACATTATGTCATATTATGTAATAACTAGGTCAAAGGTCAATGTACCAAATAGTATGTACCTGTCCTACTTCAAAATGTACAATTCACCTAAAAGAAAGGAATTTATATTTGTTTGGTAGGTGCAGAACTTAACATCAGAGACAGGTGGACATGACCCAATCTTATTATAAAGTATAAGCTTTGACCACTTTACACTATCTGCAGATACAAGAGGTCACTAACCACCAGTCCTCACACAAAGGTCCACCTACCCATCCTCTTTGTAACACAAATAGTAAGCTTTCCTCCTTTGTAATGTGAATAAAATTGTTTCAATAAACCAATCAGTCACCAAATATAGTAAATCACAGCTTCTAAGTGGTTATGCTGGATTGGGGGGTGAAATTAGGGGAATAAAATACAGAAAAATGCCAAATATAAACACTAAGTATAGCACATCAAATGGAGTTAAAAACAGGAGGAAAGTGTTTATCTAAAAGGGAGAGGTAGCTTATGATAAAGGAATTAAAGGAGGCAAAATCAGCAATGCGAGAAATGAGAAGTGAAAGTTTGATGACCTTACCTTGGACAAATATATGGGGCAGGGCCCAACAGGTCCAAGGACAGCCCAAAGGCAACTGTGCTATAACATCCTTTACAGGTATCCAAATTTCAAGTGAAGTTGTGTTCATTTCCATCTAATATAAAAGGGTGAATCATTTAGATAATATAGATACATATAAAGTATATTTCTTCTACATAAGAATTTAATAATAATTGGCATAAGATAGAGAGAAACTTATCTCAGATCCAAGCAGAACATACCTTATCAGTTTTTAAACTTGTAAACTTTACTGTGAGAAATTATTAAATTGCTTCTACTTACATTTGCATCAAGATTGAGGGCTAATATAATACTTCACAAATCTTCTCTTTATTTTCATAACCAGTCACTGAAAATGTGAGATTTTATTTCCTTGAAATGTTATGACTGGTGTAAGGGAGATAACTGAATGATATACATAAGGTGTGGTAACCTCTAATACATTATCCATGTAATATGGATGAGTTCATCAACAACCTGTATTAACTTTGTTGCAATTAAATTATCTCAAAATACATTACTGATAAAGTGAGAACCTAACATTCAGACTCCTATATTTAGTGGAGACCTCAAGAGTCATGTAATTTTAATGTCTAAGATGACGCAGCTCTTTCATATCACATAGTTCATATTTTCTACAATGCCGGCATGTAGAGTGCAGCCTTCGATAACCATGCAGATATCATCTCATGCCAATTTGCAATCTTGCGATGGGATGCAAAGTTTCAAGAACAGTGTGGATTTGAATGGAATGAATACGCACTGTGTGACTAAAATGGTTATCATTCTGTAATGTTGGACCAAACATGGAAATTCCACAAGAGCAGCTTAACAGAAAGAAATAGGATTAATTGAAAGTCAATAGTAGATTATAATTGGGCTTATACAAGTGCCAATGGGAAATGCTGACTTAAGGAAACTGTTCTTGTTTGTTGGTATTCACTGCTACTTCAACAAAAGGGAATGCAAGAGAACTGAACTAACTACATGAACAATTTCAAAGCAGGAAAGTGTAAAAAACAAAAGGACAATTAGAGCAGGACAATTCAAATCAAAGTGGGAAGGAATACCATATCCTTAATAAATTACCTAAAAGGTACTCATGCCAGAACACCCCACATGGTACAAGTGATCTATCTATAAGTGTACTTAGAGTGTTCTCTATCCTGGTTTATGGCATGCCTTACAAGAACAAGATAGCTGTTTTTGTACACATGATTTTTCATCTTTTGCAGGTACAATAGCCAATATTTGGCCAAAATCAACTATATTATGTTTACATAACTTATTTTGTTGCATGCATTCCAATCTAGGAGGTAACAGCACATACATAAAGGGATCAGGTAGCACAAGTCTATATCTATCATAGCTATAGTTATCAAAAGTCCCCATCCAAAGCCAACTTGTGCTATTTTCTGAAGATTTCATACATTTTATTCGTAAAGAACTTTCAATATTTGACCAAAACTGTTCAGCACACATTTGTTTTCCTACATCAAACTAGTATAGTTCATAAATGCCGCCCACATGTATGCGTTTCTATGGATACATTGTGAGGCTATTCTTTCCTTTAGCAAACCTTCATTTTTCCAATAATCTGTGAAATAGTTCGGGACTGTATAAGTAACAAATATACTTAGTCTCACTTGTGAAAAACAATTTGATGAGGTACTAACCTATGTCTTATATGCATGTGTATAGAAATGTCATTGAGCTGTTTGAACTATTGTTTTCATACTTTTGCTTCACCATCAAAATCATCTTTTGAAATAAAATGAATTCTTTCAACTATGAGTTGTATCTTATTCATATCAGCACTTATTGAACTTCACATAGGTGATATAGGATAAATCACATTATGTCATATTATGTAATAACTAGGTCAAAGGTCAATGTACCAAATAGTATGTACCTGTCCTACTTCAAAATGTACAATTCACCTAAAAGAAAGGAATTTATATTTGTTTGGTAGGTGCAGAACTTAACATCAGAGACAGGTGGACATGACCCAATCTTATTATAAAGTATAAGCTTTGACCACTTTACACTATCTGCAGATACAAGAGGTCACTAACCACCAGTCCTCACACAAAGGTCCACCTACCCATCCTCTTTGTAACACAAATAGTAAGCTTTCCTCCTTTGTAATGTGAATAAAATTGTTTCAATAAACCAATCAGTCACCAAATATAGTAAATCACAGCTTCTAAGTGGTTATGCTGGATTGGGGGGTGAAATTAGGGGAATAAAATACAGAAAAATGCCAAATATAAACACTAAGTATAGCACATCAAATGGAGTTAAAAACAGGAGGAAAGTGTTTATCTAAAAGGGAGAGGTAGCTTATGATAAAGGAATTAAAGGAGGCAAAATCAGCAATGCGAGAAATGAGAAGTGAAAGTTTGATGACCTTACCTTGGACAAATATATGGGGCAGGGCCCAACAGGTCCAAGGACAGCCCAAAGGCAACTGTGCTATAACATCCTTTACAGGTATCCAAATTTCAAGTGAAGTTGTGTTCATTTCCATCTAATATAAAAGGGTGAATCATTTAGATAATATAGATACATATAAAGTATATTTCTTCTACATAAGAATTTAATAATAATTGGCATAAGATAGAGAGAAACTTATCTCAGATCCAAGCAGAACATACCTTATCAGTTTTTAAACTTGTAAACTTTACTGTGAGAAATTATTAAATTGCTTCTACTTACATTTGCATCAAGATTGAGGGCTAATATAATACTTCACAAATCTTCTCTTTATTTTCATAACCAGTCACTGAAAATGTGAGATTTTATTTCCTTGAAATGTTATGACTGGTGTAAGGGAGATAACTGAATGATATACATAAGGTGTGGTAACCTCTAATACATTATCCATGTAATATGGATGAGTTCATCAACAACCTGTATTAACTTTGTTGCAATTAAATTATCTCAAAATACATTACTGATAAAGTGAGAACCTAACATTCAGACTCCTATATTTAGTGGAGACCTCAAGAGTCATGTAATTTTAATGTCTAAGATGACGCAGCTCTTTCATATCACATAGTTCATATTTTCTACAATGCCGGCATGTAGAGTGCAGCCTTCCATAACCATGCAGATATCATCTCATGCCAATTTGCAATCTTGCGATGGGATGCAAAGTTTCAAGAACAGTGTGGATTTGAATGGAATGAATACGCACTGTGTGACTAAAATGGTTATCATTCTGTAATGTTGGACCAAACATGGAAATTCCACAAGAGCAGCTTAACAGAAAGAAATAGGATTAATTGAAAGTCAATAGTAGATTATAATTGGGCTTATACAAGTGCCAATGGGAAATGCTGACTTAAGGAAACTGTTCTTGTTTGTTGGTATTCACTGCTACTTCAACAAAAGGGAATGCAAGAGAACTGAACTAACTACATGAACAATTTCAAAGCAGGAAAGTGTAAAAAACAAAAGGACAATTAGAGCAGGACAATTCAAATCAAAGTGGGAAGGAATACCATATCCTTAATAAATTACCTAAAAATTACTCATGCCAGAACACCCCACATGGTACAAGTGATCTATCTACAAGTGTACTTAGAGTGTTCTCTATCCTGGTTTATGGCATGCCTTACAAGAACAAGATAGCTGTTTTTGTACACATGATTTTTCATCTTTTGCAGGTACAATAGCCAATATTTGGCCAAAATCAACTATATTATGTTTACATAACTTATTTTGTTGCATGCATTCCAATCTAGGAGGTAACAGCACATACATAAAGGGATCAGGTAGCACAAGTCTATATCTATCATAGCTATAGTTATCAAAAGTCCCCATCCAAAGCCAACTTGTGCTATTTTCTGAAGATTTCATACATTTTATTCGTAAAGAACTTTCAATATTTGACCAAAACTGTTCAGCACACATTTGTTTTCCTACATCAAACTAGTATAGTTCATAAATGCCGCCCACATGTATGCGTTTCTATGGATACATTGTGAGGCTATTCTTTCCTTTAGCAAACCTTCATTTTTCCAATAATCTGTGAAATAGTTCGGGACTGTATAAGTAACAAATATACTTAGTCTCACTTGTGAAAAACAATTTGATGAGGTACTAACCTATGTCTTATATGCATGTGTATAGAAATGTCATTGAGCTGTTTGAACTATTGTTTTCATACTTTTGTTCACCATCAAAATCATCTTTTGAAATAAAATGAATTCTTTCAACTATGAGTTGTATCTTATTCATATCAGCACTTATTGAACTTCACATAGGTGATATAGGATAAATCACATTATGTCATATTATGTAATAACTAGGTCAAAGGTCAATGTACCAAATAGTATGTACCTGTCCTACTTCAAAATGTACAATTCACCTAAAAGAAAGGAATTTATATTTGTTTGGTAGGTGCAGAACTTAACATCAGAGACAGGTGGACATGACCCAATCTTATTATAAAGTATAAGCTTTGACCACTTTACACTATCTGCAGATACAAGAGGTCACTAACCACCAGTCCTCACACAAAGGTCCACCTACCCATCCTCTTTGTAACACAAAGAGTAAGCTTTCCTCCTTTGTAATGTGAATAAAATTGTTTCAATAAACCAGTCAGTCACCAAATATAGTAAATCACAGCTTCTAAGTGGTTATGCTGGATTGGGGGGGTGAAATTAGGGGAATAAAATACAGAAAAATGCCAAATATAAACACTAAGTATAGCACATCAAATGGAGTTAAAAACAGGAGGAAAGTGTTTATCTAAAAGGGAGAGGTAGCTTATGATAAAGGAATTAAAGGAGGCAAAATCAGCAATGCGAAAAATGAGAAGTGAAAGTTTGATGACCTTACCTTGGACAAATATATGGGGCAGGGCCCAACAGGTCCAAGGACAGCCCAAAGGCAACTGTGCTATAACATCCTTTACAGGTATCCAAATTTCAAGTGAAGTTGTGTTCATTTCCATCTAATATAAAAGGGTGAATCATTTAGATAATATAGATACATATAAAGTATATTTCTTCTACATAAGAATTTAATAATAATTGGCATAAGATAGAGAGAAACTTATCTCAGATCCAAGCAGAACATACCTTATCAGTTTTTAAACTTGTAAACTTTACTGTGAGAAATTATTAAATTGCTTCTACTTACATTTGCATCAAGATTGAGGGCTAATATAATACTTCACAAATCTTCTCTTTATTTTCATAACCAGTCACTGAAAATGTGAGATTTTATTTCCTTGAAATGTTATGACTGGTGTAAGGGAGATAACTGAATGATATACATAAGGTGTGGTAACCTCTAATACATTATCCATGTAATATGGATGAGTTCATCAACAACCTGTATTAACTTTGTTGCAATTAAATTATCTCAAAATACATTACTGATAAAGTGAGAACCTAACATTCAGACTCCTATATTTAGTGGAGACCTCAAGAGTCATGTAATTTTAATGTCTAAGATGACGCAGCTCTTTCATATCACATAGTTCATATTTTCTACAATGCCGGCATGTAGAGTGCAGCCTTCCATAACCATGCAGATATCATCTCATGCCAATTTGCAATCTTGCGATGGGATGCAAAGTTTCAAGAACAGTGTGGATTTGAATGGAATGAATACGCACTGTGTGACTAAAATGGTTATCATTCTGTAATGTTGGACCAAACATGGAAATTCCACAAGAGCAGCTTAACAGAAAGAAATAGGATTAATTGAAAGTCAATAGTAGATTATAATTGGGCTTATACAAGTGCCAATGGGAAATGCTGACTTAAGGAAACTGTTCTTGTTTGTTGGTATTCACTGCTACTTCAACAAAAGGGAATGCAAGAGAACTGAACTAACTACATGAACAATTTCAAAGCAGGAAAGTGTAAAAAACAAAAGGACAATTAGAGCAGGACAATTCAAATCAAAGTGGGAAGGAATACCATATCCTTAATAAATTACCTAAAAGGTACTCATGCCAGAACACCCCACATGGTACAAGTGATCTATCTATAAGTGTACTTAGAGTGTTCTCTATCCTGGTTTATGGCATGCCTTACAAGAACAAGATAGCTGTTTTTGTACACATGATTTTTCATCTTTTGCAGGTACAATAGCCAATATTTGGCCAAAATCAACTATATTATGTTTACATAACTTATTTTGTTGCATGCATTCCAATCTAGGAGGTAACAGCACATACATAAAGGGATCAGGTAGCACAAGTCTATATCTATCATAGCTATAGTTATCAAAAGTCCCCATCCAAAGCCAACTTGTGCTATTTTCTGAAGATTTCATACATTTTATTCGTAAAGAACTTTCAATATTTGACCAAAACTGTTCAGCACACATTTGTTTTCCTACATCAAACTAGTATAGTTCATAAATGCCGCCCACATGTATGCGTTTCTATGGATACATTGTGAGGCTATTCTTTCCTTTAGCAAACCTTCATTTTTCCAATAATCTGTGAAATAGTTCGGGACTGTATAAGTAACAAATATACTTAGTCTCACTTGTGAAAAACAATTTGATGAGGTACTAACCTATGTCTTATATGCATGTGTATAGAAATGTCATTGAGCTGTTTGAACTATTGTTTTCATACTTTTGCTTCACCATCAAAATCATCTTTTGAAATAAAATGAATTCTTTCAACTATGAGTTGTATCTTATTCATATCAGCACTTATTGAACTTCACATAGGTGATATAGGATAAATCACATTATGTCATATTATGTAATAACTAGGTCAAAGGTCAATGTACCAAATAGTATGTACCTGTCCTACTTCAAAATGTACAATTCACCTAAAAGAAAGGAATTTATATTTGTTTGGTAGGTGCAGAACTTAACATCAGAGACAGGTGGACATGACCCAATCTTATTATAAAGTATAAGCTTTGACCACTTTACACTATCTGCAGATACAAGAGGTCACTAACCACCAGTCCTCACACAAAGGTCCACCTACCCATCCTCTTTGTAACACAAATAGTAAGCTTTCCTCCTTTGTAATGTGAATAAAATTGTTTCAATAAACCAGTCAGTCACCAAATATAGTAAATCACAGCTTCTAAGTGGTTATGCTGGATTGGGGGGGTGAAATTAGGGGAATAAAATACAGAAAAATGCCAAATATAAACACTAAGTATAGCACATCAAATGGAGTTAAAAACAGGAGGAAAGTGTTTATCTAAAAGGGAGAGGTAGCTTATGATAAAGGAATTAAAGGAGGCAAAATCAGCAATGCGAAAAATGAGAAGTGAAAGTTTGATGACCTTACCTTGGACAAATATATGGGGCAGGGCCCAACAGGTCCAAGGACAGCCCAAAGGCAACTGTGCTATAACATCCTTTACAGGTATCCAAATTTCAAGTGAAGTTGTGTTCATTTCCATCTAATATAAAAGGGTGAATCATTTAGATAATATAGATACATATAAAGTATATTTCTTCTACATAAGAATTTAATAATAATTGGCATAAGATAGAGAGAAACTTATCTCAGATCCAAGCAGAACATACCTTATCAGTTTTTAAACTTGTAAACTTTACTGTGAGAAATTATTAAATTGCTTCTACTTACATTTGCATCAAGATTGAGGGCTAATATAATACTTCACAAATCTTCTCTTTATTTTCATAACCAGTCACTGAAAATGTGAGATTTTATTTCCTTGAAATGTTATGACTGGTGTAAGGGAGATAACTGAATGATATACATAAGGTGTGGTAACCTCTAATACATTATCCATGTAATATGGATGAGTTCATCAACAACCTGTATTAACTTTGTTGCAATTAAATTATCTCAAAATACATTACTGATAAAGTGAGAACCTAACATTCAGACTCCTATATTTAGTGGAGACCTCAAGAGTCATGTAATTTTAATGTCTAAGATGACGCAGCTCTTTCATATCACATAGTTCATATTTTCTACAATGCCGGCATGTAGAGTGCAGCCTTCCATAACCATGCAGATATCATCTCATGCCAATTTGCAATCTTGCGATGGGATGCAAAGTTTCAAGAACAGTGTGGATTTGAATGGAATGAATACGCACTGTGTGACTAAAATGGTTATCATTCTGTAATGTTGGACCAAACATGGAAATTCCACAAGAGCAGCTTAACAGAAAGAAATAGGATTAATTGAAAGTCAATAGTAGATTATAATTGGGCTTATACAAGTGCCAATGGGAAATGCTGACTTAAGGAAACTGTTCTTGTTTGTTGGTATTCACTGCTACTTCAACAAAAGGGAATGCAAGAGAACTGAACTAACTACATGAACAATTTCAAAGCAGGAAAGTGTAAAAAACAAAAGGACAATTAGAGCAGGACAATTCAAATCAAAGTGGGAAGGAATACCATATCCTTAATAAATTACCTAAAAGGTACTCATGCCAGAACACCCCACATGGTACAAGTGATCTATCTATAAGTGTACTTAGAGTGTTCTCTATCCTGGTTTATGGCATGCCTTACAAGAACAAGATAGCTGTTTTTGTACACATGATTTTTCATCTTTTGCAGGTACAATAGCCAATATTTGGCCAAAATCAACTATATTATGTTTACATAACTTATTTTGTTGCATGCATTCCAATCTAGGAGGTAACAGCACATACATAAAGGGATCAGGTAGCACAAGTCTATATCTATCATAGCTATAGTTATCAAAAGTCCCCATCCAAAGCCAACTTGTGCTATTTTCTGAAGATTTCATACATTTTGAAGTAGGACAGGTACATACTATTTGGTACATTGACCTTTGACCTAGTTATTACATAATATGACATAATGTGATTTATCCTATATCACCTATGTGAAGTTCAATAAGTGCTGATATGAATAAGATACAACTCATAGTTGAAAGAATTCATTTTATTTCAAAAGATGATTTTGATGGTGAAGCAAAAGTATGAAAACAATAGTTCAAACAGCTCAATGACATTTCTATACACATGCATATAAGACATAGGTTAGTACCTCATCAAATTGTTTTTCACAAGTGAGACTAAGTATATTTGTTACTTATACAGTCCCGAACTATTTCACAGATTATTGGAAAAATGAAGGTTTGCTAAAGGAAAGAATAGCCTCACAATGTATCCATAGAGAACTTTCAATATTTGACCAAAACTGTTCAGCACACATTTGTTTTCCTACATCAAACTAGTATAGTTCATAAATGCCGCCCACATGTATGCGTTTCTATGGATACATTGTGAGGCTATTCTTTCCTTTAGCAAACCTTCATTTTTCCAATAATCTGTGAAATAGTTCGGGACTGTATAAGTAACAAATATACTTAGTCTCACTTGTGAAAAACAATTTGATGAGGTACTAACCTATGTCTTATATGCATGTGTATAGAAATGTCATTGAGCTGTTTGAACTATTGTTTTCATACTTTTGCTTCACCATCAAAATCATCTTTTGAAATAAAATGAATTCTTTCAACTATGAGTTGTATCTTATTCATATCAGCACTTATTGAACTTCACATAGGTGATATAGGATAAATCACATTATGTCATATTATGTAATAACTAGGTCAAAGGTCAATGTACCAAATAGTATGTACCTGTCCTACTTCAAAATGTACAATTCACCTAAAAGAAAGGAATTTATATTTGTTTGGTAGGTGCAGAACTTAACATCAGAGACAGGTGGACATGACCCAATCTTATTATAAAGTATAAGCTTTGACCACTTTACACTATCTGCAGATACAAGAGGTCACTAACCACCAGTCCTCACACAAAGGTCCACCTACCCATCCTCTTTGTAACACAAATAGTAAGCTTTCCTCCTTTGTAATGTGAATAAAATTGTTTCAATAAACCAGTCAGTCACCAAATATAGTAAATCACAGCTTCTAGGTGGTTATGCTGGATTGGGGGGTGAAATTAGGGGAATAAAATACAGAAAAATGCCAAATATAAACACTAAGTATAGCACATCAAATGGAGTTAAAAACAGGAGGAAAGTGTTTATCTAAAAGGGAGAGGTAGCTTATGATAAAGGAATTAAAGGAGGCAAAATCAGCAATGCGAAAAATGAGAAGTGAAAGTTTGATGACCTTACCTTGGACAAATATATGGGGCAGGGCCCAACAGGTCCAAGGACAGCCCAAAGGCAACTGTGCTATAACATCCTTTACAGGTATCCAAATTTCAAGTGAAGTTGTGTTCATTTCCATCTAATATAAAAGGGTGAATCATTTAGATAATATAGATACATATAAAGTATATTTCTTCTACATAAGAATTTAATAATAATTGGCATAAGATAGAGAGAAACTTATCTCAGATCCAAGCAGAACATACCTTATCAGTTTTTAAACTTGTAAACTTTACTGTGAGAAATTATTAAATTGCTTCTACTTACATTTGCATCAAGATTGAGGGCTAATATAATACTTCACAAATCTTCTCTTTATTTTCATAACCAGTCACTGAAAATGTGAGATTTTATTTCCTTGAAATGTTATGACTGGTGTAAGGGAGATAACTGAATGATATACATAAGGTGTGGTAACCTCTAATACATTATCCATGTAATATGGATGAGTTCATCAACAACCTGTATTAACTTTGTTGCAATTAAATTATCTCAAAATACATTACTGATAAAGTGAGAACCTAACATTCAGACTCCTATATTTAGTGGAGACCTCAAGAGTCATGTAATTTTAATGTCTAAGATGACGCAGCTCTTTCATATCACATAGTTCATATTTTCTACAATGCCGGCATGTAGAGTGCAGCCTTCCATAACCATGCAGATATCATCTCATGCCAATTTGCAATCTTGTGATGGGATGCAAAGTTTCAAGAACAGTGTGGATTTGAATGGAATGAATACGCACTGTGTGACTAAAATGGTTATCATTCTGTAATGTTGGACCAAACATGGAAATTCCACAAGAGCAGCTTAACAGAAAGAAATAGGATTAATTGAAAGTCAATAGTAGATTATAATTGGGCTTATACAAGTGCCAATGGGAAATGCTGACTTAAGGAAACTGTTCTTGTTTGTTGGTATTCACTGCTACTTCAACAAAAGGGAATGCAAGAGAACTGAACTAACTACATGAACAATTTCAAAGCAGGAAAGTGTAAAAAACAAAAGGACAATTAGAGCAGGACAATTCAAATCAAAGTGGGAAGGAATACCATATCCTTAATAAATTACCTAAAAATTACTCATGCCAGAACACCCCACATGGTACAAGTGATCTATCTACAAGTGTACTTAGAGTGTTCTCTATCCTGGTTTATGGCATGCCTTACAAGAACAAGATAGCTGTTTTTGTACACATGATTTTTCATCTTTTGCAGGTACAATAGCCAATATTTGGCCAAAATCAACTATATTATGTTTACATAACTTATTTTGTTGCATGCATTCCAATCTAGGAGGTAACAGCACATACATAAAGGGATCAGGTAGCACAAGTCTATATCTATCATAGCTATAGTTATCAAAAGTCCCCATCCAAAGCCAACTTGTGCTATTTTCTGAAGATTTCATACATTTTATTCGTAAAGAACTTTCAATATTTGACCAAAACTGTTCAGCACACATTTGTTTTCCTACATCAAACTAGTATAGTTCATAAATGCCGCCCACATGTATGCGTTTCTATGGATACATTGTGAGGCTATTCTTTCCTTTAGCAAACCTTCATTTTTCCAATAATCTGTGAAATAGTTCGGGACTGTATAAGTAACAAATATACTTAGTCTCACTTGTGAAAAACAATTTGATGTGGTACTAACCTATGTCTTATATGCATGTGTATAGAAATGTCATTGAGCTGTTTGAACTATTGTTTTCATACTTTTGTTCACCATCAAAATCATCTTTTGAAATAAAATGAATTCTTTCAACTATGAGTTGTATCTTATTCATATCAGCACTTATTGAACTTCACATAGGTGATATAGGATAAATCACATTATGTCATATTATGTAATAACTAGGTCAAAGGTCAATGTACCAAATAGTATGTACCTGTCCTACTTCAAAATGTACAATTCACCTAAAAGAAAGGAATTTATATTTGTTTGGTAGGTGCAGAACTTAACATCAGAGACAGGTGGACATGACCCAATCTTATTATAAAGTATAAGCTTTGACCACTTTACACTATCTGCAGATACAAGAGGTCACTAACCACCAGTCCTCACACAAAGGTCCACCTACCCATCCTCTTTGTAACACAAATAGTAAGCTTTCCTCCTTTGTAATGTGAATAAAATTGTTTCAATAAACCAGTCAGTCACCAAATATAGTAAATCACAGCTTCTAAGTGGTTATGCTGGATTGGGGGGGTGAAATTAGGGGAATAAAATACAGAAAAATGCCAAATATAAACACTAAGTATAGCACATCAAATGGAGTTAAAAACAGGAGGAAAGTGTTTATCTAAAAGGGAGAGGTAGCTTATGATAAAGGAATTAAAGGAGGCAAAATCAGCAATGCGAAAAATGAGAAGTGAAAGTTTGATGACCTTACCTTGGACAAATATATGGGGCAGGGCCCAACAGGTCCAAGGACAGCCCAAAGGCAACTGTGCTATAACATCCTTTACAGGTATCCAAATTTCAAGTGAAGTTGTGTTCATTTCCATCTAATATAAAAGGGTGAATCATTTAGATAATATAGATACATATAAAGTATATTTCTTCTACATAAGAATTTAATAATAATTGGCATAAGATAGAGAGAAACTTATCTCAGATCCAAGCAGAACATACCTTATCAGTTTTTAAACTTGTAAACTTTACTGTGAGAAATTATTAAATTGCTTCTACTTACATTTGCATCAAGATTGAGGGCTAATATAATACTTCACAAATCTTCTCTTTATTTTCATAACCAGTCACTGAAAATGTGAGATTTTATTTCCTTGAAATGTTATGACTGGTGTAAGGGAGATAACTGAATGATATACATAAGGTGTGGTAACCTCTAATACATTATCCATGTAATATGGATGAGTTCATCAACAACCTGTATTAACTTTGTTGCAATTAAATTATCTCAAAATACATTACTGATAAAGTGAGAACCTAACATTCAGACTCCTATATTTAGTGGAGACCTCAAGAGTCATGTAATTTTAATGTCTAAGATGACGCAGCTCTTTCATATCACATAGTTCATATTTTCTACAATGCCGGCATGTAGAGTGCAGCCTTCCATAACCATGCAGATATCATCTCATGCCAATTTGCAATCTTGCGATGGGATGCAAAGTTTCAAGAACAGTGTGGATTTGAATGGAATGAATACGCACTGTGTGACTAAAATGGTTATCATTCTGTAATGTTGGACCAAACATGGAAATTCCACAAGAGCAGCTTAACAGAAAGAAATAGGATTAATTGAAAGTCAATAGTAGATTATAATTGGGCTTATACAAGTGCCAATGGGAAATGCTGACTTAAGGAAACTGTTCTTGTTTGTTGGTATTCACTGCTACTTCAACAAAAGGGAATGCAAGAGAACTGAACTAACTACATGAACAATTTCAAAGCAGGAAAGTGTAAAAAACAAAAGGACAATTAGAGCAGGACAATTCAAATCAAAGTGGGAAGGAATACCATATCCTTAATAAATTACCTAAAAGGTACTCATGCCAGAACACCCCACATGGTACAAGTGATCTATCTATAAGTGTACTTAGAGTGTTCTCTATCCTGGTTTATGGCATGCCTTACAAGAACAAGATAGCTGTTTTTGTACACATGATTTTTCATCTTTTGCAGGTACAATAGCCAATATTTGGCCAAAATCAACTATATTATGTTTACATAACTTATTTTGTTGCATGCATTCCAATCTAGGAGGTAACAGCACATACATAAAGGGATCAGGTAGCACAAGTCTATATCTATCATAGCTATAGTTATCAAAAGTCCCCATCCAAAGCCAACTTGTGCTATTTTCTGAAGATTTCATACATTTTATTCGTAAAGAACTTTCAATATTTGACCAAAACTGTTCAGCACACATTTGTTTTCCTACATCAAACTAGTATAGTTCATAAATGCCGCCCACATGTATGCGTTTCTATGGATACATTGTGAGGCTATTCTTTCCTTTAGCAAACCTTCATTTTTCCAATAATCTGTGAAATAGTTCGGGACTGTATAAGTAACAAATATACTTAGTCTCACTTGTGAAAAACAATTTGATGAGGTACTAACCTATGTCTTATATGCATGTGTATAGAAATGTCATTGAGCTGTTTGAACTATTGTTTTCATACTTTTGCTTCACCATCAAAATCATCTTTTGAAATAAAATGAATTCTTTCAACTATGAGTTGTATCTTATTCATATCAGCACTTATTGAACTTCACATAGGTGATATAGGATAAATCACATTATGTCATATTATGTAATAACTAGGTCAAAGGTCAATGTACCAAATAGTATGTACCTGTCCTACTTCAAAATGTACAATTCACCTAAAAGAAAGGAATTTATATTTGTTTGGTAGGTGCAGAACTTAACATCAGAGACAGGTGGACATGACCCAATCTTATTATAAAGTATAAGCTTTGACCACTTTACACTATCTGCAGATACAAGAGGTCACTAACCACCAGTCCTCACACAAAGGTCCACCTACCCATCCTCTTTGTAACACAAATAGTAAGCTTTCCTCCTTTGTAATGTGAATAAAATTGTTTCAATAAACCAGTCAGTCACCAAATATAGTAAATCACAGCTTCTAGGTGGTTATGCTGGATTGGGGGGTGAAATTAGGGGAATAAAATACAGAAAAATGCCAAATATAAACACTAAGTATAGCACATCAAATGGAGTTAAAAACAGGAGGAAAGTGTTTATCTAAAAGGGAGAGGTAGCTTATGATAAAGGAATTAAAGGAGGCAAAATCAGCAATGCGAAAAATGAGAAGTGAAAGTTTGATGACCTTACCTTGGACAAATATATGGGGCAGGGCCCAACAGGTCCAAGGACAGCCCAAAGGCAACTGTGCTATAACATCCTTTACAGGTATCCAAATTTCAAGTGAAGTTGTGTTCATTTCCATCTAATATAAAAGGGTGAATCATTTAGATAATATAGATACATATAAAGTATATTTCTTCTACATAAGAATTTAATAATAATTGGCATAAGATAGAGAGAAACTTATCTCAGATCCAAGCAGAACATACCTTATCAGTTTTTAAACTTGTAAACTTTACTGTGAGAAATTATTAAATTGCTTCTACTTACATTTGCATCAAGATTGAGGGCTAATATAATACTTCACAAATCTTCTCTTTATTTTCATAACCAGTCACTGAAAATGTGAGATTTTATTTCCTTGAAATGTTATGACTGGTGTAAGGGAGATAACTGAATGATATACATAAGGTGTGGTAACCTCTAATACATTATCCATGTAATATGGATGAGTTCATCAACAACCTGTATTAACTTTGTTGCAATTAAATTATCTCAAAATACATTACTGATAAAGTGAGAACCTAACATTCAGACTCCTATATTTAGTGGAGACCTCAAGAGTCATGTAATTTTAATGTCTAAGATGACGCAGCTCTTTCATATCACATAGTTCATATTTTCTACAATGCCGGCATGTAGAGTGCAGCCTTCCATAACCATGCAGATATCATCTCATGCCAATTTGCAATCTTGCGATGGGATGCAAAGTTTCAAGAACAGTGTGGATTTGAATGGAATGAATACGCACTGTGTGACTAAAATGGTTATCATTCTGTAATGTTGGACCAAACATGGAAATTCCACAAGAGCAGCTTAACAGAAAGAAATAGGATTAATTGAAAGTCAATAGTAGATTATAATTGGGCTTATACAAGTGCCAATGGGAAATGCTGACTTAAGGAAACTGTTCTTGTTTGTTGGTATTCACTGCTACTTCAACAAAAGGGAATGCAAGAGAACTGAACTAACTACATGAACAATTTCAAAGCAGGAAAGTGTAAAAAACAAAAGGACAATTAGAGCAGGACAATTCAAATCAAAGTGGGAAGGAATACCATATCCTTAATAAATTACCTAAAAATTACTCATGCCAGAACACCCCACATGGTACAAGTGATCTATCTATAAGTGTACTTAGAGTGTTCTCTATCCTGGTTTATGGCATGCCTTACAAGAACAAGATAGCTGTTTTTGTACACATGATTTTTCATCTTTTGCAGGTACAATAGCCAATATTTGGCCAAAATCAACTATATTATGTTTACATAACTTATTTTGTTGCATGCATTCCAATCTAGGAGGTAACAGCACATACATAAAGGGATCAGGTAGCACAAGTCTATATCTATCATAGCTATAGTTATCAAAAGTCCCCATCCAAAGCCAACTTGTGCTATTTTCTGAAGATTTCATACATTTTATTCGTAAAGAACTTTCAATATTTGACCAAAACTGTTCAGCACACATTTGTTTTCCTACATCAAACTAGTATAGTTCATAAATGCCGCCCACATGTATGCGTTTCTATGGATACATTGTGAGGCTATTCTTTCCTTTAGCAAACCTTCATTTTTCCAATAATCTGTGAAATAGTTCGGGACTGTATAAGTAACAAATATACTTAGTCTCACTTGTGAAAAACAATTTGATGAGGTACTAACCTATGTCTTATATGCATGTGTATAGAAATGTCATTGAGCTGTTTGAACTATTGTTTTCATACTTTTGCTTCACCATCAAAATCATCTTTTGAAATAAAATGAATTCTTTCAACTATGAGTTGTATCTTATTCATATCAGCACTTATTGAACTTCACATAGGTGATATAGGATAAATCACATTATGTCATATTATGTAATAACTAGGTCAAAGGTCAATGTACCAAATAGTATGTACCTGTCCTACTTCAAAATGTACAATTCACCTAAAAGAAAGGAATTTATATTTGTTTGGTAGGTGCAGAACTTAACATCAGAGACAGGTGGACATGACCCAATCTTATTATAAAGTATAAGCTTTGACCACTTTACACTATCTGCAGATACAAGAGGTCACTAACCACCAGTCCTCACACAAAGGTCCACCTACCCATCCTCTTTGTAACACAAATAGTAAGCTTTCCTCCTTTGTAATGTGAATAAAATTGTTTCAATAAACCAGTCAGTCACCAAATATAGTAAATCACAGCTTCTAGGTGGTTATGCTGGATTGGGGGGTGAAATTAGGGGAATAAAATACAGAAAAATGCCAAATATAAACACTAAGTATAGCACATCAAATGGAGTTAAAAACAGGAGGAAAGTGTTTATCTAAAAGGGAGAGGTAGCTTATGATAAAGGAATTAAAGGAGGCAAAATCAGCAATGCGAAAAATGAGAAGTGAAAGTTTGATGACCTTACCTTGGACAAATATATGGGGCAGGGCCCAACAGGTCCAAGGACAGCCCAAAGGCAACTGTGCTATAACATCCTTTACAGGTATCCAAATTTCAAGTGAAGTTGTGTTCATTTCCATCTAATATAAAAGGGTGAATCATTTAGATAATATAGATACATATAAAGTATATTTCTTCTACATAAGAATTTAATAATAATTGGCATAAGATAGAGAGAAACTTATCTCAGATCCAAGCAGAACATACCTTATCAGTTTTTAAACTTGTAAACTTTACTGTGAGAAATTATTAAATTGCTTCTACTTACATTTGCATCAAGATTGAGGGCTAATATAATACTTCACAAATCTTCTCTTTATTTTCATAACCAGTCACTGAAAATGTGAGATTTTATTTCCTTGAAATGTTATGACTGGTGTAAGGGAGATAACTGAATGATATACATAAGGTGTGGTAACCTCTAATACATTATCCATGTAATATGGATGAGTTCATCAACAACCTGTATTAACTTTGTTGCAATTAAATTATCTCAAAATACATTACTGATAAAGTGAGAACCTAACATTCAGACTCCTATATTTAGTGGAGACCTCAAGAGTCATGTAATTTTAATGTCTAAGATGACGCAGCTCTTTCATATCACATAGTTCATATTTTCTACAATGCCGGCATGTAGAGTGCAGCCTTCCATAACCATGCAGATATCATCTCATGCCAATTTGCAATCTTGCGATGGGATGCAAAGTTTCAAGAACAGTGTGGATTTGAATGGAATGAATACGCACTGTGTGACTAAAATGGTTATCATTCTGTAATGTTGGACCAAACATGGAAATTCCACAAGAGCAGCTTAACAGAAAGAAATAGGATTAATTGAAAGTCAATAGTAGATTATAATTGGGCTTATACAAGTGCCAATGGGAAATGCTGACTTAAGGAAACTGTTCTTGTTTGTTGGTATTCACTGCTACTTCAACAAAAGGGAATGCAAGAGAACTGAACTAACTACATGAACAATTTCAAAGCAGGAAAGTGTAAAAAACAAAAGGACAATTAGAGCAGGACAATTCAAATCAAAGTGGGAAGGAATACCATATCCTTAATAAATTACCTAAAAATTACTCATGCCAGAACACCCCACATGGTACAAGTGATCTATCTATAAGTGTACTTAGAGTGTTCTCTATCCTGGTTTATGGCATGCCTTACAAGAACAAGATAGCTGTTTTTGTACACATGATTTTTCATCTTTTGCAGGTACAATAGCCAATATTTGGCCAAAATCAACTATATTATGTTTACATAACTTATTTTGTTGCATGCATTCCAATCTAGGAGGTAACAGCACATACATAAAGGGATCAGGTAGCACAAGTCTATATCTATCATAGCTATAGTTATCAAAAGTCCCCATCCAAAGCCAACTTGTGCTATTTTCTGAAGATTTCATACATTTTATTCGTAAAGAACTTTCAATATTTGACCAAAACTGTTCAGCACACATTTGTTTTCCTACATCAAACTAGTATAGTTCATAAATGCCGCCCACATGTATGCGTTTCTATGGATACATTGTGAGGCTATTCTTTCCTTTAGAAAACCTTCATTTTTCCAATAATCTGTGAAATAGTTCGGGACTGTATAAGTAACAAATATACTTAGTCTCACTTGTGAAAAACAATTTGATGAGGTACTAACCTATGTCTTATATGCATGTGTATAGAAATGTCATTGAGCTGTTTGAACTATTGTTTTCATACTTTTGTTCACCATCAAAATCATCTTTTGAAATAAAATGAATTCTTTCAACTATGAGTTGTATCTTATTCATATCAGCACTTATTGAACTTCACATAGGTGATATAGGATAAATCACATTATGTCATATTATGTAATAACTAGGTCAAAGGTCAATGTACCAAATAGTATGTACCTGTCCTACTTCAAAATGTACAATTCACCTAAAAGAAAGGAATTTATATTTGTTTGGTAGGTGCAGAACTTAACATCAGAGACAGGTGGACATGACCCAATCTTATTATAAAGTATAAGCTTTGACCACTTTACACTATCTGCAGATACAAGAGGTCACTAACCACCAGTCCTCACACAAAGGTCCACCTACCCATCCTCTTTGTAACACAAATAGTAAGCTTTCCTCCTTTGTAATGTGAATAAAATTGTTTCAATAAACCAGTCAGTCACCAAATATAGTAAATCACAGCTTCTAGGTGGTTATGCTGGATTGGGGGGTGAAATTAGGGGAATAAAATACAGAAAAATGCCAAATATAAACACTAAGTATAGCACATCAAATGGAGTTAAAAACAGGAGGAAAGTGTTTATCTAAAAGGGAGAGGTAGCTTATGATAAAGGAATTAAAGGAGGCAAAATCAGCAATGCGAAAAATGAGAAGTGAAAGTTTGATGACCTTACCTTGGACAAATATATGGGGCAGGGCCCAACAGGTCCAAGGACAGCCCAAAGGCAACTGTGCTATAACATCCTTTACAGGTATCCAAATTTCAAGTGAAGTTGTGTTCATTTCCATCTAATATAAAAGGGTGAATCATTTAGATAATATAGATACATATAAAGTATATTTCTTCTACATAAGAATTTAATAATAATTGGCATAAGATAGAGAGAAACTTATCTCAGATCCAAGCAGAACATACCTTATCAGTTTTTAAACTTGTAAACTTTACTGTGAGAAATTATTAAATTGCTTCTACTTACATTTGCATCAAGATTGAGGGCTAATATAATACTTCACAAATCTTCTCTTTATTTTCATAACCAGTCACTGAAAATGTGAGATTTTATTTCCTTGAAATGTTATGACTGGTGTAAGGGAGATAACTGAATGATATACATAAGGTGTGGTAACCTCTAATACATTATCCATGTAATATGGATGAGTTCATCAACAACCTGTATTAACTTTGTTGCAATTAAATTATCTCAAAATACATTACTGATAAAGTGAGAACCTAACATTCAGACTCCTATATTTAGTGGAGACCTCAAGAGTCATGTAATTTTAATGTCTAAGATGACGCAGCTCTTTCATATCACATAGTTCATATTTTCTACAATGCCGGCATGTAGAGTGCAGCCTTCGATAACCATGCAGATATCATCTCATGCCAATTTGCAATCTTGCGATGGGATGCAAAGTTTCAAGAACAGTGTGGATTTGAATGGAATGAATACGCACTGTGTGACTAAAATGGTTATCATTCTGTAATGTTGGACCAAACATGGAAATTCCACAAGAGCAGCTTAACAGAAAGAAATAGGATTAATTGAAAGTCAATAGTAGATTATAATTGGGCTTATACAAGTGCCAATGGGAAATGCTGACTTAAGGAAACTGTTCTTGTTTGTTGGTATTCACTGCTACTTCAACAAAAGGGAATGCAAGAGAACTGAACTAACTACATGAACAATTTCAAAGCAGGAAAGTGTAAAAAACAAAAGGACAATTAGAGCAGGACAATTCAAATCAAAGTGGGAAGGAATACCATATCCTTAATAAATTACCTAAAAATTACTCATGCCAGAACACCCCACATGGTACAAGTGATCTATCTATAAGTGTACTTAGAGTGTTCTCTATCCTGGTTTATGGCATGCCTTACAAGAACAAGATAGCTGTTTTTGTACACATGATTTTTCATCTTTTGCAGGTACAATAGCCAATATTTGGCCAAAATCAACTATATTATGTTTACATAACTTATTTTGTTGCATGCATTCCAATCTAGGAGGTAACAGCACATACATAAAGGGATCAGGTAGCACAAGTCTATATCTATCATAGCTATAGTTATCAAAAGTCCCCATCCAAAGCCAACTTGTGCTATTTTCTGAAGATTTCATACATTTTATTCGTAAAGAACTTTCAATATTTGACCAAAACTGTTCAGCACACATTTGTTTTCCTACATCAAACTAGTATAGTTCATAAATGCCGCCCACATGTATGCGTTTCTATGGATACATTGTGAGGCTATTCTTTCCTTTAGCAAACCTTCATTTTTCCAATAATCTGTGAAATAGTTCGGGACTGTATAAGTAACAAATATACTTAGTCTCACTTGTGAAAAACAATTTGATGAGGTACTAACCTATGTCTTATATGCATGTGTATAGAAATGTCATTGAGCTGTTTGAACTATTGTTTTCATACTTTTGCTTCACCATCAAAATCATCTTTTGAAATAAAATGAATTCTTTCAACTATGAGTTGTATCTTATTCATATCAGCACTTATTGAACTTCACATAGGTGATATAGGATAAATCACATTATGTCATATTATGTAATAACTAGGTCAAAGGTCAATGTACCAAATAGTATGTACCTGTCCTACTTCAAAATGTACAATTCACCTAAAAGAAAGGAATTTATATTTGTTTGGTAGGTGCAGAACTTAACATCAGAGACAGGTGGACATGACACAATCTTATTATAAAGTATAAGCTTTGACCACTTTACACTATCTGCAGATACAAGAGGTCACTAACCACCAGTCCTCACACAAAGGTCCACCTACCCATCCTCTTTGTAACACAAATAGTAAGCTTTCCTCCTTTGTAATGTGAATAAAATTGTTTCAATAAACCAGTCAGTCACCAAATATAGTAAATCACAGCTTCTAGGTGGTTATGCTGGATTGGGGGGTGAAATTAGGGGAATAAAATACAGAAAAATGCCAAATATAAACACTAAGTATAGCACATCAAATGGAGTTAAAAACAGGAGGAAAGTGTTTATCTAAAAGGGAGAGGTAGCTTATGATAAAGGAATTAAAGGAGGCAAAATCAGCAATGCGAAAAATGAGAAGTGAAAGTTTGATGACCTTACCTTGGACAAATATATGGGGCAGGGCCCAACAGGTCCAAGGACAGCCCAAAGGCAACTGTGCTATAACATCCTTTACAGGTATCCAAATTTCAAGTGAAGTTGTGTTCATTTCCATCTAATATAAAAGGGTGAATCATTTAGATAATATAGATACATATAAAGTATATTTCTTCTACATAAGAATTTAATAATAATTGGCATAAGATAGAGAGAAACTTATCTCAGATCCAAGCAGAACATACCTTATCAGTTTTTAAACTTGTAAACTTTACTGTGAGAAATTATTAAATTGCTTCTACTTACATTTGCATCAAGATTGAGGGCTAATATAATACTTCACAAATCTTCTCTTTATTTTCATAACCAGTCACTGAAAATGTGAGATTTTATTTCCTTGAAATGTTATGACTGGTGTAAGGGAGATAACTGAATGATATACATAAGGTGTGGTAACCTCTAATACATTATCCATGTAATATGGATGAGTTCATCAACAACCTGTATTAACTTTGTTGCAATTAAATTATCTCAAAATACATTACTGATAAAGTGAGAACCTAACATTCAGACTCCTATATTTAGTGGAGACCTCAAGAGTCATGTAATTTTAATGTCTAAGATGACGCAGCTCTTTCATATCACATAGTTCATATTTTCTACAATGCCGGCATGTAGAGTGCAGCCTTCCATAACCATGCAGATATCATCTCATGCCAATTTGCAATCTTGCGATGGGATGCAAAGTTTCAAGAACAGTGTGGATTTGAATGGAATGAATACGCACTGTGTGACTAAAATGGTTATCATTCTGTAATGTTGGACCAAACATGGAAATTCCACAAGAGCAGCTTAACAGAAAGAAATAGGATTAATTGAAAGTCAATAGTAGATTATAATTGGGCTTATACAAGTGCCAATGGGAAATGCTGACTTAAGGAAACTGTTCTTGTTTGTTGGTATTCACTGCTACTTCAACAAAAGGGAATGCAAGAGAACTGAACTAACTACATGAACAATTTCAAAGCAGGAAAGTGTAAAAAACAAAAGGACAATTAGAGCAGGACAATTCAAATCAAAGTGGGAAGGAATACCATATCCTTAATAAATTACCTAAAAATTACTCATGCCAGAACACCCCACATGGTACAAGTGATCTATCTATAAGTGTACTTAGAGTGTTCTCTATCCTGGTTTATGGCATGCCTTACAAGAACAAGATAGCTGTTTTTGTACACATGATTTTTCATCTTTTGCAGGTACAATAGCCAATATTTGGCCAAAATCAACTATATTATGTTTACATAACTTATTTTGTTGCATGCATTCCAATCTAGGAGGTAACAGCACATACATAAAGGGATCAGGTAGCACAAGTCTATATCTATCATAGCTATAGTTATCAAAAGTCCCCATCCAAAGCCAACTTGTGCTATTTTCTGAAGATTTCATACATTTTATTCGTAAAGAACTTTCAATATTTGACCAAAACTGTTCAGCACACATTTGTTTTCCTACATCAAACTAGTATAGTTCATAAATGCCACCCACATGTATGCGTTTCTATGGATACATTGTGAGGCTATTCTTTCCTTTAGCAAACCTTCATTTTTCCAATAATCTGTGAAATAGTTCGGGACTGTATAAGTAACAAATATACTTAGTCTCACTTGTGAAAAACAATTTGATGAGGTACTAACCTATGTCTTATATGCATGTGTATAGAAATGTCATTGAGCTGTTTGAACTATTGTTTTCATACTTTTGCTTCACCATCAAAATCATCTTTTGAAATAAAATGAATTCTTTCAACTATGAGTTGTATCTTATTCATATCAGCACTTATTGAACTTCACATAGGTGATATAGGATAAATCACATTATGTCATATTATGTAATAACTAGGTCAAAGGTCAATGTACCAAATAGTATGTACCTGTCCTACTTCAAAATGTACAATTCACCTAAAAGAAAGGAATTTATATTTGTTTGGTAGGTGCAGAACTTAACATCAGAGACAGGTGGACATGACCCAATCTTATTATAAAGTATAAGCTTTGACCACTTTACACTATCTGCAGATACAAGAGGTCACTAACCACCAGTCCTCACACAAAGGTCCACCTACCCATCCTCTTTGTAACACAAATAGTAAGCTTTCCTCCTTTGTAATGTGAATAAAATTGTTTCAATAAACCAGTCAGTCACCAAATATAGTAAATCACAGCTTCTAGGTGGTTATGCTGGATTGGGGGGTGAAATTAGGGGAATAAAATACAGAAAAATGCCAAATATAAACACTAAGTATAGCACATCAAATGGAGTTAAAAACAGGAGGAAAGTGTTTATCTAAAAGGGAGAGGTAGCTTATGATAAAGGAATTAAAGGAGGCAAAATCAGCAATGCGAAAAATGAGAAGTGAAAGTTTGATGACCTTACCTTGGACAAATATATGGGGCAGGGCCCAACAGGTCCAAGGACAGCCCAAAGGCAACTGTGCTATAACATCCTTTACAGGTATCCAAATTTCAAGTGAAGTTGTGTTCATTTCCATCTAATATAAAAGGGTGAATCATTTAGATAATATAGATACATATAAAGTATATTTCTTCTACATAAGAATTTAATAATAATTGGCATAAGATAGAGAGAAACTTATCTCAGATCCAAGCAGAACATACCTTATCAGTTTTTAAACTTGTAAACTTTACTGTGAGAAATTATTAAATTGCTTCTACTTACATTTGCATCAAGATTGAGGGCTAATATAATACTTCACAAATCTTCTCTTTATTTTCATAACCAGTCACTGAAAATGTGAGATTTTATTTCCTTGAAATGTTATGACTGGTGTAAGGGAGATAACTGAATGATATACATAAGGTGTGGTAACCTCTAATACATTATCCATGTAATATGGATGAGTTCATCAACAACCTGTATTAACTTTGTTGCAATTAAATTATCTCAAAATACATTACTGATAAAGTGAGAACCTAACATTCAGACTCCTATATTTAGTGGAGACCTCAAGAGTCATGTAATTTTAATGTCTAAGATGACGCAGCTCTTTCATATCACATAGTTCATATTTTCTACAATGCCGGCATGTAGAGTGCAGCCTTCCATAACCATGCAGATATCATCTCATGCCAATTTGCAATCTTGCGATGGGATGCAAAGTTTCAAGAACAGTGTGGATTTGAATGGAATGAATACGCACTGTGTGACTAAAATGGTTATCATTCTGTAATGTTGGACCAAACATGGAAATTCCACAAGAGCAGCTTAACAGAAAGAAATAGGATTAATTGAAAGTCAATAGTAGATTATAATTGGGCTTATACAAGTGCCAATGGGAAATGCTGACTTAAGGAAACTGTTCTTGTTTGTTGGTATTCACTGCTACTTCAACAAAAGGGAATGCAAGAGAACTGAACTAACTACATGAACAATTTCAAAGCAGGAAAGTGTAAAAAACAAAAGGACAATTAGAGCAGGACAATTCAAATCAAAGTGGGAAGGAATACCATATCCTTAATAAATTACCTAAAAATTACTCATGCCAGAACACCCCACATGGTACAAGTGATCTATCTATAAGTGTACTTAGAGTGTTCTCTATCCTGGTTTATGGCATGCCTTACAAGAACAAGATAGCTGTTTTTGTACACATGATTTTTCATCTTTTGCAGGTACAATAGCCAATATTTGGCCAAAATCAACTATATTATGTTTACATAACTTATTTTGTTGCATGCATTCCAATCTAGGAGGTAACAGCACATACATAAAGGGATCAGGTAGCACAAGTCTATATCTATCATAGCTATAGTTATCAAAAGTCCCCATCCAAAGCCAACTTGTGCTATTTTCTGAAGATTTCATACATTTTATTCGTAAAGAACTTTCAATATTTGACCAAAACTGTTCAGCACACATTTGTTTTCCTACATCAAACTAGTATAGTTCATAAATGCCGCCCACATGTATGCGTTTCTATGGATACATTGTGAGGCTATTCTTTCCTTTAGAAAACCTTCATTTTTCCAATAATCTGTGAAATAGTTCGGGACTGTATAAGTAACAAATATACTTAGTCTCACTTGTGAAAAACAATTTGATGAGGTACTAACCTATGTCTTATATGCATGTGTATAGAAATGTCATTGAGCTGTTTGAACTATTGTTTTCATACTTTTGCTTCACCATCAAAATCATCTTTTGAAATAAAATGAATTCTTTCAACTATGAGTTGTATCTTATTCATATCAGCACTTATTGAACTTCACATAGGTGATATAGGATAAATCACATTATGTCATATTATGTAATAACTAGGTCAAAGGTCAATGTACCAAATAGTATGTACCTGTCCTACTTCAAAATGTACAATTCACCTAAAAGAAAGGAATTTATATTTGTTTGGTAGGTGCAGAACTTAACATCAGAGACAGGTGGACATGACCCAATCTTATTATAAAGTATAAGCTTTGACCACTTTACACTATCTGCAGATACAAGAGGTCACTAACCACCAGTCCTCACACAAAGGTCCACCTACCCATCCTCTTTGTAACACAAATAGTAAGCTTTCCTCCTTTGTAATGTGAATAAAATTGTTTCAATAAACCAGTCAGTCACCAAATATAGTAAATCACAGCTTCTAGGTGGTTATGCTGGATTGGGGGGTGAAATTAGGGGAATAAAATACAGAAAAATGCCAAATATAAACACTAAGTATAGCACATCAAATGGAGTTAAAAACAGGAGGAAAGTGTTTATCTAAAAGGGAGAGGTAGCTTATGATAAAGGAATTAAAGGAGGCAAAATCAGCAATGCGAAAAATGAGAAGTGAAAGTTTGATGACCTTACCTTGGACAAATATATGGGGCAGGGCCCAACAGGTCCAAGGACAGCCCAAAGGCAACTGTGCTATAACATCCTTTACAGGTATCCAAATTTCAAGTGAAGTTGTGTTCATTTCCATCTAATATAAAAGGGTGAATCATTTAGATAATATAGATACATATAAAGTATATTTCTTCTACATAAGAATTTAATAATAATTGGCATAAGATAGAGAGAAACTTATCTCAGATCCAAGCAGAACATACCTTATCAGTTTTTAAACTTGTAAACTTTACTGTGAGAAATTATTAAATTGCTTCTACTTACATTTGCATCAAGATTGAGGGCTAATATAATACTTCACAAATCTTCTCTTTATTTTCATAACCAGTCACTGAAAATGTGAGATTTTATTTCCTTGAAATGTTATGACTGGTGTAAGGGAGATAACTGAATGATATACATAAGGTGTGGTAACCTCTAATACATTATCCATGTAATATGGATGAGTTCATCAACAACCTGTATTAACTTTGTTGCAATTAAATTATCTCAAAATACATTACTGATAAAGTGAGAACCTAACATTCAGACTCCTATATTTAGTGGAGACCTCAAGAGTCATGTAATTTTAATGTCTAAGATGACGCAGCTCTTTCATATCACATAGTTCATATTTTCTACAATGCCGGCATGTAGAGTGCAGCCTTCGATAACCATGCAGATATCATCTCATGCCAATTTGCAATCTTGCGATGGGATGCAAAGTTTCAAGAACAGTGTGGATTTGAATGGAATGAATACGCACTGTGTGACTAAAATGGTTATCATTCTGTAATGTTGGACCAAACATGGAAATTCCACAAGAGCAGCTTAACAGAAAGAAATAGGATTAATTGAAAGTCAATAGTAGATTATAATTGGGCTTATACAAGTGCCAATGGGAAATGCTGACTTAAGGAAACTGTTCTTGTTTGTTGGTATTCACTGCTACTTCAACAAAAGGGAATGCAAGAGAACTGAACTAACTACATGAACAATTTCAAAGCAGGAAAGTGTAAAAAACAAAAGGACAATTAGAGCAGGACAATTCAAATCAAAGTGGGAAGGAATACCATATCCTTAATAAATTACCTAAAAATTACTCATGCCAGAACACCCCACATGGTACAAGTGATCTATCTATAAGTGTACTTAGAGTGTTCTCTATCCTGGTTTATGGCATGCCTTACAAGAACAAGATAGCTGTTTTTGTACACATGATTTTTCATCTTTTGCAGGTACAATAGCCAATATTTGGCCAAAATCAACTATATTATGTTTACATAACTTATTTTGTTGCATGCATTCCAATCTAGGAGGTAACAGCACATACATAAAGGGATCAGGTAGCACAAGTCTATATCTATCATAGCTATAGTTATCAAAAGTCCCCATCCAAAGCCAACTTGTGCTATTTTCTGAAGATTTCATACATTTTATTCGTAAAGAACTTTCAATATTTGACCAAAACTGTTCAGCACACATTTGTTTTCCTACATCAAACTAGTATAGTTCATAAATGCCGCCCACATGTATGCGTTTCTATGGATACATTGTGAGGCTATTCTTTCCTTTAGCAAACCTTCATTTTTCCAATAATCTGTGAAATAGTTCGGGACTGTATAAGTAACAAATATACTTAGTCTCACTTGTGAAAAACAATTTGATGAGGTACTAACCTATGTCTTATATGCATGTGTATAGAAATGTCATTGAGCTGTTTGAACTATTGTTTTCATACTTTTGCTTCACCATCAAAATCATCTTTTGAAATAAAATGAATTCTTTCAACTATGAGTTGTATCTTATTCATATCAGCACTTATTGAACTTCACATAGGTGATATAGGATAAATCACATTATGTCATATTATGTAATAACTAGGTCAAAGGTCAATGTACCAAATAGTATGTACCTGTCCTACTTCAAAATGTACAATTCACCTAAAAGAAAGGAATTTATATTTGTTTGGTAGGTGCAGAACTTAACATCAGAGACAGGTGGACATGACCCAATCTTATTATAAAGTATAAGCTTTGACCACTTTACACTATCTGCAGATACAAGAGGTCACTAACCACCAGTCCTCACACAAAGGTCCACCTACCCATCCTCTTTGTAACACAAATAGTAAGCTTTCCTCCTTTGTAATGTGAATAAAATTGTTTCAATAAACCAGTCAGTCACCAAATATAGTAAATCACAGCTTCTAGGTGGTTATGCTGGATTGGGGGGTGAAATTAGGGGAATAAAATACAGAAAAATGCCAAATATAAACACTAAGTATAGCACATCAAATGGAGTTAAAAACAGGAGGAAAGTGTTTATCTAAAAGGGAGAGGTAGCTTATGATAAAGGAATTAAAGGAGGCAAAATCAGCAATGCGAAAAATGAGAAGTGAAAGTTTGATGACCTTACCTTGGACAAATATATGGGGCAGGGCCCAACAGGTCCAAGGACAGCCCAAAGGCAACTGTGCTATAACATCCTTTACAGGTATCCAAATTTCAAGTGAAGTTGTGTTCATTTCCATCTAATATAAAAGGGTGAATCATTTAGATAATATAGATACATATAAAGTATATTTCTTCTACATAAGAATTTAATAATAATTGGCATAAGATAGAGAGAAACTTATCTCAGATCCAAGCAGAACATACCTTATCAGTTTTTAAACTTGTAAACTTTACTGTGAGAAATTATTAAATTGCTTCTACTTACATTTGCATCAAGATTGAGGGCTAATATAATACTTCACAAATCTTCTCTTTATTTTCATAACCAGTCACTGAAAATGTGAGATTTTATTTCCTTGAAATGTTATGACTGGTGTAAGGGAGATAACTGAATGATATACATAAGGTGTGGTAACCTCTAATACATTATCCATGTAATATGGATGAGTTCATCAACAACCTGTATTAACTTTGTTGCAATTAAATTATCTCAAAATACATTACTGATAAAGTGAGAACCTAACATTCAGACTCCTATATTTAGTGGAGACCTCAAGAGTCATGTAATTTTAATGTCTAAGATGACGCAGCTCTTTCATATCACATAGTTCATATTTTCTACAATGCCGGCATGTAGAGTGCAGCCTTCCATAACCATGCAGATATCATCTCATGCCAATTTGCAATCTTGCGATGGGATGCAAAGTTTCAAGAACAGTGTGGATTTGAATGGAATGAATACGCACTGTGTGACTAAAATGGTTATCATTCTGTAATGTTGGACCAAACATGGAAATTCCACAAGAGCAGCTTAACAGAAAGAAATAGGATTAATTGAAAGTCAATAGTAGATTATAATTGGGCTTATACAAGTGCCAATGGGAAATGCTGACTTAAGGAAACTGTTCTTGTTTGTTGGTATTCACTGCTACTTCAACAAAAGGGAATGCAAGAGAACTGAACTAACTACATGAACAATTTCAAAGCAGGAAAGTGTAAAAAACAAAAGGACAATTAGAGCAGGACAATTCAAATCAAAGTGGGAAGGAATACCATATCCTTAATAAATTACCTAAAAATTACTCATGCCAGAACACCCCACATGGTACAAGTGATCTATCTATAAGTGTACTTAGAGTGTTCTCTATCCTGGTTTATGGCATGCCTTACAAGAACAAGATAGCTGTTTTTGTACACATGATTTTTCATCTTTTGCAGGTACAATAGCCAATATTTGGCCAAAATCAACTATATTATGTTTACATAACTTATTTTGTTGCATGCATTCCAATCTAGGAGGTAACAGCACATACATAAAGGGATCAGGTAGCACAAGTCTATATCTATCATAGCTATAGTTATCAAAAGTCCCCATCCAAAGCCAACTTGTGCTATTTTCTGAAGATTTCATACATTTTATTCGTAAAGAACTTTCAATATTTGACCAAAACTGTTCAGCACACATTTGTTTTCCTACATCAAACTAGTATAGTTCATAAATGCCGCCCACATGTATGCGTTTCTATGGATACATTGTGAGGCTATTCTTTCCTTTAGAAAACCTTCATTTTTCCAATAATCTGTGAAATAGTTCGGGACTGTATAAGTAACAAATATACTTAGTCTCACTTGTGAAAAACAATTTGATGAGGTACTAACCTATGTCTTATATGCATGTGTATAGAAATGTCATTGAGCTGTTTGAACTATTGTTTTCATACTTTTGTTCACCATCAAAATCATCTTTTGAAATAAAATGAATTCTTTCAACTATGAGTTGTATCTTATTCATATCAGCACTTATTGAACTTCACATAGGTGATATAGGATAAATCACATTATGTCATATTATGTAATAACTAGGTCAAAGGTCAATGTACCAAATAGTATGTACCTGTCCTACTTCAAAATGTACAATTCACCTAAAAGAAAGGAATTTATATTTGTTTGGTAGGTGCAGAACTTAACATCAGAGACAGGTGGACATGACCCAATCTTATTATAAAGTATAAGCTTTGACCACTTTACACTATCTGCAGATACAAGAGGTCACTAACCACCAGTCCTCACACAAAGGTCCACCTACCCATCCTCTTTGTAACACAAATAGTAAGCTTTCCTCCTTTGTAATGTGAATAAAATTGTTTCAATAAACCAGTCAGTCACCAAATATAGTAAATCACAGCTTCTAGGTGGTTATGCTGGATTGGGGGGTGAAATTAGGGGAATAAAATACAGAAAAATGCCAAATATAAACACTAAGTATAGCACATCAAATGGAGTTAAAAACAGGAGGAAAGTGTTTATCTAAAAGGGAGAGGTAGCTTATGATAAAGGAATTAAAGGAGGCAAAATCAGCAATGCGAAAAATGAGAAGTGAAAGTTTGATGACCTTACCTTGGACAAATATATGGGGCAGGGCCCAACAGGTCCAAGGACAGCCCAAAGGCAACTGTGCTATAACATCCTTTACAGGTATCCAAATTTCAAGTGAAGTTGTGTTCATTTCCATCTAATATAAAAGGGTGAATCATTTAGATAATATAGATACATATAAAGTATATTTCTTCTACATAAGAATTTAATAATAATTGGCATAAGATAGAGAGAAACTTATCTCAGATCCAAGCAGAACATACCTTATCAGTTTTTAAACTTGTAAACTTTACTGTGAGAAATTATTAAATTGCTTCTACTTACATTTGCATCAAGATTGAGGGCTAATATAATACTTCACAAATCTTCTCTTTATTTTCATAACCAGTCACTGAAAATGTGAGATTTTATTTCCTTGAAATGTTATGACTGGTGTAAGGGAGATAACTGAATGATATACATAAGGTGTGGTAACCTCTAATACATTATCCATGTAATATGGATGAGTTCATCAACAACCTGTATTAACTTTGTTGCAATTAAATTATCTCAAAATACATTACTGATAAAGTGAGAACCTAACATTCAGACTCCTATATTTAGTGGAGACCTCAAGAGTCATGTAATTTTAATGTCTAAGATGACGCAGCTCTTTCATATCACATAGTTCATATTTTCTACAATGCCGGCATGTAGAGTGCAGCCTTCCATAACCATGCAGATATCATCTCATGCCAATTTGCAATCTTGCGATGGGATGCAAAGTTTCAAGAACAGTGTGGATTTGAATGGAATGAATACGCACTGTGTGACTAAAATGGTTATCATTCTGTAATGTTGGACCAAACATGGAAATTCCACAAGAGCAGCTTAACAGAAAGAAATAGGATTAATTGAAAGTCAATAGTAGATTATAATTGGGCTTATACAAGTGCCAATGGGAAATGCTGACTTAAGGAAACTGTTCTTGTTTGTTGGTATTCACTGCTACTTCAACAAAAGGGAATGCAAGAGAACTGAACTAACTACATGAACAATTTCAAAGCAGGAAAGTGTAAAAAACAAAAGGACAATTAGAGCAGGACAATTCAAATCAAAGTGGGAAGGAATACCATATCCTTAATAAATTACCTAAAAATTACTCATGCCAGAACACCCCACATGGTACAAGTGATCTATCTATAAGTGTACTTAGAGTGTTCTCTATCCTGGTTTATGGCATGCCTTACAAGAACAAGATAGCTGTTTTTGTACACATGATTTTTCATCTTTTGCAGGTACAATAGCCAATATTTGGCCAAAATCAACTATATTATGTTTACATAACTTATTTTGTTGCATGCATTCCAATCTAGGAGGTAACAGCACATACATAAAGGGATCAGGTAGCACAAGTCTATATCTATCATAGCTATAGTTATCAAAAGTCCCCATCCAAAGCCAACTTGTGCTATTTTCTGAAGATTTCATACATTTTATTCGTAAAGAACTTTCAATATTTGACCAAAACTGTTCAGCACACATTTGTTTTCCTACATCAAACTAGTATAGTTCATAAATGCCGCCCACATGTATGCGTTTCTATGGATACATTGTGAGGCTATTCTTTCCTTTAGCAAACCTTCATTTTTCCAATAATCTGTGAAATAGTTCGGGACTGTATAAGTAACAAATATACTTAGTCTCACTTGTGAAAAACAATTTGATGAGGTACTAACCTATGTCTTATATGCATGTGTATAGAAATGTCATTGAGCTGTTTGAACTATTGTTTTCATACTTTTGCTTCACCATCAAAATCATCTTTTGAAATAAAATGAATTCTTTCAACTATGAGTTGTATCTTATTCATATCAGCACTTATTGAACTTCACATAGGTGATATAGGATAAATCACATTATGTCATATTATGTAATAACTAGGTCAAAGGTCAATGTACCAAATAGTATGTACCTGTCCTACTTCAAAATGTACAATTCACCTAAAAGAAAGGAATTTATATTTGTTTGGTAGGTGCAGAACTTAACATCAGAGACAGGTGGACATGACCCAATCTTATTATAAAGTATAAGCTTTGACCACTTTACACTATCTGCAGATACAAGAGGTCACTAACCACCAGTCCTCACACAAAGGTCCACCTACCCATCCTCTTTGTAACACAAATAGTAAGCTTTCCTCCTTTGTAATGTGAATAAAATTGTTTCAATAAACCAGTCAGTCACCAAATATAGTAAATCACAGCTTCTAGGTGGTTATGCTGGATTGGGGGGTGAAATTAGGGGAATAAAATACAGAAAAATGCCAAATATAAACACTAAGTATAGCACATCAAATGGAGTTAAAAACAGGAGGAAAGTGTTTATCTAAAAGGGAGAGGTAGCTTATGATAAAGGAATTAAAGGAGGCAAAATCAGCAATGCGAAAAATGAGAAGTGAAAGTTTGATGACCTTACCTTGGACAAATATATGGGGCAGGGCCCAACAGGTCCAAGGACAGCCCAAAGGCAACTGTGCTATAACATCCTTTACAGGTATCCAAATTTCAAGTGAAGTTGTGTTCATTTCCATCTAATATAAAAGGGTGAATCATTTAGATAATATAGATACATATAAAGTATATTTCTTCTACATAAGAATTTAATAATAATTGGCATAAGATAGAGAGAAACTTATCTCAGATCCAAGCAGAACATACCTTATCAGTTTTTAAACTTGTAAACTTTACTGTGAGAAATTATTAAATTGCTTCTACTTACATTTGCATCAAGATTGAGGGCTAATATAATACTTCACAAATCTTCTCTTTATTTTCATAACCAGTCACTGAAAATGTGAGATTTTATTTCCTTGAAATGTTATGACTGGTGTAAGGGAGATAACTGAATGATATACATAAGGTGTGGTAACCTCTAATACATTATCCATGTAATATGGATGAGTTCATCAACAACCTGTATTAACTTTGTTGCAATTAAATTATCTCAAAATACATTACTGATAAAGTGAGAACCTAACATTCAGACTCCTATATTTAGTGGAGACCTCAAGAGTCATGTAATTTTAATGTCTAAGATGACGCAGCTCTTTCATATCACATAGTTCATATTTTCTACAATGCCGGCATGTAGAGTGCAGCCTTCCATAACCATGCAGATATCATCTCATGCCAATTTGCAATCTTGCGATGGGATGCAAAGTTTCAAGAACAGTGTGGATTTGAATGGAATGAATACGCACTGTGTGACTAAAATGGTTATCATTCTGTAATGTTGGACCAAACATGGAAATTCCACAAGAGCAGCTTAACAGAAAGAAATAGGATTAATTGAAAGTCAATAGTAGATTATAATTGGGCTTATACAAGTGCCAATGGGAAATGCTGACTTAAGGAAACTGTTCTTGTTTGTTGGTATTCACTGCTACTTCAACAAAAGGGAATGCAAGAGAACTGAACTAACTACATGAACAATTTCAAAGCAGGAAAGTGTAAAAAACAAAAGGACAATTAGAGCAGGACAATTCAAATCAAAGTGGGAAGGAATACCATATCCTTAATAAATTACCTAAAAATTACTCATGCCAGAACACCCCACATGGTACAAGTGATCTATCTATAAGTGTACTTAGAGTGTTCTCTATCCTGGTTTATGGCATGCCTTACAAGAACAAGATAGCTGTTTTTGTACACATGATTTTTCATCTTTTGCAGGTACAATAGCCAATATTTGGCCAAAATCAACTATATTATGTTTACATAACTTATTTTGTTGCATGCATTCCAATCTAGGAGGTAACAGCACATACATAAAGGGATCAGGTAGCACAAGTCTATATCTATCATAGCTATAGTTATCAAAAGTCCCCATCCAAAGCCAACTTGTGCTATTTTCTGAAGATTTCATACATTTTATTCGTAAAGAACTTTCAATATTTGACCAAAACTGTTCAGCACACATTTGTTTTCCTACATCAAACTAGTATAGTTCATAAATGCCGCCCACATGTATGCGTTTCTATGGATACATTGTGAGGCTATTCTTTCCTTTAGCAAACCTTCATTTTTCCAATAATCTGTGAAATAGTTCGGGACTGTATAAGTAACAAATATACTTAGTCTCACTTGTGAAAAACAATTTGATGAGGTACTAACCTATGTCTTATATGCATGTGTATAGAAATGTCATTGAGCTGTTTGAACTATTGTTTTCATACTTTTGCTTCACCATCAAAATCATCTTTTGAAATAAAATGAATTCTTTCAACTATGAGTTGTATCTTATTCATATCAGCACTTATTGAACTTCACATAGGTGATATAGGATAAATCACATTATGTCATATTATGTAATAACTAGGTCAAAGGTCAATGTACCAAATAGTATGTACCTGTCCTACTTCAAAATGTACAATTCACCTAAAAGAAAGGAATTTATATTTGTTTGGTAGGTGCAGAACTTAACATCAGAGACAGGTGGACATGACCCAATCTTATTATAAAGTATAAGCTTTGACCACTTTACACTATCTGCAGATACAAGAGGTCACTAACCACCAGTCCTCACACAAAGGTCCACCTACCCATCCTCTTTGTAACACAAATAGTAAGCTTTCCTCCTTTGTAATGTGAATAAAATTGTTTCAATAAACCAGTCAGTCACCAAATATAGTAAATCACAGCTTCTAGGTGGTTATGCTGGATTGGGGGGTGAAATTAGGGGAATAAAATACAGAAAAATGCCAAATATAAACACTAAGTATAGCACATCAAATGGAGTTAAAAACAGGAGGAAAGTGTTTATCTAAAAGGGAGAGGTAGCTTATGATAAAGGAATTAAAGGAGGCAAAATCAGCAATGCGAAAAATGAGAAGTGAAAGTTTGATGACCTTACCTTGGACAAATATATGGGGCAGGGCCCAACAGGTCCAAGGACAGCCCAAAGGCAACTGTGCTATAACATCCTTTACAGGTATCCAAATTTCAAGTGAAGTTGTGTTCATTTCCATCTAATATAAAAGGGTGAATCATTTAGATAATATAGATACATATAAAGTATATTTCTTCTACATAAGAATTTAATAATAATTGGCATAAGATAGAGAGAAACTTATCTCAGATCCAAGCAGAACATACCTTATCAGTTTTTAAACTTGTAAACTTTACTGTGAGAAATTATTAAATTGCTTCTACTTACATTTGCATCAAGATTGAGGGCTAATATAATACTTCACAAATCTTCTCTTTATTTTCATAACCAGTCACTGAAAATGTGAGATTTTATTTCCTTGAAATGTTATGACTGGTGTAAGGGAGATAACTGAATGATATACATAAGGTGTGGTAACCTCTAATACATTATCCATGTAATATGGATGAGTTCATCAACAACCTGTATTAACTTTGTTGCAATTAAATTATCTCAAAATACATTACTGATAAAGTGAGAACCTAACATTCAGACTCCTATATTTAGTGGAGACCTCAAGAGTCATGTAATTTTAATGTCTAAGATGACGCAGCTCTTTCATATCACATAGTTCATATTTTCTACAATGCCGGCATGTAGAGTGCAGCCTTCCATAACCATGCAGATATCATCTCATGCCAATTTGCAATCTTGCGATGGGATGCAAAGTTTCAAGAACAGTGTGGATTTGAATGGAATGAATACGCACTGTGTGACTAAAATGGTTATCATTCTGTAATGTTGGACCAAACATGGAAATTCCACAAGAGCAGCTTAACAGAAAGAAATAGGATTAATTGAAAGTCAATAGTAGATTATAATTGGGCTTATACAAGTGCCAATGGGAAATGCTGACTTAAGGAAACTGTTCTTGTTTGTTGGTATTCACTGCTACTTCAACAAAAGGGAATGCAAGAGAACTGAACTAACTACATGAACAATTTCAAAGCAGGAAAGTGTAAAAAACAAAAGGACAATTAGAGCAGGACAATTCAAATCAAAGTGGGAAGGAATACCATATCCTTAATAAATTACCTAAAAATTACTCATGCCAGAACACCCCACATGGTACAAGTGATCTATCTATAAGTGTACTTAGAGTGTTCTCTATCCTGGTTTATGGCATGCCTTACAAGAACAAGATAGCTGTTTTTGTACACATGATTTTTCATCTTTTGCAGGTACAATAGCCAATATTTGGCCAAAATCAACTATATTATGTTTACATAACTTATTTTGTTGCATGCATTCCAATCTAGGAGGTAACAGCACATACATAAAGGGATCAGGTAGCACAAGTCTATATCTATCATAGCTATAGTTATCAAAAGTCCCCATCCAAAGCCAACTTGTGCTATTTTCTGAAGATTTCATACATTTTATTCGTAAAGAACTTTCAATATTTGACCAAAACTGTTCAGCACACATTTGTTTTCCTACATCAAACTAGTATAGTTCATAAATGCCGCCCACATGTATGCGTTTCTATGGATACATTGTGAGGCTATTCTTTCCTTTAGCAAACCTTCATTTTTCCAATAATCTGTGAAATAGTTCGGGACTGTATAAGTAACAAATATACTTAGTCTCACTTGTGAAAAACAATTTGATGAGGTACTAACCTATGTCTTATATGCATGTGTATAGAAATGTCATTGAGCTGTTTGAACTATTGTTTTCATACTTTTGCTTCACCATCAAAATCATCTTTTGAAATAAAATGAATTCTTTCAACTATGAGTTGTATCTTATTCATATCAGCACTTATTGAACTTCACATAGGTGATATAGGATAAATCACATTATGTCATATTATGTAATAACTAGGTCAAAGGTCAATGTACCAAATAGTATGTACCTGTCCTACTTCAAAATGTACAATTCACCTAAAAGAAAGGAATTTATATTTGTTTGGTAGGTGCAGAACTTAACATCAGAGACAGGTGGACATGACCCAATCTTATTATAAAGTATAAGCTTTGACCACTTTACACTATCTGCAGATACAAGAGGTCACTAACCACCAGTCCTCACACAAAGGTCCACCTACCCATCCTCTTTGTAACACAAATAGTAAGCTTTCCTCCTTTGTAATGTGAATAAAATTGTTTCAATAAACCAGTCAGTCACCAAATATAGTAAATCACAGCTTCTAGGTGGTTATGCTGGATTGGGGGGTGAAATTAGGGGAATAAAATACAGAAAAATGCCAAATATAAACACTAAGTATAGCACATCAAATGGAGTTAAAAACAGGAGGAAAGTGTTTATCTAAAAGGGAGAGGTAGCTTATGATAAAGGAATTAAAGGAGGCAAAATCAGCAATGCGAAAAATGAGAAGTGAAAGTTTGATGACCTTACCTTGGACAAATATATGGGGCAGGGCCCAACAGGTCCAAGGACAGCCCAAAGGCAACTGTGCTATAACATCCTTTACAGGTATCCAAATTTCAAGTGAAGTTGTGTTCATTTCCATCTAATATAAAAGGGTGAATCATTTAGATAATATAGATACATATAAAGTATATTTCTTCTACATAAGAATTTAATAATAATTGGCATAAGATAGAGAGAAACTTATCTCAGATCCAAGCAGAACATACCTTATCAGTTTTTAAACTTGTAAACTTTACTGTGAGAAATTATTAAATTGCTTCTACTTACATTTGCATCAAGATTGAGGGCTAATATAATACTTCACAAATCTTCTCTTTATTTTCATAACCAGTCACTGAAAATGTGAGATTTTATTTCCTTGAAATGTTATGACTGGTGTAAGGGAGATAACTGAATGATATACATAAGGTGTGGTAACCTCTAATACATTATCCATGTAATATGGATGAGTTCATCAACAACCTGTATTAACTTTGTTGCAATTAAATTATCTCAAAATACATTACTGATAAAGTGAGAACCTAACATTCAGACTCCTATATTTAGTGGAGACCTCAAGAGTCATGTAATTTTAATGTCTAAGATGACGCAGCTCTTTCATATCACATAGTTCATATTTTCTACAATGCCGGCATGTAGAGTGCAGCCTTCCATAACCATGCAGATATCATCTCATGCCAATTTGCAATCTTGCGATGGGATGCAAAGTTTCAAGAACAGTGTGGATTTGAATGGAATGAATACGCACTGTGTGACTAAAATGGTTATCATTCTGTAATGTTGGACCAAACATGGAAATTCCACAAGAGCAGCTTAACAGAAAGAAATAGGATTAATTGAAAGTCAATAGTAGATTATAATTGGGCTTATACAAGTGCCAATGGGAAATGCTGACTTAAGGAAACTGTTCTTGTTTGTTGGTATTCACTGCTACTTCAACAAAAGGGAATGCAAGAGAACTGAACTAACTACATGAACAATTTCAAAGCAGGAAAGTGTAAAAAACAAAAGGACAATTAGAGCAGGACAATTCAAATCAAAGTGGGAAGGAATACCATATCCTTAATAAATTACCTAAAAATTACTCATGCCAGAACACCCCACATGGTACAAGTGATCTATCTATAAGTGTACTTAGAGTGTTCTCTATCCTGGTTTATGGCATGCCTTACAAGAACAAGATAGCTGTTTTTGTACACATGATTTTTCATCTTTTGCAGGTACAATAGCCAATATTTGGCCAAAATCAACTATATTATGTTTACATAACTTATTTTGTTGCATGCATTCCAATCTAGGAGGTAACAGCACATACATAAAGGGATCAGGTAGCACAAGTCTATATCTATCATAGCTATAGTTATCAAAAGTCCCCATCCAAAGCCAACTTGTGCTATTTTCTGAAGATTTCATACATTTTATTCGTAAAGAACTTTCAATATTTGACCAAAACTGTTCAGCACACATTTGTTTTCCTACATCAAACTAGTATAGTTCATAAATGCCGCCCACATGTATGCGTTTCTATGGATACATTGTGAGGCTATTCTTTCCTTTAGAAAACCTTCATTTTTCCAATAATCTGTGAAATAGTTCGGGACTGTATAAGTAACAAATATACTTAGTCTCACTTGTGAAAAACAATTTGATGAGGTACTAACCTATGTCTTATATGCATGTGTATAGAAATGTCATTGAGCTGTTTGAACTATTGTTTTCATACTTTTGTTCACCATCAAAATCATCTTTTGAAATAAAATGAATTCTTTCAACTATGAGTTGTATCTTATTCATATCAGCACTTATTGAACTTCACATAGGTGATATAGGATAAATCACATTATGTCATATTATGTAATAACTAGGTCAAAGGTCAATGTACCAAATAGTATGTACCTGTCCTACTTCAAAATGTACAATTCACCTAAAAGAAAGGAATTTATATTTGTTTGGTAGGTGCAGAACTTAACATCAGAGACAGGTGGACATGACCCAATCTTATTATAAAGTATAAGCTTTGACCACTTTACACTATCTGCAGATACAAGAGGTCACTAACCACCAGTCCTCACACAAAGGTCCACCTACCCATCCTCTTTGTAACACAAATAGTAAGCTTTCCTCCTTTGTAATGTGAATAAAATTGTTTCAATAAACCAGTCAGTCACCAAATATAGTAAATCACAGCTTCTAGGTGGTTATGCTGGATTGGGGGGTGAAATTAGGGGAATAAAATACAGAAAAATGCCAAATATAAACACTAAGTATAGCACATCAAATGGAGTTAAAAACAGGAGGAAAGTGTTTATCTAAAAGGGAGAGGTAGCTTATGATAAAGGAATTAAAGGAGGCAAAATCAGCAATGCGAAAAATGAGAAGTGAAAGTTTGATGACCTTACCTTGGACAAATATATGGGGCAGGGCCCAACAGGTCCAAGGACAGCCCAAAGGCAACTGTGCTATAACATCCTTTACAGGTATCCAAATTTCAAGTGAAGTTGTGTTCATTTCCATCTAATATAAAAGGGTGAATCATTTAGATAATATAGATACATATAAAGTATATTTCTTCTACATAAGAATTTAATAATAATTGGCATAAGATAGAGAGAAACTTATCTCAGATCCAAGCAGAACATACCTTATCAGTTTTTAAACTTGTAAACTTTACTGTGAGAAATTATTAAATTGCTTCTACTTACATTTGCATCAAGATTGAGGGCTAATATAATACTTCACAAATCTTCTCTTTATTTTCATAACCAGTCACTGAAAATGTGAGATTTTATTTCCTTGAAATGTTATGACTGGTGTAAGGGAGATAACTGAATGATATACATAAGGTGTGGTAACCTCTAATACATTATCCATGTAATATGGATGAGTTCATCAACAACCTGTATTAACTTTGTTGCAATTAAATTATCTCAAAATACATTACTGATAAAGTGAGAACCTAACATTCAGACTCCTATATTTAGTGGAGACCTCAAGAGTCATGTAATTTTAATGTCTAAGATGACGCAGCTCTTTCATATCACATAGTTCATATTTTCTACAATGCCGGCATGTAGAGTGCAGCCTTCCATAACCATGCAGATATCATCTCATGCCAATTTGCAATCTTGCGATGGGATGCAAAGTTTCAAGAACAGTGTGGATTTGAATGGAATGAATACGCACTGTGTGACTAAAATGGTTATCATTCTGTAATGTTGGACCAAACATGGAAATTCCACAAGAGCAGCTTAACAGAAAGAAATAGGATTAATTGAAAGTCAATAGTAGATTATAATTGGGCTTATACAAGTGCCAATGGGAAATGCTGACTTAAGGAAACTGTTCTTGTTTGTTGGTATTCACTGCTACTTCAACAAAAGGGAATGCAAGAGAACTGAACTAACTACATGAACAATTTCAAAGCAGGAAAGTGTAAAAAACAAAAGGACAATTAGAGCAGGACAATTCAAATCAAAGTGGGAAGGAATACCATATCCTTAATAAATTACCTAAAAATTACTCATGCCAGAACACCCCACATGGTACAAGTGATCTATCTATAAGTGTACTTAGAGTGTTCTCTATCCTGGTTTATGGCATGCCTTACAAGAACAAGATAGCTGTTTTTGTACACATGATTTTTCATCTTTTGCAGGTACAATAGCCAATATTTGGCCAAAATCAACTATATTATGTTTACATAACTTATTTTGTTGCATGCATTCCAATCTAGGAGGTAACAGCACATACATAAAGGGATCAGGTAGCACAAGTCTATATCTATCATAGCTATAGTTATCAAAAGTCCCCATCCAAAGCCAACTTGTGCTATTTTCTGAAGATTTCATACATTTTATTCGTAAAGAACTTTCAATATTTGACCAAAACTGTTCAGCACACATTTGTTTTCCTACATCAAACTAGTATAGTTCATAAATGCCGCCCACATGTATGCGTTTCTATGGATACATTGTGAGGCTATTCTTTCCTTTAGAAAACCTTCATTTTTCCAATAATCTGTGAAATAGTTCGGGACTGTATAAGTAACAAATATACTTAGTCTCACTTGTGAAAAACAATTTGATGAGGTACTAACCTATGTCTTATATGCATGTGTATAGAAATGTCATTGAGCTGTTTGAACTATTGTTTTCATACTTTTGTTCACCATCAAAATCATCTTTTGAAATAAAATGAATTCTTTCAACTATGAGTTGTATCTTATTCATATCAGCACTTATTGAACTTCACATAGGTGATATAGGATAAATCACATTATGTCATATTATGTAATAACTAGGTCAAAGGTCAATGTACCAAATAGTATGTACCTGTCCTACTTCAAAATGTACAATTCACCTAAAAGAAAGGAATTTATATTTGTTTGGTAGGTGCAGAACTTAACATCAGAGACAGGTGGACATGACCCAATCTTATTATAAAGTATAAGCTTTGACCACTTTACACTATCTGCAGATACAAGAGGTCACTAACCACCAGTCCTCACACAAAGGTCCACCTACCCATCCTCTTTGTAACACAAATAGTAAGCTTTCCTCCTTTGTAATGTGAATAAAATTGTTTCAATAAACCAGTCAGTCACCAAATATAGTAAATCACAGCTTCTAGGTGGTTATGCTGGATTGGGGGGTGAAATTAGGGGAATAAAATACAGAAAAATGCCAAATATAAACACTAAGTATAGCACATCAAATGGAGTTAAAAACAGGAGGAAAGTGTTTATCTAAAAGGGAGAGGTAGCTTATGATAAAGGAATTAAAGGAGGCAAAATCAGCAATGCGAAAAATGAGAAGTGAAAGTTTGATGACCTTACCTTGGACAAATATATGGGGCAGGGCCCAACAGGTCCAAGGACAGCCCAAAGGCAACTGTGCTATAACATCCTTTACAGGTATCCAAATTTCAAGTGAAGTTGTGTTCATTTCCATCTAATATAAAAGGGTGAATCATTTAGATAATATAGATACATATAAAGTATATTTCTTCTACATAAGAATTTAATAATAATTGGCATAAGATAGAGAGAAACTTATCTCAGATCCAAGCAGAACATACCTTATCAGTTTTTAAACTTGTAAACTTTACTGTGAGAAATTATTAAATTGCTTCTACTTACATTTGCATCAAGATTGAGGGCTAATATAATACTTCACAAATCTTCTCTTTATTTTCATAACCAGTCACTGAAAATGTGAGATTTTATTTCCTTGAAATGTTATGACTGGTGTAAGGGAGATAACTGAATGATATACATAAGGTGTGGTAACCTCTAATACATTATCCATGTAATATGGATGAGTTCATCAACAACCTGTATTAACTTTGTTGCAATTAAATTATCTCAAAATACATTACTGATAAAGTGAGAACCTAACATTCAGACTCCTATATTTAGTGGAGACCTCAAGAGTCATGTAATTTTAATGTCTAAGATGACGCAGCTCTTTCATATCACATAGTTCATATTTTCTACAATGCCGGCATGTAGAGTGCAGCCTTCCATAACCATGCAGATATCATCTCATGCCAATTTGCAATCTTGCGATGGGATGCAAAGTTTCAAGAACAGTGTGGATTTGAATGGAATGAATACGCACTGTGTGACTAAAATGGTTATCATTCTGTAATGTTGGACCAAACATGGAAATTCCACAAGAGCAGCTTAACAGAAAGAAATAGGATTAATTGAAAGTCAATAGTAGATTATAATTGGGCTTATACAAGTGCCAATGGGAAATGCTGACTTAAGGAAACTGTTCTTGTTTGTTGGTATTCACTGCTACTTCAACAAAAGGGAATGCAAGAGAACTGAACTAACTACATGAACAATTTCAAAGCAGGAAAGTGTAAAAAACAAAAGGACAATTAGAGCAGGACAATTCAAATCAAAGTGGGAAGGAATACCATATCCTTAATAAATTACCTAAAAATTACTCATGCCAGAACACCCCACATGGTACAAGTGATCTATCTATAAGTGTACTTAGAGTGTTCTCTATCCTGGTTTATGGCATGCCTTACAAGAACAAGATAGCTGTTTTTGTACACATGATTTTTCATCTTTTGCAGGTACAATAGCCAATATTTGGCCAAAATCAACTATATTATGTTTACATAACTTATTTTGTTGCATGCATTCCAATCTAGGAGGTAACAGCACATACATAAAGGGATCAGGTAGCACAAGTCTATATCTATCATAGCTATAGTTATCAAAAGTCCCCATCCAAAGCCAACTTGTGCTATTTTCTGAAGATTTCATACATTTTATTCGTAAAGAACTTTCAATATTTGACCAAAACTGTTCAGCACACATTTGTTTTCCTACATCAAACTAGTATAGTTCATAAATGCCGCCCACATGTATGCGTTTCTATGGATACATTGTGAGGCTATTCTTTCCTTTAGCAAACCTTCATTTTTCCAATAATCTGTGAAATAGTTCGGGACTGTATAAGTAACAAATATACTTAGTCTCACTTGTGAAAAACAATTTGATGAGGTACTAACCTATGTCTTATATGCATGTGTATAGAAATGTCATTGAGCTGTTTGAACTATTGTTTTCATACTTTTGCTTCACCATCAAAATCATCTTTTGAAATAAAATGAATTCTTTCAACTATGAGTTGTATCTTATTCATATCAGCACTTATTGAACTTCACATAGGTGATATAGGATAAATCACATTATGTCATATTATGTAATAACTAGGTCAAAGGTCAATGTACCAAATAGTATGTACCTGTCCTACTTCAAAATGTACAATTCACCTAAAAGAAAGGAATTTATATTTGTTTGGTAGGTGCAGAACTTAACATCAGAGACAGGTGGACATGACCCAATCTTATTATAAAGTATAAGCTTTGACCACTTTACACTATCTGCAGATACAAGAGGTCACTAACCACCAGTCCTCACACAAAGGTCCACCTACCCATCCTCTTTGTAACACAAATAGTAAGCTTTCCTCCTTTGTAATGTGAATAAAATTGTTTCAATAAACCAGTCAGTCACCAAATATAGTAAATCACAGCTTCTAGGTGGTTATGCTGGATTGGGGGGTGAAATTAGGGGAATAAAATACAGAAAAATGCCAAATATAAACACTAAGTATAGCACATCAAATGGAGTTAAAAACAGGAGGAAAGTGTTTATCTAAAAGGGAGAGGTAGCTTATGATAAAGGAATTAAAGGAGGCAAAATCAGCAATGCGAAAAATGAGAAGTGAAAGTTTGATGACCTTACCTTGGACAAATATATGGGGCAGGGCCCAACAGGTCCAAGGACAGCCCAAAGGCAACTGTGCTATAACATCCTTTACAGGTATCCAAATTTCAAGTGAAGTTGTGTTCATTTCCATCTAATATAAAAGGGTGAATCATTTAGATAATATAGATACATATAAAGTATATTTCTTCTACATAAGAATTTAATAATAATTGGCATAAGATAGAGAGAAACTTATCTCAGATCCAAGCAGAACATACCTTATCAGTTTTTAAACTTGTAAACTTTACTGTGAGAAATTATTAAATTGCTTCTACTTACATTTGCATCAAGATTGAGGGCTAATATAATACTTCACAAATCTTCTCTTTATTTTCATAACCAGTCACTGAAAATGTGAGATTTTATTTCCTTGAAATGTTATGACTGGTGTAAGGGAGATAACTGAATGATATACATAAGGTGTGGTAACCTCTAATACATTATCCATGTAATATGGATGAGTTCATCAACAACCTGTATTAACTTTGTTGCAATTAAATTATCTCAAAATACATTACTGATAAAGTGAGAACCTAACATTCAGACTCCTATATTTAGTGGAGACCTCAAGAGTCATGTAATTTTAATGTCTAAGATGACGCAGCTCTTTCATATCACATAGTTCATATTTTCTACAATGCCGGCATGTAGAGTGCAGCCTTCCATAACCATGCAGATATCATCTCATGCCAATTTGCAATCTTGCGATGGGATGCAAAGTTTCAAGAACAGTGTGGATTTGAATGGAATGAATACGCACTGTGTGACTAAAATGGTTATCATTCTGTAATGTTGGACCAAACATGGAAATTCCACAAGAGCAGCTTAACAGAAAGAAATAGGATTAATTGAAAGTCAATAGTAGATTATAATTGGGCTTATACAAGTGCCAATGGGAAATGCTGACTTAAGGAAACTGTTCTTGTTTGTTGGTATTCACTGCTACTTCAACAAAAGGGAATGCAAGAGAACTGAACTAACTACATGAACAATTTCAAAGCAGGAAAGTGTAAAAAACAAAAGGACAATTAGAGCAGGACAATTCAAATCAAAGTGGGAAGGAATACCATATCCTTAATAAATTACCTAAAAATTACTCATGCCAGAACACCCCACATGGTACAAGTGATCTATCTATAAGTGTACTTAGAGTGTTCTCTATCCTGGTTTATGGCATGCCTTACAAGAACAAGATAGCTGTTTTTGTACACATGATTTTTCATCTTTTGCAGGTACAATAGCCAATATTTGGCCAAAATCAACTATATTATGTTTACATAACTTATTTTGTTGCATGCATTCCAATCTAGGAGGTAACAGCACATACATAAAGGGATCAGGTAGCACAAGTCTATATCTATCATAGCTATAGTTATCAAAAGTCCCCATCCAAAGCCAACTTGTGCTATTTTCTGAAGATTTCATACATTTTATTCGTAAAGAACTTTCAATATTTGACCAAAACTGTTCAGCACACATTTGTTTTCCTACATCAAACTAGTATAGTTCATAAATGCCGCCCACATGTATGCGTTTCTATGGATACATTGTGAGGCTATTCTTTCCTTTAGAAAACCTTCATTTTTCCAATAATCTGTGAAATAGTTCGGGACTGTATAAGTAACAAATATACTTAGTCTCACTTGTGAAAAACAATTTGATGAGGTACTAACCTATGTCTTATATGCATGTGTATAGAAATGTCATTGAGCTGTTTGAACTATTGTTTTCATACTTTTGTTCACCATCAAAATCATCTTTTGAAATAAAATGAATTCTTTCAACTATGAGTTGTATCTTATTCATATCAGCACTTATTGAACTTCACATAGGTGATATAGGATAAATCACATTATGTCATATTATGTAATAACTAGGTCAAAGGTCAATGTACCAAATAGTATGTACCTGTCCTACTTCAAAATGTACAATTCACCTAAAAGAAAGGAATTTATATTTGTTTGGTAGGTGCAGAACTTAACATCAGAGACAGGTGGACATGACCCAATCTTATTATAAAGTATAAGCTTTGACCACTTTACACTATCTGCAGATACAAGAGGTCACTAACCACCAGTCCTCACACAAAGGTCCACCTACCCATCCTCTTTGTAACACAAATAGTAAGCTTTCCTCCTTTGTAATGTGAATAAAATTGTTTCAATAAACCAGTCAGTCACCAAATATAGTAAATCACAGCTTCTAGGTGGTTATGCTGGATTGGGGGGTGAAATTAGGGGAATAAAATACAGAAAAATGCCAAATATAAACACTAAGTATAGCACATCAAATGGAGTTAAAAACAGGAGGAAAGTGTTTATCTAAAAGGGAGAGGTAGCTTATGATAAAGGAATTAAAGGAGGCAAAATCAGCAATGCGAGAAATGAGAAGTGAAAGTTTGATGACCTTACCTTGGACAAATATATGGGGCAGGGCCCAACAGGTCCAAGGACAGCCCAAAGGCAACTGTGCTATAACATCCTTTACAGGTATCCAAATTTCAAGTGAAGTTGTGTTCATTTCCATCTAATATAAAAGGGTGAATCATTTAGATAATATAGATACATATAAAGTATATTTCTTCTACATAAGAATTTAATAATAATTGGCATAAGATAGAGAGAAACTTATCTCAGATCCAAGCAGAACATACCTTATCAGTTTTTAAACTTGTAAACTTTACTGTGAGAAATTATTAAATTGCTTCTACTTACATTTGCATCAAGATTGAGGGCTAATATAATACTTCACAAATCTTCTCTTTATTTTCATAACCAGTCACTGAAAATGTGAGATTTTATTTCCTTGAAATGTTATGACTGGTGTAAGGGAGATAACTGAATGATATACATAAGGTGTGGTAACCTCTAATACATTATCCATGTAATATGGATGAGTTCATCAACAACCTGTATTAACTTTGTTGCAATTAAATTATCTCAAAATACATTACTGATAAAGTGAGAACCTAACATTCAGACTCCTATATTTAGTGGAGACCTCAAGAGTCATGTAATTTTAATGTCTAAGATGACGCAGCTCTTTCATATCACATAGTTCATATTTTCTACAATGCCGGCATGTAGAGTGCAGCCTTCCATAACCATGCAGATATCATCTCATGCCAATTTGCAATCTTGCGATGGGATGCAAAGTTTCAAGAACAGTGTGGATTTGAATGGAATGAATACGCACTGTGTGACTAAAATGGTTATCATTCTGTAATGTTGGACCAAACATGGAAATTCCACAAGAGCAGCTTAACAGAAAGAAATAGGATTAATTGAAAGTCAATAGTAGATTATAATTGGGCTTATACAAGTGCCAATGGGAAATGCTGACTTAAGGAAACTGTTCTTGTTTGTTGGTATTCACTGCTACTTCAACAAAAGGGAATGCAAGAGAACTGAACTAACTACATGAACAATTTCAAAGCAGGAAAGTGTAAAAAACAAAAGGACAATTAGAGCAGGACAATTCAAATCAAAGTGGGAAGGAATACCATATCCTTAATAAATTACCTAAAAATTACTCATGCCAGAACACCCCACATGGTACAAGTGATCTATCTATAAGTGTACTTAGAGTGTTCTCTATCCTGGTTTATGGCATGCCTTACAAGAACAAGATAGCTGTTTTTGTACACATGATTTTTCATCTTTTGCAGGTACAATAGCCAATATTTGGCCAAAATCAACTATATTATGTTTACATAACTTATTTTGTTGCATGCATTCCAATCTAGGAGGTAACAGCACATACATAAAGGGATCAGGTAGCACAAGTCTATATCTATCATAGCTATAGTTATCAAAAGTCCCCATCCAAAGCCAACTTGTGCTATTTTCTGAAGATTTCATACATTTTATTCGTAAAGAACTTTCAATATTTGACCAAAACTGTTCAGCACACATTTGTTTTCCTACATCAAACTAGTATAGTTCATAAATGCCGCCCACATGTATGCGTTTCTATGGATACATTGTGAGGCTATTCTTTCCTTTAGCAAACCTTCATTTTTCCAATAATCTGTGAAATAGTTCGGGACTGTATAAGTAACAAATATACTTAGTCTCACTTGTGAAAAACAATTTGATGAGGTACTAACCTATGTCTTATATGCATGTGTATAGAAATGTCATTGAGCTGTTTGAACTATTGTTTTCATACTTTTGCTTCACCATCAAAATCATCTTTTGAAATAAAATGAATTCTTTCAACTATGAGTTGTATCTTATTCATATCAGCACTTATTGAACTTCACATAGGTGATATAGGATAAATCACATTATGTCATATTATGTAATAACTAGGTCAAAGGTCAATGTACCAAATAGTATGTACCTGTCCTACTTCAAAATGTACAATTCACCTAAAAGAAAGGAATTTATATTTGTTTGGTAGGTGCAGAACTTAACATCAGAGACAGGTGGACATGACCCAATCTTATTATAAAGTATAAGCTTTGACCACTTTACACTATCTGCAGATACAAGAGGTCACTAACCACCAGTCCTCACACAAAGGTCCACCTACCCATCCTCTTTGTAACACAAATAGTAAGCTTTCCTCCTTTGTAATGTGAATAAAATTGTTTCAATAAACCAGTCAGTCACCAAATATAGTAAATCACAGCTTCTAGGTGGTTATGCTGGATTGGGGGGTGAAATTAGGGGAATAAAATACAGAAAAATGCCAAATATAAACACTAAGTATAGCACATCAAATGGAGTTAAAAACAGGAGGAAAGTGTTTATCTAAAAGGGAGAGGTAGCTTATGATAAAGGAATTAAAGGAGGCAAAATCAGCAATGCGAAAAATGAGAAGTGAAAGTTTGATGACCTTACCTTGGACAAATATATGGGGCAGGGCCCAACAGGTCCAAGGACAGCCCAAAGGCAACTGTGCTATAACATCCTTTACAGGTATCCAAATTTCAAGTGAAGTTGTGTTCATTTCCATCTAATATAAAAGGGTGAATCATTTAGATAATATAGATACATATAAAGTATATTTCTTCTACATAAGAATTTAATAATAATTGGCATAAGATAGAGAGAAACTTATCTCAGATCCAAGCAGAACATACCTTATCAGTTTTTAAACTTGTAAACTTTACTGTGAGAAATTATTAAATTGCTTCTACTTACATTTGCATCAAGATTGAGGGCTAATATAATACTTCACAAATCTTCTCTTTATTTTCATAACCAGTCACTGAAAATGTGAGATTTTATTTCCTTGAAATGTTATGACTGGTGTAAGGGAGATAACTGAATGATATACATAAGGTGTGGTAACCTCTAATACATTATCCATGTAATATGGATGAGTTCATCAACAACCTGTATTAACTTTGTTGCAATTAAATTATCTCAAAATACATTACTGATAAAGTGAGAACCTAACATTCAGACTCCTATATTTAGTGGAGACCTCAAGAGTCATGTAATTTTAATGTCTAAGATGACGCAGCTCTTTCATATCACATAGTTCATATTTTCTACAATGCCGGCATGTAGAGTGCAGCCTTCCATAACCATGCAGATATCATCTCATGCCAATTTGCAATCTTGCGATGGGATGCAAAGTTTCAAGAACAGTGTGGATTTGAATGGAATGAATACGCACTGTGTGACTAAAATGGTTATCATTCTGTAATGTTGGACCAAACATGGAAATTCCACAAGAGCAGCTTAACAGAAAGAAATAGGATTAATTGAAAGTCAATAGTAGATTATAATTGGGCTTATACAAGTGCCAATGGGAAATGCTGACTTAAGGAAACTGTTCTTGTTTGTTGGTATTCACTGCTACTTCAACAAAAGGGAATGCAAGAGAACTGAACTAACTACATGAACAATTTCAAAGCAGGAAAGTGTAAAAAACAAAAGGACAATTAGAGCAGGACAATTCAAATCAAAGTGGGAAGGAATACCATATCCTTAATAAATTACCTAAAAATTACTCATGCCAGAACACCCCACATGGTACAAGTGATCTATCTATAAGTGTACTTAGAGTGTTCTCTATCCTGGTTTATGGCATGCCTTACAAGAACAAGATAGCTGTTTTTGTACACATGATTTTTCATCTTTTGCAGGTACAATAGCCAATATTTGGCCAAAATCAACTATATTATGTTTACATAACTTATTTTGTTGCATGCATTCCAATCTAGGAGGTAACAGCACATACATAAAGGGATCAGGTAGCACAAGTCTATATCTATCATAGCTATAGTTATCAAAAGTCCCCATCCAAAGCCAACTTGTGCTATTTTCTGAAGATTTCATACATTTTATTCGTAAAGAACTTTCAATATTTGACCAAAACTGTTCAGCACACATTTGTTTTCCTACATCAAACTAGTATAGTTCATAAATGCCGCCCACATGTATGCGTTTCTATGGATACATTGTGAGGCTATTCTTTCCTTTAGCAAACCTTCATTTTTCCAATAATCTGTGAAATAGTTCGGGACTGTATAAGTAACAAATATACTTAGTCTCACTTGTGAAAAACAATTTGATGAGGTACTAACCTATGTCTTATATGCATGTGTATAGAAATGTCATTGAGCTGTTTGAACTATTGTTTTCATACTTTTGCTTCACCATCAAAATCATCTTTTGAAATAAAATGAATTCTTTCAACTATGAGTTGTATCTTATTCATATCAGCACTTATTGAACTTCACATAGGTGATATAGGATAAATCACATTATGTCATATTATGTAATAACTAGGTCAAAGGTCAATGTACCAAATAGTATGTACCTGTCCTACTTCAAAATGTACAATTCACCTAAAAGAAAGGAATTTATATTTGTTTGGTAGGTGCAGAACTTAACATCAGAGACAGGTGGACATGACCCAATCTTATTATAAAGTATAAGCTTTGACCACTTTACACTATCTGCAGATACAAGAGGTCACTAACCACCAGTCCTCACACAAAGGTCCACCTACCCATCCTCTTTGTAACACAAATAGTAAGCTTTCCTCCTTTGTAATGTGAATAAAATTGTTTCAATAAACCAGTCAGTCACCAAATATAGTAAATCACAGCTTCTAGGTGGTTATGCTGGATTGGGGGGTGAAATTAGGGGAATAAAATACAGAAAAATGCCAAATATAAACACTAAGTATAGCACATCAAATGGAGTTAAAAACAGGAGGAAAGTGTTTATCTAAAAGGGAGAGGTAGCTTATGATAAAGGAATTAAAGGAGGCAAAATCAGCAATGCGAAAAATGAGAAGTGAAAGTTTGATGACCTTACCTTGGACAAATATATGGGGCAGGGCCCAACAGGTCCAAGGACAGCCCAAAGGCAACTGTGCTATAACATCCTTTACAGGTATCCAAATTTCAAGTGAAGTTGTGTTCATTTCCATCTAATATAAAAGGGTGAATCATTTAGATAATATAGATACATATAAAGTATATTTCTTCTACATAAGAATTTAATAATAATTGGCATAAGATAGAGAGAAACTTATCTCAGATCCAAGCAGAACATACCTTATCAGTTTTTAAACTTGTAAACTTTACTGTGAGAAATTATTAAATTGCTTCTACTTACATTTGCATCAAGATTGAGGGCTAATATAATACTTCACAAATCTTCTCTTTATTTTCATAACCAGTCACTGAAAATGTGAGATTTTATTTCCTTGAAATGTTATGACTGGTGTAAGGGAGATAACTGAATGATATACATAAGGTGTGGTAACCTCTAATACATTATCCATGTAATATGGATGAGTTCATCAACAACCTGTATTAACTTTGTTGCAATTAAATTATCTCAAAATACATTACTGATAAAGTGAGAACCTAACATTCAGACTCCTATATTTAGTGGAGACCTCAAGAGTCATGTAATTTTAATGTCTAAGATGACGCAGCTCTTTCATATCACATAGTTCATATTTTCTACAATGCCGGCATGTAGAGTGCAGCCTTCCATAACCATGCAGATATCATCTCATGCCAATTTGCAATCTTGCGATGGGATGCAAAGTTTCAAGAACAGTGTGGATTTGAATGGAATGAATACGCACTGTGTGACTAAAATGGTTATCATTCTGTAATGTTGGACCAAACATGGAAATTCCACAAGAGCAGCTTAACAGAAAGAAATAGGATTAATTGAAAGTCAATAGTAGATTATAATTGGGCTTATACAAGTGCCAATGGGAAATGCTGACTTAAGGAAACTGTTCTTGTTTGTTGGTATTCACTGCTACTTCAACAAAAGGGAATGCAAGAGAACTGAACTAACTACATGAACAATTTCAAAGCAGGAAAGTGTAAAAAACAAAAGGACAATTAGAGCAGGACAATTCAAATCAAAGTGGGAAGGAATACCATATCCTTAATAAATTACCTAAAAATTACTCATGCCAGAACACCCCACATGGTACAAGTGATCTATCTATAAGTGTACTTAGAGTGTTCTCTATCCTGGTTTATGGCATGCCTTACAAGAACAAGATAGCTGTTTTTGTACACATGATTTTTCATCTTTTGCAGGTACAATAGCCAATATTTGGCCAAAATCAACTATATTATGTTTACATAACTTATTTTGTTGCATGCATTCCAATCTAGGAGGTAACAGCACATACATAAAGGGATCAGGTAGCACAAGTCTATATCTATCATAGCTATAGTTATCAAAAGTCCCCATCCAAAGCCAACTTGTGCTATTTTCTGAAGATTTCATACATTTTATTCGTAAAGAACTTTCAATATTTGACCAAAACTGTTCAGCACACATTTGTTTTCCTACATCAAACTAGTATAGTTCATAAATGCCGCCCACATGTATGCGTTTCTATGGATACATTGTGAGGCTATTCTTTCCTTTAGAAAACCTTCATTTTTCCAATAATCTGTGAAATAGTTCGGGACTGTATAAGTAACAAATATACTTAGTCTCACTTGTGAAAAACAATTTGATGAGGTACTAACCTATGTCTTATATGCATGTGTATAGAAATGTCATTGAGCTGTTTGAACTATTGTTTTCATACTTTTGTTCACCATCAAAATCATCTTTTGAAATAAAATGAATTCTTTCAACTATGAGTTGTATCTTATTCATATCAGCACTTATTGAACTTCACATAGGTGATATAGGATAAATCACATTATGTCATATTATGTAATAACTAGGTCAAAGGTCAATGTACCAAATAGTATGTACCTGTCCTACTTCAAAATGTACAATTCACCTAAAAGAAAGGAATTTATATTTGTTTGGTAGGTGCAGAACTTAACATCAGAGACAGGTGGACATGACCCAATCTTATTATAAAGTATAAGCTTTGACCACTTTACACTATCTGCAGATACAAGAGGTCACTAACCACCAGTCCTCACACAAAGGTCCACCTACCCATCCTCTTTGTAACACAAATAGTAAGCTTTCCTCCTTTGTAATGTGAATAAAATTGTTTCAATAAACCAGTCAGTCACCAAATATAGTAAATCACAGCTTCTAGGTGGTTATGCTGGATTGGGGGGTGAAATTAGGGGAATAAAATACAGAAAAATGCCAAATATAAACACTAAGTATAGCACATCAAATGGAGTTAAAAACAGGAGGAAAGTGTTTATCTAAAAGGGAGAGGTAGCTTATGATAAAGGAATTAAAGGAGGCAAAATCAGCAATGCGAAAAATGAGAAGTGAAAGTTTGATGACCTTACCTTGGACAAATATATGGGGCAGGGCCCAACAGGTCCAAGGACAGCCCAAAGGCAACTGTGCTATAACATCCTTTACAGGTATCCAAATTTCAAGTGAAGTTGTGTTCATTTCCATCTAATATAAAAGGGTGAATCATTTAGATAATATAGATACATATAAAGTATATTTCTTCTACATAAGAATTTAATAATAATTGGCATAAGATAGAGAGAAACTTATCTCAGATCCAAGCAGAACATACCTTATCAGTTTTTAAACTTGTAAACTTTACTGTGAGAAATTATTAAATTGCTTCTACTTACATTTGCATCAAGATTGAGGGCTAATATAATACTTCACAAATCTTCTCTTTATTTTCATAACCAGTCACTGAAAATGTGAGATTTTATTTCCTTGAAATGTTATGACTGGTGTAAGGGAGATAACTGAATGATATACATAAGGTGTGGTAACCTCTAATACATTATCCATGTAATATGGATGAGTTCATCAACAACCTGTATTAACTTTGTTGCAATTAAATTATCTCAAAATACATTACTGATAAAGTGAGAACCTAACATTCAGACTCCTATATTTAGTGGAGACCTCAAGAGTCATGTAATTTTAATGTCTAAGATGACGCAGCTCTTTCATATCACATAGTTCATATTTTCTACAATGCCGGCATGTAGAGTGCAGCCTTCCATAACCATGCAGATATCATCTCATGCCAATTTGCAATCTTGCGATGGGATGCAAAGTTTCAAGAACAGTGTGGATTTGAATGGAATGAATACGCACTGTGTGACTAAAATGGTTATCATTCTGTAATGTTGGACCAAACATGGAAATTCCACAAGAGCAGCTTAACAGAAAGAAATAGGATTAATTGAAAGTCAATAGTAGATTATAATTGGGCTTATACAAGTGCCAATGGGAAATGCTGACTTAAGGAAACTGTTCTTGTTTGTTGGTATTCACTGCTACTTCAACAAAAGGGAATGCAAGAGAACTGAACTAACTACATGAACAATTTCAAAGCAGGAAAGTGTAAAAAACAAAAGGACAATTAGAGCAGGACAATTCAAATCAAAGTGGGAAGGAATACCATATCCTTAATAAATTACCTAAAAATTACTCATGCCAGAACACCCCACATGGTACAAGTGATCTATCTATAAGTGTACTTAGAGTGTTCTCTATCCTGGTTTATGGCATGCCTTACAAGAACAAGATAGCTGTTTTTGTACACATGATTTTTCATCTTTTGCAGGTACAATAGCCAATATTTGGCCAAAATCAACTATATTATGTTTACATAACTTATTTTGTTGCATGCATTCCAATCTAGGAGGTAACAGCACATACATAAAGGGATCAGGTAGCACAAGTCTATATCTATCATAGCTATAGTTATCAAAAGTCCCCATCCAAAGCCAACTTGTGCTATTTTCTGAAGATTTCATACATTTTATTCGTAAAGAACTTTCAATATTTGACCAAAACTGTTCAGCACACATTTGTTTTCCTACATCAAACTAGTATAGTTCATAAATGCCGCCCACATGTATGCGTTTCTATGGATACATTGTGAGGCTATTCTTTCCTTTAGCAAACCTTCATTTTTCCAATAATCTGTGAAATAGTTCGGGACTGTATAAGTAACAAATATACTTAGTCTCACTTGTGAAAAACAATTTGATGAGGTACTAACCTATGTCTTATATGCATGTGTATAGAAATGTCATTGAGCTGTTTGAACTATTGTTTTCATACTTTTGCTTCACCATCAAAATCATCTTTTGAAATAAAATGAATTCTTTCAACTATGAGTTGTATCTTATTCATATCAGCACTTATTGAACTTCACATAGGTGATATAGGATAAATCACATTATGTCATATTATGTAATAACTAGGTCAAAGGTCAATGTACCAAATAGTATGTACCTGTCCTACTTCAAAATGTACAATTCACCTAAAAGAAAGGAATTTATATTTGTTTGGTAGGTGCAGAACTTAACATCAGAGACAGGTGGACATGACCCAATCTTATTATAAAGTATAAGCTTTGACCACTTTACACTATCTGCAGATACAAGAGGTCACTAACCACCAGTCCTCACACAAAGGTCCACCTACCCATCCTCTTTGTAACACAAATAGTAAGCTTTCCTCCTTTGTAATGTGAATAAAATTGTTTCAATAAACCAGTCAGTCACCAAATATAGTAAATCACAGCTTCTAGGTGGTTATGCTGGATTGGGGGGTGAAATTAGGGGAATAAAATACAGAAAAATGCCAAATATAAACACTAAGTATAGCACATCAAATGGAGTTAAAAACAGGAGGAAAGTGTTTATCTAAAAGGGAGAGGTAGCTTATGATAAAGGAATTAAAGGAGGCAAAATCAGCAATGCGAAAAATGAGAAGTGAAAGTTTGATGACCTTACCTTGGACAAATATATGGGGCAGGGCCCAACAGGTCCAAGGACAGCCCAAAGGCAACTGTGCTATAACATCCTTTACAGGTATCCAAATTTCAAGTGAAGTTGTGTTCATTTCCATCTAATATAAAAGGGTGAATCATTTAGATAATATAGATACATATAAAGTATATTTCTTCTACATAAGAATTTAATAATAATTGGCATAAGATAGAGAGAAACTTATCTCAGATCCAAGCAGAACATACCTTATCAGTTTTTAAACTTGTAAACTTTACTGTGAGAAATTATTAAATTGCTTCTACTTACATTTGCATCAAGATTGAGGGCTAATATAATACTTCACAAATCTTCTCTTTATTTTCATAACCAGTCACTGAAAATGTGAGATTTTATTTCCTTGAAATGTTATGACTGGTGTAAGGGAGATAACTGAATGATATACATAAGGTGTGGTAACCTCTAATACATTATCCATGTAATATGGATGAGTTCATCAACAACCTGTATTAACTTTGTTGCAATTAAATTATCTCAAAATACATTACTGATAAAGTGAGAACCTAACATTCAGACTCCTATATTTAGTGGAGACCTCAAGAGTCATGTAATTTTAATGTCTAAGATGACGCAGCTCTTTCATATCACATAGTTCATATTTTCTACAATGCCGGCATGTAGAGTGCAGCCTTCCATAACCATGCAGATATCATCTCATGCCAATTTGCAATCTTGCGATGGGATGCAAAGTTTCAAGAACAGTGTGGATTTGAATGGAATGAATACGCACTGTGTGACTAAAATGGTTATCATTCTGTAATGTTGGACCAAACATGGAAATTCCACAAGAGCAGCTTAACAGAAAGAAATAGGATTAATTGAAAGTCAATAGTAGATTATAATTGGGCTTATACAAGTGCCAATGGGAAATGCTGACTTAAGGAAACTGTTCTTGTTTGTTGGTATTCACTGCTACTTCAACAAAAGGGAATGCAAGAGAACTGAACTAACTACATGAACAATTTCAAAGCAGGAAAGTGTAAAAAACAAAAGGACAATTAGAGCAGGACAATTCAAATCAAAGTGGGAAGGAATACCATATCCTTAATAAATTACCTAAAAATTACTCATGCCAGAACACCCCACATGGTACAAGTGATCTATCTATAAGTGTACTTAGAGTGTTCTCTATCCTGGTTTATGGCATGCCTTACAAGAACAAGATAGCTGTTTTTGTACACATGATTTTTCATCTTTTGCAGGTACAATAGCCAATATTTGGCCAAAATCAACTATATTATGTTTACATAACTTATTTTGTTGCATGCATTCCAATCTAGGAGGTAACAGCACATACATAAAGGGATCAGGTAGCACAAGTCTATATCTATCATAGCTATAGTTATCAAAAGTCCCCATCCAAAGCCAACTTGTGCTATTTTCTGAAGATTTCATACATTTTATTCGTAAAGAACTTTCAATATTTGACCAAAACTGTTCAGCACACATTTGTTTTCCTACATCAAACTAGTATAGTTCATAAATGCCGCCCACATGTATGCGTTTCTATGGATACATTGTGAGGCTATTCTTTCCTTTAGAAAACCTTCATTTTTCCAATAATCTGTGAAATAGTTCGGGACTGTATAAGTAACAAATATACTTAGTCTCACTTGTGAAAAACAATTTGATGAGGTACTAACCTATGTCTTATATGCATGTGTATAGAAATGTCATTGAGCTGTTTGAACTATTGTTTTCATACTTTTGTTCACCATCAAAATCATCTTTTGAAATAAAATGAATTCTTTCAACTATGAGTTGTATCTTATTCATATCAGCACTTATTGAACTTCACATAGGTGATATAGGATAAATCACATTATGTCATATTATGTAATAACTAGGTCAAAGGTCAATGTACCAAATAGTATGTACCTGTCCTACTTCAAAATGTACAATTCACCTAAAAGAAAGGAATTTATATTTGTTTGGTAGGTGCAGAACTTAACATCAGAGACAGGTGGACATGACCCAATCTTATTATAAAGTATAAGCTTTGACCACTTTACACTATCTGCAGATACAAGAGGTCACTAACCACCAGTCCTCACACAAAGGTCCACCTACCCATCCTCTTTGTAACACAAATAGTAAGCTTTCCTCCTTTGTAATGTGAATAAAATTGTTTCAATAAACCAGTCAGTCACCAAATATAGTAAATCACAGCTTCTAAGTGGTTATGCTGGATTGGGGGGGTGAAATTAGGGGAATAAAATACAGAAAAATGCCAAATATAAACACTAAGTATAGCACATCAAATGGAGTTAAAAACAGGAGGAAAGTGTTTATCTAAAAGGGAGAGGTAGCTTATGATAAAGGAATTAAAGGAGGCAAAATCAGCAATGCGAAAAATGAGAAGTGAAAGTTTGATGACCTTACCTTGGACAAATATATGGGGCAGGGCCCAACAGGTCCAAGGACAGCCCAAAGGCAACTGTGCTATAACATCCTTTACAGGTATCCAAATTTCAAGTGAAGTTGTGTTCATTTCCATCTAATATAAAAGGGTGAATCATTTAGATAATATAGATACATATAAAGTATATTTCTTCTACATAAGAATTTAATAATAATTGGCATAAGATAGAGAGAAACTTATCTCAGATCCAAGCAGAACATACCTTATCAGTTTTTAAACTTGTAAACTTTACTGTGAGAAATTATTAAATTGCTTCTACTTACATTTGCATCAAGATTGAGGGCTAATATAATACTTCACAAATCTTCTCTTTATTTTCATAACCAGTCACTGAAAATGTGAGATTTTATTTCCTTGAAATGTTATGACTGGTGTAAGGGAGATAACTGAATGATATACATAAGGTGTGGTAACCTCTAATACATTATCCATGTAATATGGATGAGTTCATCAACAACCTGTATTAACTTTGTTGCAATTAAATTATCTCAAAATACATTACTGATAAAGTGAGAACCTAACATTCAGACTCCTATATTTAGTGGAGACCTCAAGAGTCATGTAATTTTAATGTCTAAGATGACGCAGCTCTTTCATATCACATAGTTCATATTTTCTACAATGCCGGCATGTAGAGTGCAGCCTTCCATAACCATGCAGATATCATCTCATGCCAATTTGCAATCTTGCGATGGGATGCAAAGTTTCAAGAACAGTGTGGATTTGAATGGAATGAATACGCACTGTGTGACTAAAATGGTTATCATTCTGTAATGTTGGACCAAACATGGAAATTCCACAAGAGCAGCTTAACAGAAAGAAATAGGATTAATTGAAAGTCAATAGTAGATTATAACTGGGCTTATACAAGTGCCAATGGGAAATGCTGACTTAAGGAAACTGTTCTTGTTTGTTGGTATTCACTGCTACTTCAACAAAAGGGAATGCAAGAGAACTGAACTAACTACATGAACAATTTCAAAGCAGGAAAGTGTAAAAAACAAAAGGACAATTAGAGCAGGACAATTCAAATCAAAGTGGGAAGGAATACCATATCCTTAATAAATTACCTAAAAATTACTCATGCCAGAACACCCCACATGGTACAAGTGATCTATCTACAAGTGTACTTAGAGTGTTCTCTATCCTGGTTTATGGCATGCCTTACAAGAACAAGATAGCTGTTTTTGTACACATGATTTTTCATCTTTTGCAGGTACAATAGCCAATATTTGGCCAAAATCAACTATATTATGTTTACATAACTTATTTTGTTGCATGCATTCCAATCTAGGAGGTAACAGCACATACATAAAGGGATCAGGTAGCACAAGTCTATATCTATCATAGCTATAGTTATCAAAAGTCCCCATCCAAAGCCAACTTGTGCTATTTTCTGAAGATTTCATACATTTTATTCGTAAAGAACTTTCAATATTTGACCAAAACTGTTCAGCACACATTTGTTTTCCTACATCAAACTAGTATAGTTCATAAATGCCGCCCACATGTATGCGTTTCTATGGATACATTGTGAGGCTATTCTTTCCTTTAGCAAACCTTCATTTTTCCAATAATCTGTGAAATAGTTCGGGACTGTATAAGTAACAAATATACTTAGTCTCACTTGTGAAAAACAATTTGATGAGGTACTAACCTATGTCTTATATGCATGTGTATAGAAATGTCATTGAGCTGTTTGAACTATTGTTTTCATACTTTTGTTCACCATCAAAATCATCTTTTGAAATAAAATGAATTCTTTCAACTATGAGTTGTATCTTATTCATATCAGCACTTATTGAACTTCACATAGGTGATATAGGATAAATCACATTATGTCATATTATGTAATAACTAGGTCAAAGGTCAATGTACCAAATAGTATGTACCTGTCCTACTTCAAAATGTACAATTCACCTAAAAGAAAGGAATTTATATTTGTTTGGTAGGTGCAGAACTTAACATCAGAGACAGGTGGACATGACCCAATCTTATTATAAAGTATAAGCTTTGACCACTTTACACTATCTGCAGATACAAGAGGTCACTAACCACCAGTCCTCACACAAAGGTCCACCTACCCATCCTCTTTGTAACACAAATAGTAAGCTTTCCTCCTTTGTAATGTGAATAAAATTGTTTCAATAAACCAGTCAGTCACCAAATATAGTAAATCACAGCTTCTAAGTGGTTATGCTGGATTGGGGGGGTGAAATTAGGGGAATAAAATACAGAAAAATGCCAAATATAAACACTAAGTATAGCACATCAAATGGAGTTAAAAACAGGAGGAAAGTGTTTATCTAAAAGGGAGAGGTAGCTTATGATAAAGGAATTAAAGGAGGCAAAATCAGCAATGCGAAAAATGAGAAGTGAAAGTTTGATGACCTTACCTTGGACAAATATATGGGGCAGGGCCCAACAGGTCCAAGGACAGCCCAAAGGCAACTGTGCTATAACATCCTTTACAGGTATCCAAATTTCAAGTGAAGTTGTGTTCATTTCCATCTAATATAAAAGGGTGAATCATTTAGATAATATAGATACATATAAAGTATATTTCTTCTACATAAGAATTTAATAATAATTGGCATAAGATAGAGAGAAACTTATCTCAGATCCAAGCAGAACATACCTTATCAGTTTTTAAACTTGTAAACTTTACTGTGAGAAATTATTAAATTGCTTCTACTTACATTTGCATCAAGATTGAGGGCTAATATAATACTTCACAAATCTTCTCTTTATTTTCATAACCAGTCACTGAAAATGTGAGATTTTATTTCCTTGAAATGTTATGACTGGTGTAAGGGAGATAACTGAATGATATACATAAGGTGTGGTAACCTCTAATACATTATCCATGTAATATGGATGAGTTCATCAACAACCTGTATTAACTTTGTTGCAATTAAATTATCTCAAAATACATTACTGATAAAGTGAGAACCTAACATTCAGACTCCTATATTTAGTGGAGACCTCAAGAGTCATGTAATTTTAATGTCTAAGATGACGCAGCTCTTTCATATCACATAGTTCATATTTTCTACAATGCCGGCATGTAGAGTGCAGCCTTCCATAACCATGCAGATATCATCTCATGCCAATTTGCAATCTTGCGATGGGATGCAAAGTTTCAAGAACAGTGTGGATTTGAATGGAATGAATACGCACTGTGTGACTAAAATGGTTATCATTCTGTAATGTTGGACCAAACATGGAAATTCCACAAGAGCAGCTTAACAGAAAGAAATAGGATTAATTGAAAGTCAATAGTAGATTATAATTGGGCTTATACAAGTGCCAATGGGAAATGCTGACTTAAGGAAACTGTTCTTGTTTGTTGGTATTCACTGCTACTTCAACAAAAGGGAATGCAAGAGAACTGAACTAACTACATGAACAATTTCAAAGCAGGAAAGTGTAAAAAACAAAAGGACAATTAGAGCAGGACAATTCAAATCAAAGTGGGAAGGAATACCATATCCTTAATAAATTACCTAAAAGGTACTCATGCCAGAACACCCCACATGGTACAAGTGATCTATCTATAAGCGTACTTAGAGTGTTCTCTATCCTGGTTTATGGCATGCCTTACAAGAACAAGATAGCTGTTTTTGTACACATGATTTTTCATCTTTTGCAGGTACAATAGCCAATATTTGGCCAAAATCAACTATATTATGTTTACATAACTTATTTTGTTGCATGCATTCCAATCTAGGAGGTAACAGCACATACATAAAGGGATCAGGTAGCACAAGTCTATATCTATCATAGCTATAGTTATCAAAAGTCCCCATCCAAAGCCAACTTGTGCTATTTTCTGAAGATTTCATACATTTTATTCGTAAAGAACTTTCAATATTTGACCAAAACTGTTCAGCACACATTTGTTTTCCTACATCAAACTAGTATAGTTCATAAATGCCGCCCACATGTATGCGTTTCTATGGATACATTGTGAGGCTATTCTTTCCTTTAGCAAACCTTCATTTTTCCAATAATCTGTGAAATAGTTCGGGACTGTATAAGTAACAAATATACTTAGTCTCACTTGTGAAAAACAATTTGATGAGGTACTAACCTATGTCTTATATGCATGTGTATAGAAATGTCATTGAGCTGTTTGAACTATTGTTTTCATACTTTTGCTTCACCATCAAAATCATCTTTTGAAATAAAATGAATTCTTTCAACTATGAGTTGTATCTTATTCATATCAGCACTTATTGAACTTCACATAGGTGATATAGGATAAATCACATTATGTCATATTATGTAATAACTAGGTCAAAGGTCAATGTACCAAATAGTATGTACCTGTCCTACTTCAAAATGTACAATTCACCTAAAAGAAAGGAATTTATATTTGTTTGGTAGGTGCAGAACTTAACATCAGAGACAGGTGGACATGACCCAATCTTATTATAAAGTATAAGCTTTGACCACTTTACACTATCTGCAGATACAAGAGGTCACTAACCACCAGTCCTCACACAAAGGTCCACCTACCCATCCTCTTTGTAACACAAATAGTAAGCTTTCCTCCTTTGTAATGTGAATAAAATTGTTTCAATAAACCAGTCAGTCACCAAATATAGTAAATCACAGCTTCTAGGTGGTTATGCTGGATTGGGGGGTGAAATTAGGGGAATAAAATACAGAAAAATGCCAAATATAAACACTAAGTATAGCACATCAAATGGAGTTAAAAACAGGAGGAAAGTGTTTATCTAAAAGGGAGAGGTAGCTTATGATAAAGGAATTAAAGGAGGCAAAATCAGCAATGCGAAAAATGAGAAGTGAAAGTTTGATGACCTTACCTTGGACAAATATATGGGGCAGGGCCCAACAGGTCCAAGGACAGCCCAAAGGCAACTGTGCTATAACATCCTTTACAGGTATCCAAATTTCAAGTGAAGTTGTGTTCATTTCCATCTAATATAAAAGGGTGAATCATTTAGATAATATAGATACATATAAAGTATATTTCTTCTACATAAGAATTTAATAATAATTGGCATAAGATAGAGAGAAACTTATCTCAGATCCAAGCAGAACATACCTTATCAGTTTTTAAACTTGTAAACTTTACTGTGAGAAATTATTAAATTGCTTCTACTTACATTTGCATCAAGATTGAGGGCTAATATAATACTTCACAAATCTTCTCTTTATTTTCATAACCAGTCACTGAAAATGTGAGATTTTATTTCCTTGAAATGTTATGACTGGTGTAAGGGAGATAACTGAATGATATACATAAGGTGTGGTAACCTCTAATACATTATCCATGTAATATGGATGAGTTCATCAACAACCTGTATTAACTTTGTTGCAATTAAATTATCTCAAAATACATTACTGATAAAGTGAGAACCTAACATTCAGACTCCTATATTTAGTGGAGACCTCAAGAGTCATGTAATTTTAATGTCTAAGATGACGCAGCTCTTTCATATCACATAGTTCATATTTTCTACAATGCCGGCATGTAGAGTGCAACCTTCGATAACCATGCAGATATCATCTCATGCCAATTTGCAATCTTGCGATGGGATGCAAAGTTTCAAGAACAGTGTGGATTTGAATGGAATGAATACGCACTGTGTGACTAAAATGGTTATCATTCTGTAATGTTGGACCAAACATGGAAATTCCACAAGAGCAGCTTAACAGAAAGAAATAGGATTAATTGAAAGTCAATAGTAGATTATAATTGGGCTTATACAAGTGCCAATGGGAAATGCTGACTTAAGGAAACTGTTCTTGTTTGTTGGTATTCACTGCTACTTCAACAAAAGGGAATGCAAGAGAACTGAACTAACTACATGAACAATTTCAAAGCAGGAAAGTGTAAAAAACAAAAGGACAATTAGAGCAGGACAATTCAAATCAAAGTGGGAAGGAATACCATATCCTTAATAAATTACCTAAAAGGTACTCATGCCAGAACACCCCACATGGTACAAGTGATCTATCTATAAGTGTACTTAGAGTGTTCTCTATCCTGGTTTATGGCATGCCTTACAAGAACAAGATAGCTGTTTTTGTACACATGATTTTTCATCTTTTGCAGGTACAATAGCCAATATTTGGCCAAAATCAACTATATTATGTTTACATAACTTATTTTGTTGCATGCATTCCAATCTAGGAGGTAACAGCACATACATAAAGGGATCAGGTAGCACAAGTCTATATCTATCATAGCTATAGTTATCAAAAGTCCCCATCCAAAGCCAACTTGTGCTATTTTCTGAAGATTTCATACATTTTATTCGTAAAGAACTTTCAATATTTGACCAAAACTGTTCAGCACACATTTGTTTTCCTACATCAAACTAGTATAGTTCATAAATGCCGCCCACATGTATGCGTTTCTATGGATACATTGTGAGGCTATTCTTTCCTTTAGCAAACCTTCATTTTTCCAATAATCTGTGAAATAGTTCGGGACTGTATAAGTAACAAATATACTTAGTCTCACTTGTGAAAAACAATTTGATGAGGTACTAACCTATGTCTTATATGCATGTGTATAGAAATGTCATTGAGCTGTTTGAACTATTGTTTTCATACTTTTGCTTCACCATCAAAATCATCTTTTGAAATAAAATGAATTCTTTCAACTATGAGTTGTATCTTATTCATATCAGCACTTATTGAACTTCACATAGGTGATATAGGATAAATCACATTATGTCATATTATGTAATAACTAGGTCAAAGGTCAATGTACCAAATAGTATGTACCTGTCCTACTTCAAAATGTACAATTCACCTAAAAGAAAGGAATTTATATTTGTTTGGTAGGTGCAGAACTTAACATCAGAGACAGGTGGACATGACCCAATCTTATTATAAAGTATAAGCTTTGACCACTTTACACTATCTGCAGATACAAGAGGTCACTAACCACCAGTCCTCACACAAAGGTCCACCTACCCATCCTCTTTGTAACACAAATAGTAAGCTTTCCTCCTTTGTAATGTGAATAAAATTGTTTCAATAAACCAGTCAGTCACCAAATATAGTAAATCACAGCTTCTAAGTGGTTATGCTGGATTGGGGGGTGAAATTAGGGGAATAAAATACAGAAAAATGCCAAATATAAACACTAAGTATAGCACATCAAATGGAGTTAAAAACAGGAGGAAAGTGTTTATCTAAAAGGGAGAGGTAGCTTATGATAAAGGAATTAAAGGAGGCAAAATCAGCAATGCGAGAAATGAGAAGTGAAAGTTTGATGACCTTACCTTGGACAAATATATGGGGCAGGGCCCAACAGGTCCAAGGACAGCCCAAAGGCAACTGTGCTATAACATCCTTTACAGGTATCCAAATTTCAAGTGAAGTTGTGTTCATTTCCATCTAATATAAAAGGGTGAATCATTTAGATAATATAGATACATATAAAGTATATTTCTTCTACATAAGAATTTAATAATAATTGGCATAAGATAGAGAGAAACTTATCTCAGATCCAAGCAGAACATACCTTATCAGTTTTTAAACTTGTAAACTTTACTGTGAGAAATTATTAAATTGCTTCTACTTACATTTGCATCAAGATTGAGGGCTAATATAATACTTCACAAATCTTCTCTTTATTTTCATAACCAGTCACTGAAAATGTGAGATTTTATTTCCTTGAAATGTTATGACTGGTGTAAGGGAGATAACTGAATGATATACATAAGGTGTGGTAACCTCTAATACATTATCCATGTAATATGGATGAGTTCATCAACAACCTGTATTAACTTTGTTGCAATTAAATTATCTCAAAATACATTACTGATAAAGTGAGAACCTAACATTCAGACTCCTATATTTAGTGGAGACCTCAAGAGTCATGTAATTTTAATGTCTAAGATGACGCAGCTCTTTCATATCACATAGTTCATATTTTCTACAATGCCGGCATGTAGAGTGCAGCCTTCCATAACCATGCAGATATCATCTCATGCCAATTTGCAATCTTGCGATGGGATGCAAAGTTTCAAGAACAGTGTGGATTTGAATGGAATGAATACGCACTGTGTGACTAAAATGGTTATCATTCTGTAATGTTGGACCAAACATGGAAATTCCACAAGAGCAGCTTAACAGAAAGAAATAGGATTAATTGAAAGTCAATAGTAGATTATAATTGGGCTTATACAAGTGCCAATGGGAAATGCTGACTTAAGGAAACTGTTCTTGTTTGTTGGTATTCACTGCTACTTCAACAAAAGGGAATGCAAGAGAACTGAACTAACTACATGAACAATTTCAAAGCAGGAAAGTGTAAAAAACAAAAGGACAATTAGAGCAGGACAATTCAAATCAAAGTGGGAAGGAATACCATATCCTTAATAAATTACCTAAAAGGTACTCATGCCAGAACACCCCACATGGTACAAGTGATCTATCTATAAGCGTACTTAGAGTGTTCTCTATCCTGGTTTATGGCATGCCTTACAAGAACAAGATAGCTGTTTTTGTACACATGATTTTTCATCTTTTGCAGGTACAATAGCCAATATTTGGCCAAAATCAACTATATTATGTTTACATAACTTATTTTGTTGCATGCATTCCAATCTAGGAGGTAACAGCACATACATAAAGGGATCAGGTAGCACAAGTCTATATCTATCATAGCTATAGTTATCAAAAGTCCCCATCCAAAGCCAACTTGTGCTATTTTCTGAAGATTTCATACATTTTATTCGTAAAGAACTTTCAATATTTGACCAAAACTGTTCAGCACACATTTGTTTTCCTACATCAAACTAGTATAGTTCATAAATGCCGCCCACATGTATGCGTTTCTATGGATACATTGTGAGGCTATTCTTTCCTTTAGCAAACCTTCATTTTTCCAATAATCTGTGAAATAGTTCGGGACTGTATAAGTAACAAATATACTTAGTCTCACTTGTGAAAAACAATTTGATGAGGTACTAACCTATGTCTTATATGCATGTGTATAGAAATGTCATTGAGCTGTTTGAACTATTGTTTTCATACTTTTGCTTCACCATCAAAATCATCTTTTGAAATAAAATGAATTCTTTCAACTATGAGTTGTATCTTATTCATATCAGCACTTATTGAACTTCACATAGGTGATATAGGATAAATCACATTATGTCATATTATGTAATAACTAGGTCAAAGGTCAATGTACCAAATAGTATGTACCTGTCCTACTTCAAAATGTACAATTCACCTAAAAGAAAGGAATTTATATTTGTTTGGTAGGTGCAGAACTTAACATCAGAGACAGGTGGACATGACCCAATCTTATTATAAAGTATAAGCTTTGACCACTTTACACTATCTGCAGATACAAGAGGTCACTAACCACCAGTCCTCACACAAAGGTCCACCTACCCATCCTCTTTGTAACACAAATAGTAAGCTTTCCTCCTTTGTAATGTGAATAAAATTGTTTCAATAAACCAGTCAGTCACCAAATATAGTAAATCACAGCTTCTAGGTGGTTATGCTGGATTGGGGGGTGAAATTAGGGGAATAAAATACAGAAAAATGCCAAATATAAACACTAAGTATAGCACATCAAATGGAGTTAAAAACAGGAGGAAAGTGTTTATCTAAAAGGGAGAGGTAGCTTATGATAAAGGAATTAAAGGAGGCAAAATCAGCAATGCGAAAAATGAGAAGTGAAAGTTTGATGACCTTACCTTGGACAAATATATGGGGCAGGGCCCAACAGGTCCAAGGACAGCCCAAAGGCAACTGTGCTATAACATCCTTTACAGGTATCCAAATTTCAAGTGAAGTTGTGTTCATTTCCATCTAATATAAAAGGGTGAATCATTTAGATAATATAGATACATATAAAGTATATTTCTTCTACATAAGAATTTAATAATAATTGGCATAAGATAGAGAGAAACTTATCTCAGATCCAAGCAGAACATACCTTATCAGTTTTTAAACTTGTAAACTTTACTGTGAGAAATTATTAAATTGCTTCTACTTACATTTGCATCAAGATTGAGGGCTAATATAATACTTCACAAATCTTCTCTTTATTTTCATAACCAGTCACTGAAAATGTGAGATTTTATTTCCTTGAAATGTTATGACTGGTGTAAGGGAGATAACTGAATGATATACATAAGGTGTGGTAACCTCTAATACATTATCCATGTAATATGGATGAGTTCATCAACAACCTGTATTAACTTTGTTGCAATTAAATTATCTCAAAATACATTACTGATAAAGTGAGAACCTAACATTCAGACTCCTATATTTAGTGGAGACCTCAAGAGTCATGTAATTTTAATGTCTAAGATGACGCAGCTCTTTCATATCACATAGTTCATATTTTCTACAATGCCGGCATGTAGAGTGCAGCCTTCCATAACCATGCAGATATCATCTCATGCCAATTTGCATTCTTGCGATGGGATGCAAAGTTTCAAGAACAGTGTGGATTTGAATGGAATGAATACGCACTGTGTGACTAAAATGGTTATCATTCTGTAATGTTGGACCAAACATGGAAATTCCACAAGAGCAGCTTAACAGAAAGAAATAGGATTAATTGAAAGTCAATAGTAGATTATAATTGGGCTTATACAAGTGCCAATGGGAAATGCTGACTTAAGGAAACTGTTCTTGTTTGTTGGTATTCACTGCTACTTCAACAAAAGGGAATGCAAGAGAACTGAACTAACTACATGAACAATTTCAAAGCAGGAAAGTGTAAAAATCAAAAGGACAATTAGAGCAGGACAATTCAAATCAAAGTGGGAAGGAATACCATATCCTTAATAAATTACCTAAAAGGTACTCATGCCAGAACACCCCACATGGTACAAGTGATCTATCTATAAGTGTACTTAGAGTGTTCTCTATCCTGGTTTATGGCATGCCTTACAAGAACAAGATAGCTGTTTTTGTACACATGATTTTTCATCTTTTGCAGGTACAATAGCCAATATTTGGCCAAAATCAACTATATTATGTTTACATAACTTATTTTGTTGCATGCATTCCAATCTAGGAGGTAACAGCACATACATAAAGGGATCAGGTAGCACAAGTCTATATCTATCATAGCTATAGTTATCAAAAGTCCCCATCCAAAGCCAACTTGTGCTATTTTCTGAAGATTTCATACATTTTATTCGTAAAGAACTTTCAATATTTGACCAAAACTGTTCAGCACACATTTGTTTTCCTACATCAAACTAGTATAGTTCATAAATGCCGCCCACATGTATGCGTTTCTATGGATACATTGTGAGGCTATTCTTTCCTTTAGCAAACCTTCATTTTTCCAATAATCTGTGAAATAGTTCGGGACTGTATAAGTAACAAATATACTTAGTCTCACTTGTGAAAAACAATTTGATGAGGTACTAACCTATGTCTTATATGCATGTGTATAGAAATGTCATTGAGCTGTTTGAACTATTGTTTTCATACTTTTGCTTCACCATCAAAATCATCTTTTGAAATAAAATGAATTCTTTCAACTATGAGTTGTATCTTATTCATATCAGCACTTATTGAACTTCACATAGGTGATATAGGATAAATCACATTATGTCATATTATGTAATAACTAGGTCAAAGGTCAATGTACCAAATAGTATGTACCTGTCCTACTTCAAAATGTACAATTCACCTAAAAGAAAGGAATTTATATTTGTTTGGTAGGTGCAGAACTTAACATCAGAGACAGGTGGACATGACCCAATCTTATTATAAAGTATAAGCTTTGACCACTTTACACTATCTGCAGATACAAGAGGTCACTAACCACCAGTCCTCACACAAAGGTCCACCTACCCATCCTCTTTGTAACACAAATAGTAAGCTTTCCTCCTTTGTAATGTGAATAAAATTGTTTCAATAAACCAGTCAGTCACCAAATATAGTAAATCACAGCTTCTAAGTGGTTATGCTGGATTGGGGGGTGAAATTAGGGGAATAAAATACAGAAAAATGCCAAATATAAACACTAAGTATAGCACATCAAATGGAGTTAAAAACAGGAGGAAAGTGTTTATCTAAAAGGGAGAGGTAGCTTATGATAAAGGAATTAAAGGAGGCAAAATCAGCAATGCGAGAAATGAGAAGTGAAAGTTTGATGACCTTACCTTGGACAAATATATGGGGCAGGGCCCAACAGGTCCAAGGACAGCCCAAAGGCAACTGTGCTATAACATCCTTTACAGGTATCCAAATTTCAAGTGAAGTTGTGTTCATTTCCATCTAATATAAAAGGGTGAATCATTTAGATAATATAGATACATATAAAGTATATTTCTTCTACATAAGAATTTAATAATAATTGGCATAAGATAGAGAGAAACTTATCTCAGATCCAAGCAGAACATACCTTATCAGTTTTTAAACTTGTAAACTTTACTGTGAGAAATTATTAAATTGCTTCTACTTACATTTGCATCAAGATTGAGGGCTAATATAATACTTCACAAATCTTCTCTTTATTTTCATAACCAGTCACTGAAAATGTGAGATTTTATTTCCTTGAAATGTTATGACTGGTGTAAGGGAGATAACTGAATGATATACATAAGGTGTGGTAACCTCTAATACATTATCCATGTAATATGGATGAGTTCATCAACAACCTGTATTAACTTTGTTGCAATTAAATTATCTCAAAATACATTACTGATAAAGTGAGAACCTAACATTCAGACTCCTATATTTAGTGGAGACCTCAAGAGTCATGTAATTTTAATGTCTAAGATGACGCAGCTCTTTCATATCACAGTTCATATTTTCTACAATGCCGGCATGTAGAGTGCAGCCTTCCATAACCATGCAGATATCATCTCATGCCAATTTGCAATCTTGCGATGGGATGCAAAGTTTCAAGAACAGTGTGGATTTGAATGGAATGAATACGCACTGTGTGACTAAAATGGTTATCATTCTGTAATGTTGGACCAAACATGGAAATTCCACAAGAGCAGCTTAACAGAAAGAAATAGGATTAATTGAAAGTCAATAGTAGATTATAATTGGGCTTATACAAGTGCCAATGGGAAATGCTGACTTAAGGAAACTGTTCTTGTTTGTTGGTATTCACTGCTACTTCAACAAAAGGGAATGCAAGAGAACTGAACTAACTACATGAACAATTTCAAAGCAGGAAAGTGTAAAAAACAAAAGGACAATTAGAGCAGGACAATTCAAATCAAAGTGGGAAGGAATACCATATCCTTAATAAATTACCTAAAAGGTACTCATGCCAGAACACCCCACATGGTACAAGTGATCTATCTATAAGTGTACTTAGAGTGTTCTCTATCCTGGTTTATGGCATGCCTTACAAGAACAAGATAGCTGTTTTTGTACACATGATTTTTCATCTTTTGCAGGTACAATAGCCAATATTTGGCCAAAATCAACTATATTATGTTTACATAACTTATTTTGTTGCATGCATTCCAATCTAGGAGGTAACAGCACATACATAAAGGGATCAGGTAGCACAAGTCTATATCTATCATAGCTATAGTTATCAAAAGTCCCCATCCAAAGCCAACTTGTGCTATTTTCTGAAGATTTCATACATTTTATTCATAAAGAACTTTCAATATTTGACCAAAACTGTTCAGCACACATTTGTTTTCCTACATCAAACTAGTATAGTTCATAAATGCCGCCCACATGTATGCGTTTCTATGGATACATTGTGAGGCTATTCTTTCCTTTAGCAAACCTTCATTTTTCCAATAATCTGTGAAATAGTTCGGGACTGTATAAGTAACAAATATACTTAGTCTCACTTGTGAAAAACAATTTGATGAGGTACTAACCTATGTCTTATATGCATGTGTATAGAAATGTCATTGAGCTGTTTGAACTATTGTTTTCATACTTTTGTTCACCATCAAAATCATCTTTTGAAATAAAATGAATTCTTTCAACTATGAGTTGTATCTTATTCATATCAGCACTTATTGAACTTCACATAGGTGATATAGGATAAATCACATTATGTCATATTATGTAATAACTAGGTCAAAGGTCAATGTACCAAATAGTATGTACCTGTCCTACTTCAAAATGTACAATTCACCTAAAAGAAAGGAATTTATATTTGTTTGGTAGGTGCAGAACTTAACATCAGAGACAGGTGGACATGACCCAATCTTATTATAAAGTATAAGCTTTGACCACTTTACACTATCTGCAGATACAAGAGGTCACTAACCACCAGTCCTCACACAAAGGTCCACCTACCCATCCTCTTTGTAACACAAATAGTAAGCTTTCCTCCTTTGTAATGTGAATAAAATTGTTTCAATAAACCAGTCAGTCACCAAATATAGTAAATCACAGCTTCTAAGTGGTTATGCTGGATTGGGGGGGGTGAAATTAGGGGAATAAAATACAGAAAAATGCCAAATATAAACACTAAGTATAGCACATCAAATGGAGTTAAAAACAGGAGGAAAGTGTTTATCTAAAAGGGAGAGGTAGCTTATGATAAAGGAATTAAAGGAGGCAAAATCAGCAATGCGAAAAATGAGAAGTGAAAGTTTGATGACCTTACCTTGGACAAATATATGGGGCAGGGCCCAACAGGTCCAAGGACAGCCCAAAGGCAACTGTGCTATAACATCCTTTACAGGTATCCAAATTTCAAGTGAAGTTGTGTTCATTTCCATCTAATATAAAAGGGTGAATCATTTAGATAATATAGATACATATAAAGTATATTTCTTCTACATAAGAATTTAATAATAATTGGCATAAGATAGAGAGAAACTTATCTCAGATCCAAGCAGAACATACCTTATCAGTTTTTAAACTTGTAAACTTTACTGTGAGAAATTATTAAATTGCTTCTACTTACATTTGCATCAAGATTGAGGGCTAATATAATACTTCACAAATCTTCTCTTTATTTTCATAACCAGTCACTGAAAATGTGAGATTTTATTTCCTTGAAATGTTATGACTGGTGTAAGGGAGATAACTGAATGATATACATAAGGTGTGGTAACCTCTAATACATTATCCATGTAATATGGATGAGTTCATCAACAACCTGTATTAACTTTGTTGCAATTAAATTATCTCAAAATACATTACTGATAAAGTGAGAACCTAACATTCAGACTCCTATATTTAGTTTCTAAGATGACGCAGCTCTTTCATATCACATAGTTCATATGTTCTACAATGCCGGCATGTAGAGTGCAGCCTTCCATAACCATGCAGATATCATCTCATGCCAATTTGCATTCTTGCGATGGGATGCAAAGTTTCAAGAACAGTGTGGATTTGAATGGAATGAATACGCACTGTGTGACTAAAATGGTTATCATTCTGTAATGTTGGACCAAACATGGAAATTCCACAAGAGCAGCTTGACAGAAAGAAATAGGATTAATTGAAAGTCAATAGTAGATTATAACTGGGCTTATACAAGTGCCAATGGGAAATGCTGACTTAAGGAAACTGTTCTTGTTTGTTGGTATTCACTGCTACTTCAACAAAAGGGAATGCAAGAGAACTGAACTAACTACATGAACAATTTCAAAGCAGGAAAGTGTAAAAACAAAAGGACAATTAGAGCAGGACAATTCAAATCAAAGTGGGAAGGAATACCATATCCTTAATAAATTACCTAAAAATTACTCATGCCAGAACACCCCACATGGTACAAGTGATCTATCTACAAGTGTACTTAGAATGTTCTCTATCCTGGTTTATGGCATGCCTTACAAGAACAAGATAGCTGTTTTTGTACACATGATTTTTCATCTTTTCCATACACCTTAAGCTCCGCCCACCTGGACTTGTGCAATTGGTACCGTTATACCATCACTCATTCTTGCCTCACTACCAAGATAATGCTGGCGTTAAAGCTGTAAGGGAGATATCTGTGCCGTGCAAATTAAGATTAATGCACATATTTCTCTCCTTCGTTATTAGCGTAGAAACGGGAAGGAGGAGGCGAGGGCGGCGGACCAGGTGATTACCCCATGGGTCAGTGGTCATGGGGCGCCAAAACATCTCATAAAATGTAAATTGCAGGCGGGGATATTATTTTCGCCCCGGGCGCCATTTACCCTTAGTACGCCACAGTCCATTGTTTCATTTGAAGGCATGCAACATACTGAGTTTATTAGACATGTTTTATGAGCTAGTCTTTAACTCATTACACGGAAGTTTTGGGGAAAATTCGAATCTTAGAAATATTGTGTTTTGTACGCATGACGAAGTTCAAAATCTGCCTTTGGTAATTTTGATAGTTCTTATACTTTTAAATAATTAAAATTATCACAATTTACATTTCAATAAATAGAAACATTCACTTTACGCAACAAAAACAAACTCTCTCCAAAATCACCCATATTGCCATAGGGATGTTGCTTAAATTATCAATCTCTTATTTTTCAGATTGTCTTCGGACCGATGATGCTGTCTCTAGAAAACAAGGTTGTATGATACTAATTCAGACGTTGTTGCTCACTGAACTACTAGAATACGACTCAAATGCAAAGATTCTGGAAGACTGCAGAGATTTGTCCTTCAAGTAAAAAGATGTTTTACAAAGGACGAAACAATCCGCAGTTTTAAGTGTCAATACTGCCGCAAATCTGCAAACTTAACAAATATCCCCATATTATACTTGCCCGTAGAATAGTCGCGTGCAATCTAATAATGCCATGCCCAAATGACTACATACAATTTTATAACTTTAGAGGTCTACGTCACAGTGTACGTGTAGATATTATCTGCGGTAGTCGTAAGCAAACGGGTCGATAAGCAACCTAGTTTATATAAACCATATTCAAACGATATAGAATTAAGTACCAAGATTAGTAAACGATCCTGTGTGAATATTAGAGTTTATTTTCCGTCAAGACTCTTAGCGGAATATTCGCTAGTGGGATAAACATCACACCCAAGGTAAACGTGAATAATTTTTTATATTTAAACTACTGCCATTATGACGACTTAATGCATGTCAAGCCACTAACTATATACGAAAAGGAAGGAAGTATATTGTTACTATGTTATTTTGTCCTTGAAAAACCTACATTGTCTCTATCTCTCTCTCTCTCTCTCTCTCTCTCTCTCTCTCACACACACACACACACACACACAGCTAGGACTTTAAATATTATTGTGGACAGTTGAAAATGGGAGTCTTTGTCTTGAATTACATGTCTAGGTGTAAGAAATGTTGCAAGAGAATTTGCATATAAATGTTATACATGCTTTGTCACAAAGACGGCACAGTTCATTCTAGATTTACTTTATATAACGATTTTCCAGTATGGTATGGTTTGGTGTATTGCGGCAAAGAGACTCATCACATCATTTAGTACAGAGGAAAATGGAGTGAATGTAATTTGACCAAGGACATACCACGGTTCACTGATCCAATGGCGGGATTTTAAAAACCCGCACCCTTTTGATCACGCGTCCGGTACATAATTCCAATCGGTCACCCTGACTCTCAACTTTCTGCTTGATTTATTTCCTTATTATAGACAGAAATAGGGAGACGGACATACTGAAAGACAGGCAAAATAACCAAACAGCGAGGCACGGAAAGAGAGAGAGAGTACTTTAATAGTCTATGGTGTGATCAGGTTCAAAGGAAAGGAATAGATTCCATCTGACGGAAGACTGAATTAAAATTCGTAACCGTTTAATCTTGTTGACTTGATCACGGTTTAAAACGAGAAGATACCTGATAATTTAAGTAATTTAATACACAAATGATTAGATTTAAAGTATTTCTTTTAATAAGCAGCTCCACGAATAATTTAACCTTTGACACAATGGCCATTTAGCAAAAAGCTCTATGTGGAACATTCAAATGAAGATAATGGTAGTACGGATTTTCTTTGCTATTGCTATGATTTCATTTCTTTTCTAATATATTCAAAAAGACAAAGCTGTAAATTGTTTTCCCATAACGTGTTCAGGAAAACTGACTTTGGAAAAGTGATTTGTCCTGACAAAGTCTTAAACTTATCCAATGTTGCGTTGTCATAACTTTATGAGTTATGTGCTTTCGTTTGTGCGCTCAATAATGTTGTTAGAATCATTAACAGGTTCATTCGATTGCTTAAGTTACTTGCTTGTCAGAATAAAAGAATGATTTTTAGTGTTCAAATTATGGAACATAAAACAGAGGCTAATATTTTGAGTCCCAGTCTTGCCAGAAAATGACAGGGAGCACAACTTTTCTTAAAATACGCTTAATATTGCCTTCGTATTCGAAGAGAATATATATATATATATATATATATATATATATATATATATATATATATATATATATATATATATATATATATATATATGATTTACTTTAATATTGTGTTTGTTAGTTCTAAAAAAAAAAAAAAGTAACTTACATGCTATTTGTAATGTAATTTATTTACTGGATTAGACATTTTCTAGAAATCCATTTTCCGGAAATTCAGTTGAGTTTGACATGACTGTTTTTTGGTAATTCAATAGAAACGTTGTATCTAATGCTGACTTAGTTCCTGGCCTTGATTCAGAATTCAGTGAGTTGAAGTAAACAACTTTCTTCTTCTTTTTTTTTATTCTTTCTTAGAGTAGATTCATGAAGTGAAATCCATCCCAAACTGGGAGTATTTTATGCTAGGCATGTAGAAAGCTTTTATGTTGTTCTAGAAACATATGTGACCCTCATCCGGGAAACGTTTTGCGTTTTACTAAGACTTAATATTGATGTATTTTGAAATAATAGTTATACTTGTCTTAACACTTGAAGTCAAAGTGTTTTATGTTGTGACCAGTTTTTGGGGCTAATTATTTTGTTTTCTTCAAATTATTTTGGATTCCAAGAGATTATGTTTTCCTGGAAATGTTTGTGCTCTAAACTAATTCTTAGACAAGGACAGTTATCGAAATTTACAAAGAGATCAAACATTGGAATATTATTTTCTGTAATTCAGAAGAAAAAAAACTTTTGACACATCAGTACGACACTGACCACATCATACGTCATCGTCTTCCATTTTGGATTTCATCGGGATCGAACTCATTTTGATCAGGACATTTTATTACTAGGACTTCTTTTTTTTAATTCTTCTATTATTCTTGGATTATTTTTGGATTTGATTCGTAGAACTGTAAGTTCTTTTTCTCATTCTTACCTTGTTTAACTTATGTTAAGTGATCACCTGTCGTTGGCGGTCAGTGCTTTCTGTAACAAAAATTACACAGAGCGACGGCCATTTTTTGTTTTATGATTCCCGCTCTTACTTAATCGGAGTACAGGAGTGGATATGTATACTTAGACGAAGCACAATCAGCTGATCAACAAAACGTTAAAAACAATATTATCGGAGCTAAAAAGCAAGGAACGTTTTGACGTTGTAGTATAGAGTACAAGTTCTACGAATTAGAAAAGCGAAATAAAAAAAAAAACTGAAAAAATGGCCATTGTAGTTAGAGTTGTAAAGTAAGTCTTTATCAAGGCGAACATTTTGACATTTTAAGATTGTGATATATATATATATATATATATATATATATATATATATATATATATATATATATATATATATATATATATATATATATATATATATATCTGTACTTTTGCAAAATCTAATATAGATAAATATAGCCTTATTTTGTCTGCAAGCGTATCTTCGGTGTTGTTGGGAAACTCGCATTTCAGTACGCCATATTGGCTTCTACTAAGGATCCATTCCGGAATGAGAGCTAATTAATAAGACGGATATGGGGAGAAATAAAGATCCGGGAGAGAACCGTGACGGACACAAAACTGATGTAGGAGAACATACAATGAAATGTTTAGAATCGAATCTAACGCCACTTGGAGCAAAGTGACTAATTATTAATCTGGTAACTACCGCCAGTTTAGAAGAAACCTTATTCGTGCAAACATCACTAATTATCAACTGACATATTTACTTAAGTGAAATCCATTATCTTAAATCTTGCAAATGAGATTTACACTTTTCGTTTATTGCACTTGTTCGGGACTAATATAAAATTGCTTTTCATTTGTTAAGTAGTTTTTACCTCCAATTCAATCGATATCAGTTATAAATTTTTCTAGGTTGATTGGATTCTTGGTTTATAATGGCACTTTATCTTTGGATGATGCTTCTCTTGGTCCTCTTCGACAGATCCTTATTTTTAAAAGCAAATGATTATAAAATCTAATGTTGAGAAACTTCACCCATAGGCAAACGACTGGCTTGTTACTTTACATCTTTGAAAAACTTACATTGTATTAATTATAAACAGGCAAACAAATTTGTTTCCTTTATAAAGTTCTATTTTGATAATATGAATTTTCTTCCCGTTAAAAGTCAGACACGTATATTGATATTTTGTTCTGATGTCAAATGGTCTATTGATATTCAGAATGCATCTAAATCTCTATTGCACCTGGCTACAAATCTTACAAAATAACTTTCGTGAAACTTCATACACAATGTATACGGTCAGTTTTGGAAATCTGAGGTAATAGATCCAAGAAAGATTTCAAATGTCCGGACAAATTCAATGGATGATGCATGTATCATTACAGGTCTTCACATCTCTTCTTATAGAGAGTTTCTTTAGGCGAAAGCTAGTTGGGGAAGTCTTGTACAACGAAGTAAAAATAAAAATTAAGCATAATGTATTCATTATAATCAAATACCTAACAATTTAAGCAACCTTCATCCAGAAAGAAAATATGATGTATATAACTGTCGTCAACGTAACTCTCAGTCATCACACCAGTCCATTCCAGCCTTCCGATTTGTGATAAGTCTTTTTCCATCTAACTGTCCTGACTTCGTTGATAACTTGCTTCTCTCTCTCTCTCTCTCTCTCTCTCTCTCTCTCTCTCTCGTTGATTTATTTGGCTATAAACATTTATGTTTCGTTTGTTCTGAAATTGTGTGTCTTTTAATATAAGTAATTTTGACGTAGTTTTCAGATATGCGCAGTTTTTTGTGTGCAAATTGAACGACATCTTTAGACCATTTTTTGTGTTCTGGGAAAGGGCTTAGATGAGTTACTTAACTCATGTCCAATCACATTTTGCTTACTAAAAGGACAATAACAATATACTAAAAACAACGTCATATGGAAGACATTGCGAGTAAACGGGAGCAAGTACCTTTCCCACTGACACAGAGGCAGCCATCCTGGGCTGGCCTGAGTGGGCTTTGAATCCGTTGGGTTACGATTCTGACGCTTTACCATCGAAGCTACTGTGGCTCCCAGTGTTTTGCATAAAAGCTCAAGTTAGAATCAAAAGATAAAGTAAAATCGGTATGCTAGTTATCTTCCGAAGGTGCACTACAAGCGTGAATCTCGCGAACAAAAGGGCACCAAAGTTATTTGATTTTGTTGTCTCTATTATTATTATTGTTATTATTATTATTATTATTATTATTATTAAATCAGTAAATGGTAGAGTTGACGTGAAATGTTCTAAACATTCTGTTTCCTTAGTAAAATGATGCATGTTTTAGTAATGATCTTGCCGCAAATCTAAATTACAAAGTACAAATTTCAGTTATAAATAGTATCAATATAGTGGCGTCGCAAGAAATTCTGCACACTCTCCACCACTATAAAACTTCATTCTGGGGCCCCCCTCCAAAGAAAATAGTTGTTTGATAGAATTTGGTGAGCCCTTACTGGGTCTGTACATCCTTCCCTTGCAGTTACGTTTTTTTTTTCTTCTTCTTCTTCTATGCGGTGACTACGCCACTGACTATTAATAACTACCGAGAATATGGTGACATATAAGATGTTTGCTAAGTTTACTATGCTTTCCCTCCCTCTCCCTTCGCCTTCTTCTTTATCACATCTCTTATATTCCTTGGATGAACTTTGATCCTGTTTTTTTTTTTTAAGAGCAGAATCAGCGTTAAAACTATTTTAATAAATATACCTTTCAACCAGCCTGTAGCGTTTGATGTATCCATGGGTTTTTGCCCTTTTTAGAATAGAATACTAGGCCGATAAATCAGCCCTTCACTCGTGATGATATTGATTTTCGGGTGAGGGGCTGATATCACATATTCATTAAAAGCTGCAATTATCTCCATTCAAATTTGGCTGCACATATCGATGTATATTGTATACACTTACCGATATTTCTCGTGGCTGTGCAGCTTCCGTCAGCTGAAGGGTTCTTTTGGTGACATATAGGTTACATTTTCTGAGCAAATCATGTTTGGTGGCTTGTAAATCCACATGAAATAGCATAACCATCTGTTCTGTGGCCATTTTGAATTACTTGCATGATATGGCTGTTACCAATTACCGGTATGTGTATAAAGTGTACGCGTGTTAGTTCCGAAATGATTAGCATTCAGAAAAATTGCATATTTTAATGAACATGTGACATGATACCCACAACATCCTCCATCAGTATCAACACATATTTGTAGGGTTGCTTTATCGGACTAATGGAATACTACTAACAAAACGGCCGTACAAATTATGCCATTCGAATTTCTGCCTTAGTTTATAGTAACCAACTGCATGACATTTTCTTGAGTGTCATGTATTAATTACCAGCTTTGGCGATACTTTGGTTCGGTTATATGTATTATGAAAAGTTTCTAATTATCAGGACTCAAATAGCTGTAGCATGACGCAGGGGAATTAGTGTTACCAAAAAGGGTATGATACTTGAAAAGGACAACATGGCGGCTAAGACAAGGAGTATGGTGACCCGCCACTTTAATACTGGCTATAGGAGATACTAATATTAATGCATACATATATCCTGGGCCTTTGCCAATACCGAACTGGGTTAACTTTTACGATATCGATTTTCCTCCCGGTGTTATAAATAAGGATCTTGAAAACACACATTGTCGATTTTACACCAGTCACACGCGGATAGGTATGAATACAAGCAAATTTAATTTATGATGACACCCAACCTCAACAATAAAAATTGAGATCAAATATATATTCCTTGTTCGATTGTCGAACGTCTTTTCATCAATAAAGAAGAAAAGTCTGTATTTATCAGGCCTTTCAATATTTTATCATATCTTCAAGCACGTACCATTCATTCATAGTGAATGTGGATGGTCGTGTGTCCTGTCTGCGTGTATGTTTGGATAGATGTCTGGTTGAACTTTGCAGAAAAAATTGCTCAAATCTCTCTCTCTCTCTCTCTCTCTTTCTCTCTCTCAAATTAAAGATCAATTAAACTATTTCGGCGCTAGCATACTTTTGAGAGAGAGAGAGAGAGAGAGAGAGAGAGAGAGAGAGAGAGAAGATATATGAACTATGTCTATAAAAGCTTGAAACCTGTTCATGGACCATGGGTGCCCCACCATAGTGACCGAAAACTTACCTAAACCTGAAAACTGACCTAAACACAAAATTTAAGCGGACGGTTGTATAGACAGGCTAGTCGCTGGGATATAAAACATGTATGACCATTAAATTACGGTGCTACAGTTGATGGAAAGGGAATATTTGCTTCGAGTACCTTTTCTTTTAGAGTAGCGTAGAATTTAGTAATCCTATCAGGGTATAGCCATTTTATAGTGCATCATTGATTTGTGCGTGATTATAACCTCTCAAAGTTAGATCATGCAGAAACGTCTTAAAACTATGTAACAGAATAGAACGAAAACCAACAAGTTCAGCAAAATTTAACAAATAATATATTTCCCATGAATAGAAAGTGAAACTTTAAAAGGAACTTCCAGTATTGTGATTTAAATCCAAAATAGTTCTAAAAGTTCTATCACATGTCCAAAGTATAGAATAATCCGAATGATTCGTTCATCTCTAATCGATTGTTTTGCTTTAACGGTCATATCTATAATCACCACAGAGAAGGCTGAAAGTGAAAGTCAGTTTGCCCCAGATGCGGTTGTCCTGCAAGGAAAATTTATCACATGTTTGAATTTGGCAGAACATCTTTTTTTTCAAAGACTGACACACGTACAAGCAGGAGAATGAACTACAACAGGTACAAATTTAGAAAGGCTGAACCTTCCAGGGTCCAGAAAGTTTGTGGAAGCTGCAACTCCACTTAACACTCGCGGAAGATCTTAAGCTGTCGTAGAGTAAGGAAAATTAGTCCACACATTATAACACATACAGGCATCACCTAGTAACAAGGCAAGAACAAAGGTTTGCAGTCTTGACGCCTCTGAAACCCGTGCGAACAGTCACTGAAACCTAGAACGGAGCAAAAAGTGCAAGTAATCAGTGTAACAAAACTAAAAAATCAATGCTACAAGAAAAACACCAGTTAGGAAAGGACCACAAAAAGAACTGAAAATCCAAGTGTGCCTGATTATAACCTTAAACTCAATGGTCAAAATCCGAACAAAGAGTGATTTCAGAATCTAATAGACCTCTAAAAGGATCTGATGATACCATCAAACTCTTAAACAATGATAGAAGTCTACAAAGTATAGAATCTTTAAAGCTCATACTCCAGAGAAACAACAATGTTTCACACCATGATGTAACGGAATTTGTGAGTGTTGATGAAATAAGTCTTTTACATAAAGAATATTACCCAGTATATAACTGCCTTCAGGAGACGTTTTGAAAAGTGCACTATAGAATTATTCCTAAATATTTCATCATCAGATTCAACAAATATTTCAGGAAATACTGATCTGGATGGAGAATTGTCCATGATTATAAGGGACACAATTCATCTCAGCCGTTTTCTTATAAAGACTATATTGCAGGCTACAGACGTTTGTGTGTCCGTTTGCAAAACTCAACTTTTTCTCACTATATCTTATACCATGCACTCCATTCAATTAACCAGTCTGATCTTCTTCTTCCTTGCACTTCAATCAATTCATCATTCTGATCTTCTACCTTGCACTCCAATCAATTCATCAGTCTGATCTTCTACCTTGCACTCCAATCAATTAATCAGTCTGATCTTCTACCATGCACTCCAATCAATTTATCAGTATGATCTTCTGCCATGTACTCCAATCAAGTTATCAGTCTGATCTTCTACCTTGCACTCCAATCAATTCATGAGTCTGATCTTCTGCCGTGCACTCCAATCTAGTTATCAGTCTGATCTTCTGCCATGCACTCCAATCAATTAATCAGTCTGATCTTCTGCCATGCAGTCCAATCCATTAATCAGTCTGATCTTCTGCCATGCGCTCCAATCAATTAATCAGTCTGATCTTCTACCTTGCACTCCAATCAATTCATTAGTCTTATCTTATGCCATGCACTCCAATCCATTAATCAGTCTGATCTTCTACCTTGCACTCCAATCAATTAATCAGTCTGATCTTCTGCCATGCACTCCAATCAATTAATCAGTCTGATTTTCTACCATGCACTCCAATCAATTAATCAGTCTGATTTTCTACCATGCACTCCAATCAATTCGTGAGTCTGATCTTCTGCCATGCACTCCAATCAATTCATGAGTCTGATCTTCTACCTTGCACTTCAATCAATTAATCAGTCTGATCTTCTGCCATGCACTCCAATCAATTCATGAGTCTGATCTTCTACCTTGCACTCCAATCAATTAATCAGTCTGATCTTCTGCCATGCACTCCAATCAATCAATTAATCAGTCTGATCTTCTACCTTGCACTCCAATCAATTCGTGAGTCTGATCTTCTGCCATGCACTCCAATCAATTTGTCAGTCTGATCTTCTACCATGCACTCCAATCAGTTAATCAGACTGATCTTCTATCATGCACTCCAATCAATTAATCAGTCTGATCTTGACCATCTAATTGAATATTTACCAGCACCTTGTGTTCTGCTTGGTGAAATTAATGGCCACAGTGTATTTGGGGGCTGTAACATATATCATTGGGAGATGAAATAAAATAGAAGATTTTGTATCAAAACAATATTACCCACTTTACAAACAATGCAAATTATATATATATATATATATATATATATATATATATATATATATATATATATATATATATATATATATATATATATATATATATATAAACAAATGACTGCTGGAGTGCACAAGGAATATATATATTAAGAGATATGTAAGATATTACTCTCAAAATCCATTTGCTATTCCAGGCATCTTTTTTATAGAGTAAAATGAAAAATGTTTCAAACGACGACCATCTTATCCCAACCCCTTTCAAAGGCCTGAAAGAGTTCGTATATAAATTCAAACTGCTGTGTAACGACTCATAGTCCACAATATGTTCATATATCATGTTCTTTCATAGAAAATGAATCCATCTGGGCCACCACCGCCATATACACCCTATCCTAGCGCTCCCCCTCCACAAGGCTACCACCCTGGACAACACCAGCCTGCGGCTTACCCACCTACACACCCCCAACAGGTACAACCTGGGTACGGGTATCCAGCACCAGGGTATGGGTACCCGGCTGACAATGACCATCGCCAACAAGTAGTTGTAGTTCAGCAACCGCAGTAAGTACATGCAAACATACATGAAAGCACACAAACACACATACATGTTTGCACACTCTGCCAGTATACCCCACGAATACATTTCCATGCACCTTGTCTGTATGCCCTATGAATGCATTTTCATACACCCTGTTTGTATACCTTATGAAATGACGTGTTAAAGAACGATATGGTATGCTACGTTTTGCAATGTGATAGCATTGTTAGATTGGTGGGATGTATGTATGTAAAAAGAAAAATGTTTCGAACGACGATCATCTTTTCCCATCCGATTTTAAATGCCTGAAAGAGTTTGTTTATGAAAATCAGACTTGTATGTATGTATGTATGTCTGTATGTATGTATGTATGTATGTATGTAGGTAGGTAGGTAGGTAGGTAGGTAGGTAGGAATGTATGTATATAGGTAGGTAGGTAGCTAGGCATATATGCATGTGCAGGTGAATAATGTTACTGGTGAAAGATGTCACTGGAAGGCGCAGTCCCAATCCTGCATGCAGGCGGCTCAGGCCTTTGCCCGTCTGGTGTTGATCCGGAGACGACACCATTACCCGGCAGCAGCCTGAGTGACCAAGCAGCCTTCTCTAGGGACAGCACTGCTTGCTCCGCATGGATAGGGGCCTAGAAAAGGTGGCCTAAACAAAGATCGTCGCCTTACCCCCCGCCCAGTTGGCCTGCCGCAGATAACAGGCATCGTCCAACGCGGTCGAAACTTAGCTGACAAAAACAAGGCATGCCCCACCTGATTCACATCGTGGCAAAAGACTAAAACTGGCTTGTTGGAACATCAGAACAATGCTAGACTCAACCGACAGCAACAGAGCAGAACAACGCTCTGCCTTAATCGCACACGAACTCTCTCGCCTTGCTGTTGACATTGCTGCACTTAGCGAAGTAAGCCTTTCAGAGGACGGAAGTTTGAGAGAACTCAGCGCTGGATACACTCTGTACTGGACAGGAAAACCAAAAACTGAAAAACGACTTTCAGGAGTCGGTTTCAAGGACACAATCACCACCAAGTTAACAAACTTTCCCACTGGTCACAACGACCGCATCATATCCATGCGTCTCCCGTTAGGGAACCAACAGCACGCCACACTCTTCAGTGTATATGCTCCAATATTCCAAGCAGATCCTTTGAAAAAGGATAAATTCTACGCTGACCTGCGCAGACTTATCAAGAGCGTCCCAGAGAGCGATAAAATGATCATCTTCTGAGATTTCAATGCCAGAGTGGGCCGAGACTTAGAAGCTTCGAAAGCCGCCCTTGGGAAACATGGCGTGGGTGGCTGCAATGACAATGGGCGCCTGCTTCTTGAATTTTGCACAGAATTACAGCTCACCATCACAAACACCGTATTCAGCAGAAAGACAACCTGAAAACCACCTGGATGCATCCTAGTACAAAACACGGGCACCTAATAGATTATGTCATAGTATGCCAGAGGGACTTAAAAGATGTCCTTCATACCAGAGTGATGCCCTATTGCAGAGTGCCACACAGACCATCGTCTTATCCGATGCAAGCTCGACTTCCCTCTTCAAGGCCAGGCCCAAACAGCATGGGGGTACCCCGAAAAGAAAGCTCCAGATCAAAAACCGGTTGTCTGAAGACGTCAAGGCAGATTTTCAAGAGAGCATGCAGTATAGGCTCGAAGAACCTAATTGTTCGCCAGATCTACCTCCGGAAGAGACGTGGAATCACATCAAGGCTGCCATTTTGCAAACCTCAGAAGAAATCCTTGGATTGACCACTAAGAAAAACAAAGACTGGTTTGACGAAAACAACCAAGAAATCCAAGAACTGCTTGCAAAAAGAGATCAGCCCAACAAGCCCATCTCGCACAACCATCCTGTTCACAGAAGAAAGCAGCCTTCTGCCATATCTGCAGCTTCCTCCAGTGCAGTCTCCGAGACATACAAAATGAGTGGTGGACAAAGCTTGCAGAAAGAACCCAGATGTACGCTGACACTGATGACTACAAGGGGTTCTATGAAGCGCTGAAATAAGTGTATGGTCCTTCCTTCCAAATACAGAGCCTCCTACGGAGTGCAGATTCCCAAGAGCTACTCACTGAGAGGGAATCTATCCTGAACCGCTGGTCAGAGCACTTCCACAATCTCTTCAGCACTAGCCGTACAGTCCAGGAGGCAGCTATTGATCGCATCCCACAACAGCCACCTAAGATGGAACTTGATGAGGTACCCACGCTGCAAGAGACTGTAAAACAATAGAACAACTGTAGACAGGAAAGGCTGCAGGAAAAGATGGTATCCCACCATAGATATGGAAGAGAGCATTAAACACAGAACTCCACGAGTTCTTCGTTTGCTGCTGGGAGCGAGGGAAACTTCCACAAGACCTTTGAGATGTAGTCATCATCACCTTGTATAAAAATAAGGGGGAAATGTCTGGCTGCTCAAACTACCGTGGGATAACTCTGCTCTCCATTGCAGGCAAAATCCTAGCTAGAGTGTTGCTAAACAGACTGGTGCCCACCATTGCGGAAGAACATGCTCCAGAGAGTCAATGTGGCTTCAGAGCCAATACGGCACAACTGACATGGTGTTCGTCCTGAGATAGATCCAGGAAAAATGCCGAACAAAACAAAGAACTGTACATCACATTTGTGGACCTGATATGCATTTGATACGGTGAGAAGAACTGGACAGTGGAAAATCCTTGAAAAGCTCGGCTGTCCTCCTAAATTCCTTACCATGATCATCCAACTACATGAAGACCAGCTTGGTCAGGTCAGAAACAATAACGACCTGTCACAGACCTTCCCCATTACAAATGGCGTGAAACAGGGCTGCGTTTTAGCCCCCACACCGTTCTCAATCTTCTTCAGCATGATGCTTCAACTAGCAACAGAAGACCTTGATGACGAAGATGGCATCTATATCCAATTTCGGACTGATGGCAAGCTATTTAACTTAAGGCGACTTCATGCCCACACCAAGACCTTAGAAAAACTGATTAGAGAACTTCTCTTTGCAGACGACACCGCCCACACGGAAGCTGCCTTACAGCGCATAACATCCTGCTTTGCAGAAGCTTGTCAGTTTATTGGTCTTGACGTCAACCTAAATAAAACTGAGGTACATCACCAGCCTACTCCCAAGGAAGAGAATCGACCACCAAGCATCTTCATTGATCAGACAGAGCTGAACGTAGTCCACCAGTTCACCTACCTGGGCTGTGTGATATCCTCTGATGTCAAGATTGACAAAGAAATAGACAACAGACTGGCCAAGGCAAACAGCGCCTTCGGCAGACTCTATAAACGAGTCTGGCACAACGCCAGTCTCAAGAGAGATACAAAGATCAGCGTCTGCAGAGCTGTCGTACTGCCCACCCTTCTATATGGGTCACCTACAGCCGCCACTTCCGCCTTCGTGAACGCTTCCATCAGCGCTGCCTCCGCACCATCCTCAACATCCACTGGAGTGACTTCGTCACCAACACTGAAGTCCTCAAACAAGCAGGGATCACCAGCTTTGAGACCACGCTCTTGAAGATACAGCTTCGCTGGGCAGGGCACGTGTCCAGGATGGAGGATCATCGCCTGCCAAAGATTGCACTGTATGGGGAGCTGTCAACTGGCCACTGTGATAGAGGGGCACCTCGAAAGAGATATAAAGACACCTTGAAAAAGACACTCACCACCTGTGGCATCGATCACTGCCAATGGGCATCACAAGCTGCTGACCGTGAAAGCTGGCGATGTTCAGTTCACCAGGCCGCTGCCACTTTTGAACAAATCAGACGGGCCATCTTGGAGGAAAAACGATGGCGAAGACAAAACCGGGAACCATCGGCAGCACCCACAACAACCCAGACATTCCCCTGCAGCCTCTGTGGAAGGACGTGCCTGTCACGTATAGGGCTCGTCAGCCACCAGCACGCGTGTAACAGACATGAACATATACCCCTTCCTAATCCTTGGAAATCCAAACCAACAAAGTAAAACCAACAACAATGTAGGTATGAATTGATGGACATTTGGATAGATACTCGGGTGGGTGGACTTAGTTGATATAAGTTTTTCCGTTGCTGTTTTGCCATTCATCCATGCGACCAACCATTCACCCATCTCTCTCTCTCGATCGATCGATCGATCGATCGATCGATCGATCTCTAGATATATATAGTGTGTGTGTGTGCACTTTTCACTTCACGCTTTATAGTTTTAGAACTACACCAGGGGCTCTAACCAATTCACTGCCCTTTTATAAATCACAATCCAATACAGAATAACAGCAGCTTAATCTCTGTACATCAACCACTGTCCAAAACTCTAAATCAGCGACTGTTCATGTTCCTACCACGTTCATAGTGACTTTCCAAATCTAATTCTGACCAATGTACACAAAATTGTCTCACGGGTCTCGTGATGAAACGCAGAAATTCTTTATTTCCTAGTCATCTATGAAACCAATATTCTGTTCCAATGTAATCAAATGTTCCACCATACTTCCAAAAATATCTTATCTTGCTATAAATCTTCTGATTCTTCTTTGGGCTATTTAACAAATGCCAAGGTCAAATACAATGTTCATTACCATAGTATCTAACACCTGCAACCAACATTTTCACAGTGATGACTCAGCATAAGTAACCACAAAGTTTATACAAATCTTGAGACTGAAACGGGTGACTTTACAAAAATCATCTATGTTGAATCTCCAAGGACTATTCTCCTGAACAGTTTCGTAGGAACTGTTCATAAATGGTCCTCAAGGAATCTGCGGGCAAATGAAATTCCCAAAACAATATCACTAACACACACCACATGGCGTCCAAAATTCAAAGGAAACAGTTATTGTGAAAGATTTTGGTCATTTTTCAAGCTCTGACTTCCTGCCGCGGAATGTGAGCTTTTATACCCTCGCTTTTATTTGTGAGAAAAATAGTATCCTCTAAGAGTCAATCTTCTCTAATCTAGAAAATAGTTTTAAACAAGAAACGGATGAATGACTTTGCGTTTTCGTTTCACTTGTATCTCGACAAACTCTTTGTAAATCCGTTCTCTCAGCTCCAGAGGCAAACTACGAATGTTTTCTTCTAAACTACTCATTTCACAGGAATGTCTTTCTTTTTGACGAAATATTGACACACTTGCCAAATGCAATCCAGCGGCAAAGGATCTCGAATAAATTTTATTTCAGTCTCTCTTTCACCGCACATCACACATCGCAAGGAAGTTTCGTCTTGAGGCCATATCTCCTGGAAGTTTTTTCTATTTTATATTCCTCTGAGTTTTTCACCTTTACTTGCATTTCATTCCATGGAATTGTGTGTGCCACTGCCACAGTGTAGTTTAAAGTCTTGGCATCCAAAACATTATAGGAGATAAGTAAATGTTCTTCAATGTCTGTTTGAAGCAATGAGCATATTCAGATATCAGTGGTGAAAACATTTATGTCGTAATGGGTGCAATTGTTCCTTGTGTTTCACCTGTATCTTGACAAACTCTTTGTGAATGCCTTCTCTCAGCTCCAGAGGCAAACTACGAATGTTCTCTTCTAGATTATCACAGTAGTCAGGCAATAAGACAGGACATTTGTATTCTTTGAACTTGGAGTCCGCAGTGGGACCCTCACTCGATTCATGCTGTTTCGAAGTCATCATCCTTTCTGGTAACTTTTGGCATTCTGGATAGTGTATATCAAATGTTGGTTGATATATGTGGTGACACAAGGAGTTTCGGATATTGTGTGTATGGTTGATGGATGGTATATAAGATGTGGGAGAGTACCTTTATTGTGGTTTGAACTTTTTCGCTTATCCTTTAAGCCAGCACAAGGTGTTTGGGATAGTGTGTGTATGGGGTTTTGGATGGTATAGGTGATGTGATAAACATTATTTTTGTGAGATTTCATCTCCTGATCTTAAACTCTAAGCTAACACAAGGTGTTTTGGATACTGTGTATAAGGGGTATTGGATGGTAAATAAGGTTCATGAGAATATGTTTGTTGCATTTCATCTTCTTTGCTTACACTCTAAGCTAACACAAGGTGGTTTGGATAGTGTGTATATTGGTAAGGGATGGTATAGGTGATGTTTTGGATATTATGTTTGTGAGATTTCTTCTCGTTCTCTAACATTCTAAGCTAACACAATGCATTTTGGATAGACTGTTTAATGGTGTGTTGGATGGTAAATAATTTGTGTGAGAGCATTTCTGTTGGATTTCATCTTCATCGCTTACACTCTAAGCTAACACAAGACGGTGTGTGTGTGTGTGTGTGTGTGTGTGTGTGTGTGTCTCCTGGTCTTACACTTTAAGATTACACAAGGCGTTTTGAGTTGGGGGTATGAGATATTGGATGGTATAGGTGGTGTGATGGATATTATTTTACTGACGTGATGAATAGTATGTTTGTGAGAGTGTGTGTGTGTCTGTGTGTCTTTTTCTTTTTCCCACCATAAACTCCCATTCCCTTACCAAATGTGTTTGTGTGGGTTTAGTGGTGCGCCTTTAAAGACATACTAACCTTGTTTGTGTGATAGTGTGTGGGGTGTGTGGATGGGTGGTATGTTTGGTGTATGAATAGTATTAGTGTGTTTGTCTTTATATTTTTTTAAAATTTCACTTCTGCAATTTATGTGTATGGAATACAGTTGGGATACAGAATTTGAGCGGCAACCATTAACAGCATTTGAACATATCTCTATCGATTTCGTACGTACAATCCTGATGAAGAGTACACCAAAGTCACGTGAACTTAATCCAATTCCAACATCACTGATGCTTGAGTGCTTAGATCCAGTATTGCCTTCACTAACTCATGTTATTAATACAACTCTCTCATCAGGGAAATTCCCTTTATTTTTCAAAACTGCCATTGTAAAGCCTCTGCTGAAGAAACCAACACTAGACCATAAAGATTTAAAGAACTACCGCCCAGTTTCTAATCTCCCATTCATATCAAAAATCTCAGAAAAGATTGTTCCATCCCAGTTTGTATCTCATCTGAATTCAAACATTCTTTTTAGCAATGTGCAATCTGCATATCGCCCTTGTCACAGTACTGAAACTACTCTTCAAAAAATAGTTAATGACATTCTCTCTGCTTTGGATAGCAGAAAGATTACGTATTCACCCTCCTTGATTTGTCTGCTGCATTTGACACAATAGACCATAATATATTACTTCACCGTCTCCGGCATGTATTTGGCATTCATGATACAGCGTTATTGTGGTTCAAGTCCTACTTGGTCAACAGAACACAAATTGTGTCTGCAAATGGAATACACTCCAGCCTAGTTAATCTATGTTGTGGTGTTCCACAGGGGTCTGTTCTTGGACCTGTTCTCTTCATTCTATACACTCAGCCGCTCTCAAGTGTCATTGATCATCACCAATTGTACGCTGATGACATCCACATATACAAATCTATCCACTCAACTGAAGTTGATGCTACCATCCAAGGTGTAGAGAGGTGCATTTCTGATCTGAAATTATAGATGACATGTAACAAGCTGCAGATGAATGATGATAAAACTGAGGCCATTCTGATCACAACACAAAGACTTTCTCATTCACATCCTTTACCTCAAACAATAAATATCAGCAACACCAGCATTATATTCATACACTCAGTACGAAACCTAGGTGTCACTCTGGGACAGTACTCTCACATTGCACCAACATGTCATGAACATATGCAAGGCTGCATATATTGAGCTGAGACGCATCAGCTCCATTCGCAAATATCTCTCAGCTGATGCCACTAAATCACTTGTGTGTTCGTTAGTACTTTCAAGACTGGACTATTGTAACTCAATTCTGTCTGGTTCATCTCAATATCTGCTCCAGAAACTTCAAAAAGTTAAAAACACAGCTACTCGGATCATACCTAAAATACCACGATCAGAGCACACCTCACCGCTGTTCTGTGCCCTACACTGGCTATTCATTCGATCCAGAATCAAACACAAAATTTGTTCTCTGTGCTACGTTTCACTGACGGACTCTAGTCCAACATACCTATCCGAGCTCACCCATGTGTACACACCAGCAAGTACTTACGTTCCTCTTCTGACAATCGTATACTCATTATTCCCACTATGAAAACAAAGTCATATGGACAGCGTTCTTTTGCATACCAGGGAATGAATTGCCCACTGAACTTAGACACAAAGACACAGTGATCCCATTCAAGACTGCTCTCAAAACTCATTTATTTCGACTGCAAGAACTAACTTAAAGACCTAATGTGTCCTACCTTAAATATTTTCAGCATGCTTTTTATGTTTTCTAATTTCATGGTGTTTGTTTTTGTAATCATATCATTATATATGATTTTGTATCTTATAGATGTTGTCTAATGTTGTAAAGCGCTTAGAGCTTCTAAAGATTAGGCGCTATGCAAAGTCCTCATTATTATTATTGTTATTATTATCATTATTATTATTATTATTATTATTATTATTATTATTATTATTATTATGTGTGTTTGTTTGCAATTATGTGTTTGTGTGTAAAAAGTTGAAAAGAGATTTTATTTTCGGTCGGCGCTAATATCTCTTTTTGGATGTGTTGTATGTGACATGTGTTTTTGTCAGAGATGATGTTTTCCTTCACGTGCATGCTTAGTCAAATTAAGAAGAGCATTAGTCTTACCATTCGTCGTCTATCAGAAAAGAATGGCGAGAAGTGACCTCAACACGATTGAAAGTTGCAGTAATAGATACTATAGTGAACGCAGAACAATTGCTGGAGCAAGGTCTGGGACATTTTCATAATATTAATACGTCTTTTCGTGACCGCCAATTTTTTTTTTAAATTTAAGGATATTTTTTAAAAGCCTTGTTGGGGAATTCGTACTACATTTAGTTTTGGTCATTTATAAAAGAATTTTTAAAAACCAGATAGTTTTCAGTCACTATTAAAGTCCGGTACGATTTCGGAAATTTAGCGCTACTTTTTGCCTCGGTGATTTGAATATTAATATTCCAGGTTTTCTCAGTCTCTGCTTCTGTTCGGGACATTTTCATTATTTTAGAACTACTTTAGTCTAAGCCAATATAAATTAATGTTCAGGGATATGTTTAGTCTCAGTTCAATTCTGGGACAATTTCGTAATTTTAGCATAAGTTTTAGTCACATCCATTTTAATGTTGGTAACAATGTTACCATGTAGCCCCAACTGAAGTTAACCACTTGTAACACTGTTACCGCCTCACCCCCAAGTGTTGATATCATGTTAAACCTATCGACACAGTTAACATAGGATTTCCAATTGTCTCCAAGTGCCATTCCCGTGTTAAATTCCTCTTATGCCCCCAGTTACCATCTCCTTGTTAAATTCCCCCTATGCCCCATAATTTTCCGCCATTTTTTCTATATTAGCCCATATTGCCCCCAGTCGCCACATACAACTACTAATGACGCATACTAAACTAAAACAGTAGGATTTCTGTCAAAAAGTCAATTGAAAATGAACTAGTATGAATTTCCGATGATTAAAAAGGTATTCGATATTGTAGCAAAGCGAACGGGTATTTTATTACTTTATTCAGTTATTGTGGCTATTTTGGCATTTTTTGTGGTCTACTTTCTTCTGCGAAATGTCAAAGTTGTTATTAGATCAGCACTTAAAAAAAAAAAAAAAAAAAAAAAAAAACTATGCTGGCTGTCTTCATGAACAAATGTACTGTTGCTTTTCTATCAGAATTAATATAAAATCGTAAAGAAATATTTGCAAGAAGGTATAATTATTGGGCAAAGTTTATCTGGTGTTTATACCAGACTGTTTATTCACGAGTACTGACTAGAGTGAAAATTGATTTGGCAGTCATGAAACTACTAGGTACAAAAACTTAGTTTCACAAAAACTGGCTATTAATTTGTACTCAGTACATACTAGTAATGAGTTTGACATTGTAATGCCATCAGTATCTTTTTCAAATTGTTAGTACACTCTCTTCAAATTAATGTTCCCGACACCAGAAGAAGAGATTCGCATTCATTGATGGCAGTGACTATTCTTGCCTATTAGTGGTCATGATACCAGGTTCCTAATTCTGAGTTGTCTTTGGTTCTTTTGTTCAACAATTATTACTGTCATTGTCATTTTTTGCAGGATGGTTGAACAGAATCGTTCCAAATCAGATGACGCCACGTGCTGCCTTCTAGCAGCGCTTGCCTGTTTGTGTTTTTGCTGCTTGCTGTCTGACTAAATCGCGTAAAACGAGCATGCTTCTGACGGGAACCACAAATTATCTTCGGAATTTTCTGTGAAATAAAACCAAAATGAAGTTAATCATTACATATCAATCTTTTTCTGTAAGAACTATTATAGACGACTTAAGTCTTTCATTTTGCATCTCGCTTGGAGACTACACATGGTTGTATTGTATATGACATCAGTTTTCCACGGCTTTCAAGAAATATTTTCTCAGTTTTTATTTTTCTTTAATTTCTTTTTTGTTTTTCTGATTGACAATTGATTAGACAGTCAGATGTTTTATATCTGGAAACGGGTTGTTCAAGCTCGACTATTTTAATCATGTGTAAGTATTAGCAGAAATTCTTAAAGTTTTCGACTTTTTTCTAATTTACCAGCTTCTGTTCACTTTATCCTTTTATTTTCCTTTTACGGTTATCTTTTTCAGTATTTTGCCCTTTTCTCTCACTTGTTTCTGTTTTCCGTTTCAACTTTGGATCTTTGTATTAAGATTTCTTGTTAATGTTGCTCAACATTATAATCTGTGGAGTCCTGTGGGATCTCTTCGGTCACAAACGGAGCAGTGGTTTTTGAAACTGAAACATCCAATATATTATTCTTATATGCGAGAAATGTTAGGCTTACGTTAATGATAAAATGATAAAAGTTTGTCATGAATCAACTTGCAAAAAAGGAGATCGATACAGACGTCTGCATGTCGTTCACATTCATATTAATTTAAATAGAATGATTAGTTTTTAATATCTGGTTTGTGCATAAGTACTTATGTTAAGAATGTCTTATACTTAGACTAAATATGTGTAATTTTAGCAATTAGTGTTTTATTTATTTATTTACTTATTATTTATTATAGTTTTATTACTCCACTTATTAGTTCCTGTTCTGTTCTAATATATATGAAATCAAATGACAGTGCATATTTTTCAGGAACACTCTTGTTATAAAGTAATCATTAAAAGCAATGATATAAAGTATTTACTAAAAGTTGTAAACCATTCACACCAATGTTTTTTTAACATATTGAAATAATGGGAATGCCAAACTTGTCACGTGAATATATGGCATGTCTTTGGTATGTTGGTTAATTTTTACTTTCTGGCCTTGACAGAATGGCACCACAAAGTTATAAAATAGCAATCCAGATAGACAAAGCTACACAAAAAAAAACTTTGTTTCTCTCTCAGTGTGCCATTTAATCCCGTTGGCACCTTTCAGTTTGCCACTTTGTCGCGTTTGTTGGGCTGTTTTACAGCAGAGACAAAGAAAAATTGGGCAAATCAACCAACATTCTTTCGTAGACCCACTTAAGAACATGAAGCTTGGTCTTTTTGGAAAGTTATGAAATTGTATTGTCATTATGTTACAGCTTTCTTTATAATCAGTGTTTTTTTTTATCTTATGGAAGCTTCTGTTTTACATATGCCATTTACGTTCCAGATACTTACATGAAGATGATTTTGATTTATTTATATCACTTTTAGACTTATATTTCACACTGTGTCAATTTCCAGACAAATCTGTCTAAACGACTGCATTTATATTGTTTTACAAACATAATCGTATACGTCTCTACAATATTTCATGTGTCTGATTTTTTTTCCCTCGCCTGATGTAGCATTGGCGAGACATACGAATCACTCATTCTGACGAGAGCTGCAGTGGCATTAAAGTTTGTATTTCTATACGACCATATGTCCCAAACCCTGGGAGAGATAGCTACCATACCTTTTAGTGTAGACTCGTTACACTGGCATGCGCACCTGTCCTCCATTAGAAACTTGGGAAACGTCAAGGTCATTTGAAAATTAAACACTGACCTCTCACACACTATTCTTGCTGTAACATTAGGATAAGTTCATTTGAAAATCTTCGTTTAATATCATTTTAAAGAGTGCCATATGGTGATAAGTTGGATATTCCCCTCTGATCCTCGGATAAGCTATACGTGATACGAAGTCGACAACGTATCTATATTAGGCGTGACAGGCAGTCGATACATATGATTCTTTGGAATTTCTTACTTAGAAAAGAAAGAAAAATAAATAAAAGAATGAAAAATAAATAAATACAACCGATTGCCCCCCCCCCTTTCAAAAGCACGAAGGAAACAATATTTGCTGTTTTAATTTATTTATCATTTTCACTGTCTGCTTTACTGATATATATATATATATATATATATATATATATATATATATATATATATATATATATATATATATATATATAATCTGTGTTGTAAATGCGTTATGTCACATTTGTATTTATATTTTTAATAAATTGTTACCAATCAATATTTATTTTATTTTTATTATCCGCCTTGAATGTATTCATGCATTGATCTATCCGAATCACTTTTAGTCTGAGTGCGTGTTTTTGTGTATGTGCGTGTTTGTGTGGGTATGTGCGTGTTTTTGTGTATGTGCGTGAAAACTATGCATTCCTTGTTGTTTTGTATTCTAGGTGAAAAAAAATTCTCTCTAAAAAGTAACAAAGGAGTCGAAATATCTGCAAACAATTTTACTGCTACTACTACCACTGTTACTACTGCAATTTCATTACAGTTAGCAACACGTAAATTGACCTTATTGGACCATAGTGAAATGTATCTGCTACTCAAAATTACTACTCAAAATAAATGACAAAACAAGGTCTCTGAGTGTCCACTTGCATCCACATATTTCAATCAAAACAAGGTCCCTGAGTGTCCACTTGCATCCACATATATCAATCAAAACTAGATGCCTGCTTGTCCACTTGCATATACATATTTCAATCAAAACTAGGTCCCTGAGTGTCCACTTGCATCCACATAGTTCAATCAAAACTAGGTCCCTGAGTGTCCACTTGCATCCACACATATCAATAAAAACTAGGTCCCTAAGTGTCAACTTGCATCCACAATATCAATCAAAATTAGGTCCCTGAGTGTCCACTTGTATCCACATATATCAGTCAAAACTAGGTCTCTGAGTGTCGACTTGCATCCACATATTTCAATGAAAGCTAGGTCTCTGAGTGTCCACTTGTATCCACATAGTTTAAAGAAAACTAGGTTCCTGAGTGTCCACTTGCATCCACATATATCAATCAAAACTAGGTCCTTGAGTGTCCACTTTTATCCACATATATCAGTCAAAACTAGGTCTCTGAGTGTCCACTTGCATCCACATGTTTCAGTGAAAACTAGGTTCCTGAGTGTTCACTTGCATTCACATGTATCAATAAAAACTAGGTCCCTGAGTGTTCACTTGTATCCACATATTTCAATCAAAACAAGGCCCCTCAGTGTCCACTTGCATCCATATATATCAGTCAAAACAAGTTCCCTGAGTGTCCACTTGCATCCACATATTTCAATCAAAACAAGGTCCCTGAGTGTCCACTTGCATCCACATATATCAATCAAAACTAGGTCTCTGAGTGTCCACTTGCATCCACATGTATCAGTCAAAATTAGGTCCCTGAGTGTCCACTTGCATCCAAGTATATCAATCAAAACAAGGTCCCTGAGTGTCCACTTGCATCCACATATATCAATCAAAACTAGGTCCCTGAGTGTCCACTTGCATCCACATATATCAATCAAAACAAGGTATCTGAGTGTCCACTTGCAACCACATATATCAATCAAAACTAGGTTCCTGAGCGTCCACTTGCATCCACATGTATCAATCAAAACTAGATCCCTGAGTGTCCACTTGCATCCACCTATATCAATCAAAACTAGGTCTCTGAGTGTCCACTTGCATCCACATAAATCAATCAAAACTAGGTCTCTGAGTGTCCACTTGCATCCACATGTATCAATCAAAACTAGATCCCTGAGTGTCCACTTGCATCCACATATATCAATCAAAACTAGGTCTCTGAGTGTCCACTTGCATCCACATATATCAATCAAAACTAGGTCCCTGAGAGTCAGTGCAATTTTTTCCCACTAAGATCAGAAAATATTACAAGTGTCTGCTTTATATAATCGCTTAAAGACAGTACTGATTTTTTTAAAATTATAATATACCGCTATAAAAGAATTCAAAGTAAACGCTTCCAGAGTGTAAATCGCTTTATATCTGTGACATAAATGTAAACGAAGATAAAGGACCAGACAGTGATCGTTTTATTAAGTACAATGTCCAGCACATAACGAGTGCCACCTGAATTTTCATCTCCAAAATATTTGCCATGTTTCATTCATAATGTTGTGGTTATGACAGTTACTTGTTCATCAGGACACTTGAAAATAAATCAGCCTGCTAAACAACGACGAGAAATGCATGTAATTTGGAGAGGGTTTTGCATTTGACAATTTTGAAATCGACGAAACAGAAATAATGAATAAAAGGTCATTCAGTTTCTTGACAGCTTTTGATTCGTGAGACAGTCTGTAGAACAGGTGGCTAAAATTTAACAAATAAAAGTTTAAGGAACACATAAATTGTTTACAAATATGTCATCTAAATATTTGAAAATAATGTTTTTACCCCCATCTGATAGATAGCTATGACAGATATACTCATCACTTGACGGTTCAAACCTATCAAATGATGTTTAGTACACCACCATATTGTGGAACATTGTACACAGAATACATTTGGAGATCTAAATAACTAATACCTGAATAAATGATAAGTTAATGTTATATGACCTTTTTTAAGCAATATCATGATATCTGGGTTAGTACATCATGCAAGCTTCAAACATCATTTATAGAACTTGTACATTTAACAGACCATGATGTGTTCTTGATGTTTGATAGTGGATTACGATGTGTAATTTGCACGATATCGCATGAATACGTGAAAATAAATCATTAATGTTGCTTTGACAAAAATGGTTTCTTAAGAAATTATGTTATGTATATGATGAAGGCTGGCCGGCCATCTTCGCTAGTCAATGTTCCGATGTGATAATTCTATCTACAAACTGGAGTATCGAGCAGATATTTCTGTACTTCTGTCCATGAATTTCATTAGATGCGACGGCAAGCCACCACATGCAATCAATTAAGTTCTTCAAATTTGAACACCGTTCCTACATGACCGAGACAAGTGACACACACACACAACTTGAATGGACAAATAAATAAGCAATTTTCCATTGCCGGTCCGAGTTTGCAAAAATACCTTTCACTCAAATACATCTGTAATGTCTTTCCTCTGGTATATAATCATACTTTCGCTGTTAAACTTACAAAGTATCTTTTTTAGGTTCATTGCCTCCACCGTTTTCGCACAGTGTATAATCAACCATGTTATTGGTCAGCTGGCATTAATGAAGGGAGGCAAGTAATGAAATCCACTAGATATCGCTAGGACAAAGCACTAATATATACATATGTTCGGTCCGCCAAGGTGTTGATAGGGTTATCATATCGGAACCTATGTTAGCGAAGATGGGTCCGGCCCGACCATACAAGCAAACTTGGCGGTCGCCTAGGGCGCCATACTTTAAGGAGAGCCAAATTAGATAAACATTATTTTTCATTCTTGAGGTTGGTTTGTGTCGGTGGAGGGGTGTGTGCGCCAAAGTCATAGTTCGCCTACGGCGCCAAAACCGATTGGGCCAGCCCTGGATGTTGGTCAAGGTCATTCATTATGTGCCCAGTTGAAAACAATATTGATAGATGGAGAGTTTTTAAAAAAAATAGATCTTCAACTGATGAATTTGATGGATAGTATAAAGGTTCAAAATATCGGACAAATATGTTTGCATTGTAAAAGTGTGCTTAGATAATGTATTATATTTACATGATTACTTCAAAGACTACCCATTAGCTCAAGAATAAAATTAGTCCATAACAAAATGACTTTCCACAATTGCAGAAGAAACTGATACACGATTACATGTGCACAAACCAAACACTACCAAAACCGTTGTGTGTACATCGAAAAACAAAAGAACTGCAGTCAAACGTGCATTATCGATTACCTTTGTATGGCGGTTACTCGGCCTCTATTGCCTATCCCATACCCCCACAACAACCGTGAAATTTCTTCAATAAAAACCATGTATTTAACTGTTGCCTGATTTCTGTGGTCAACGGCAAAAATATTTTCTGTGTAAAGAGTGGTTTCTAACTGCCTAAATGTGCAACTAAATCGTATCAACTGTGCAAAAAAGCTGTTAAATCAGGTTTGACGAAATAACTTCCCCCCACCCTAAAAGGAATTGTTTGGTTCAAAATATGTTGTCTGACGTGGAAACACGGCTGATAGTAGTAAGGTGGGCCACTATACGTACAATGGAAATTAGCATTACGGAGACCCCTGGGCCACTATACGTACAATGGAAATTTAACATGGCGAAAAATCGTGGGTCAATATACGTACAAGGGGATTTAACATGGCGAAAAATCGTTGGTTAATATACGTACAAGGGGAATTAACATGGGAAAAAAATTGTGGGCCGATATACGTACAAGGGGAATTTAACATGGGGGAATAGAGTTTGGGGATTGTTTAGGGATAAAGGGGAATTGAATATGGGATTTTTTTTTTTAAATTTTTTTTTAAAAAAGGGGTAGGCAATGGAAAGGCTATCTCTTTTCGAGAAATATGGCTGGCCCTGAAAAGGGCCTTTGGGTTTTCTTCTGCTTCTAGTTTCTTCTTTTTCTCCACCAAGTTCTTATTTTATCTCCAACACTCTTTCTCTTCTTTTCTTTCTTTTTTTTTCTCCTGCTCTTCTTTCTTCTTCTCTTCCTCCTCTTCTTTCTTCCTCTTCTCATTTTCTTCTTCTTTTTCAATCTTTTCGTTCCATTTGCTTATTCTTATTCTTTCCTCTTCATCCTCCTTCTCCTCCTTTATCTCTTTCATGACACCACTAATCTTGTCCTTTACCTTTTTTAAGTTATTAATTTCCATCTTTACACGATGGGGACTATAGGAATAATGGTCTTCAACCAGTCTTATCAACATCTGCTCCATCATTCCTAAGTTGTCTAAAACGTCTTGTAATGTTTGTATTTTGTCCATTTGGTTAGAAGCCATCTTCTTTTTTTATTCTTTGCAGAATGGTTTGAACGACGAATACTGTGGGTTCTTATACTTAAGGCGCGTACGTGAAGGAAAACATCCCCCTAAAACGTACAATTGATCTTACCTAGATCATGACCAAACAACGCGCGGACGTGAAGGAAAACATCCCCTACTTTTTCATTTCATATAATAAAACCCAAACTATACTCTCCACATACGCTAAGAAACAATAAACAAATCCATAATCTACTATCCACACAATCGTACGTGAGCGGGTACAAACACAAACACACAAACACATACGCTAAGAAACAATAAACAAAATCCATAATCTACTATCCTCGCAATCGTACGTGAGCGCTTACAAAACCCAAACTATACTCTCCACATACGCTAAGAAACAATAAACAAATCCATAATCTACTATCCACACAATCGTACGTGAGCGGGTACAAACACAAACACACAAACACAAACACACAAACACATACGCTAAGAAACAATAAACAAATCCATAATCTACTATCCACACAATCGTACGTGAGCGGGTACAAACACAAACACACAAACACATACGCTAAGAAACAATAAACAAAATCCATAATCTACTATCCTCGCAATCGTACGTGAGCGCTTACAAAACCCAAACTATACTCTCCACATACGCTAAGAAACAATAAACAAATCCATAATCTACTATCCACACAATCGTACGTGAGCGGGTACAAACACAAACACACAAACACAAACACACAAACACATACGCTAAGAAACAATAAACAAATCCATAATCTACTATCCACACAATCGTACGTGAGCGGGTACAAACACAAACACACAAACACAAACACACAAACACATACGCTAAGAAACAATAAACAAATCCATAATCTACTATCCACACAATCGTACGTGAGCGGGTACAAACACAAACACACAAACACAAACACACAAACACATACGCTAAGAAACAATAAACAAAATCCATAATCTACTATCCACACAATCGTACGTGAGCGCTTACAAAACCCAAACTATACTCTTCACATACGCTAAGAACAATAAACAAATCCATAATCTACTATTCACACAATCGTACGTGAGCGGGTACAAACACAAACACACAAACACATACCCTCACACTATCTTAAAAAAGAGTTAGTGTTTATATTCACACTACTCTACCTACACATTGGCAAATTGATGGTTATTTCTTTTCTAGAGTATTGGGTAGCCCTGAAAAGGGCTGTTTTTTTTGGAACTTCATGGACACCTGGTTAATGGTGGCACCTTCCAGGCCTGGCGCCACATACACATCTTATCCCCCAGTTACTTTTTACTTTTTTGGGGGAGAGAGCAGAGGCAGGATATGTCGCTTCGGAATCCCAATCTTCGCTCTCTGGGATTCTGAAATTTATTCTTCTTCTCTTCTTTTCCTTCTCCTCCTCCTCTTCTTTGTTTCTTCTCTCCTCCTCTTTGTATCTTCTTTCCTCTTCTTTATATCTTCTCTCCTCCTCTTCTTTTTTTCTTCTTTCCTCCTCCTCTCTTATCCTTCCCTCCTCCACAATGGCTTCCGCGGCCAGTTCATTCAACAGGCGCCTGGCATATTCCAGATGCACATGAAGTTCCAACAGTTTAGACAGTCTCGTGTTCATTTTTGGTGTTGATCAATCAACAAGGGTAGCTAGACTTCCCAAGCGAGTTTCAATTTATAGTGAAAGCGCGGACGTGAAGGAAAACATCCCCCTAAAAAACATAAAATTGATGTTACCTACATCATGACCAAAAACAACAACGCGCGGACCTAAAAGAAACACTCACTCACTTTTTTATGCTACCCATCACTATTTTAAAATTTTTTATAAATCACTTCAATAGACTATCCACACACGCAAAGCAATCCAATCTAACCTCAAATCTACACCTCAAACACCAAATAAAGACATCATTTTAATCTACTATCCACACCAATGTACTTGATCACTTACAAACACACAAACTCACAAACACATACCCTCACATTTTTTTAAAAAGAGTTAGTGTTTATTTTCACACTACTCTACCTACACACATTGGCAAATCGATCGTTATTTCTTTTCTAGAGTATTGGGGGGTAGCCCTGAAAAGGGCTGTTTTTTTGTTTGCTATGGCATTTTTTTAGTTTCTAAGAATGCGATGTCCTCTGAGGATAGACTTTCTGGCGATAGGTCTGCTTCTTCGAAAAGAGAAGAAGAACTCTTTGGTGTCGATACGACAATCGACAAAGCCTCTGTCAGCTTCAGGTTGCTGCTGCTGTTGTTGTTGTTGTTGTTGTTGCTGTTGCTGCTGTCTCTGAAGTCTGTACTTCTCTGTCCATTCTTCTTTTTCCCTGTTCATTTCTTCTCTGAAGAGCTCTTCTATCAGGTCTTCAGTGATTTTTAACATTCTCACATTCTCTATTTCTTCTGGCTTCGGTATCAGACTGTGTCTGACCCTATGCAAATTCACGTAGGCTTCGTTGAGTTTAGCTAGTTTGGAGCACATCTTCTTAGGAGGATGAGTCGACAATGGATGGTTAGACTGGAAACAACCCGGTTCTTAAAGTCAAAGCGCGGACGTGAAGGAAAACATCCCCCACACGGTTTTTGAGTCGCAACGTTTAGTGAGTGTCATGAGAGGGATAGTAAGAAATGAAAGAGCATCAATCCAACATTCTTATAGCTAAACAAAAGACAAAGGCATTTTTTTCAAAACACAACATTTTTTATTCAAAAACCACTTAACACTAAACAACAACTCTAACATTTTTAACAATAATCCAACAATATAACATCAAACAATTTTTTCAAAACACAACATTTTTTATTCAAAAATCACTTAACACTAAACAACAACAACTCTAACATTTTTTAACAACAATGCAACACTAAAAGTTTCTCCACTAGGTAAAGAGGGATAACAGTCTTCCATGGTTTCTAGTAATCTAGGATGACTTCTCTCAAACTGTTGATTTCTATGGTATTATCGAATTCTGCATACAGGATGACGTTCACCGTTTCATCAGGGTCTCGGTCTTTAAACTGAATTTCCACACGAATCTGGCCGGATTTTATAGGGTGGAAATGTCCCTCGTCGCTGCCTTGGTCTGGAGTGAAATCGAAAGCCCACAAAGCGTAGCCTCCTGCATAATCCTCGTACGTAATACCGTGACTGGTATTGGTTCCTAACTGTCCGGTGGCTTCGTACAGGGACAAGTACGATCTCAAGTAATTCTTCTTGGTAAAGTCAGGTTCGAAAGGTCGGGTACACAAGGTCTTGCCATCGCGACTGACTTCGATTTTGGACACGCCAAAGTGTTGAAAGTAGAAAGGATTTTTTTCGGCAGCTCCGTTGAAGGCTGTATTCTCGACGATACCAACGATCAAACGTTTGGGTAACTGTCCTTGGAACAGATTATCTTCGATCATGGATCGCTGTCCCTTGGGAATGGTGAAGGTTTTCACTTCCACGCGTCGTATGGGATACTTGGCGGTCGTTCTGCTCAACGTCTGACTGATGTCGTTTCCCACTTTAGGTAACACTTCCACACGGCGTACGTAGAGTCTGGCTTCTAGGATTTTGGTTTTGTAACCGTCACTATCAGCCATCAAATGGAAAGCGGCACTGCTACGATTCAGTCTCAGGCGGACATCCACCCCGTTCAGCAAATACTTTTCTTGCAACCACATGTCCAAATGCAAACGATCCATCAGTTCTTAACTTGTGTCGGCTCCCGTGATTCTCTTTCTTCGTTCTACAAATCCATCATTGTTATCTTTCTTTTCATCAGTTTCCAATATTTCAAACTTGGTAGGTTCGTCAGCTTCCCATACCACACAGGCATTGAGATGAGTGTTCTTGGCATCTATTCCGTACGTCAAGAGATTTTCCAGGTAGGCACGATAAGGGTAAGTATCCATGCTGCTACTGACCAGTTTGTTATTCAAGTACAAGTCCACTCCACTGAACAAGGAATGCATGAAATTGTTGACGGGAGCTACTGCTTCATCGTCTATAGCACCTCCAGTCTTATCTAGAATTTTGACTTTCAGGTACAAGTAACTGCTATTCAGATCGATGTAATCTTCGGGCTGTCCTTTGATTTCAAACTCGATGGGAGCGGAATCGGTCAGTGAGGAGACGGGGTGAAATTCCACCCACTGGGATTCTTGCATCGTCATCATCGTGGGGGGCATGGCAAACAGGTCCAGTTCCGTCTTGGAACAAGCGCAAGATTCTCGGTGCATCATTTTTTTGTCTCTTTTCTCAATAATCGAAAACGTCTAAGTCTCGAACGGTTCTTCTTTTCTTGGCCTTTCTCGCTTGAAGTCTGGTGAAAGGGTGTTTTCTTCGTCGTCTCTTTCTGCCTTGTCCTTGCTGAATGCCTGACTCGGTAGCGTGCAGGGCATTTATAGGTGTTTCTCGTTGGCCTAAAATGTCTTTGCCCGTTTGCAGCAAGACATTTTTGCCTGCCCTCATGAAGGCTTCTTTAGGGTTTTGTTTGTCGATGATGACATTTTGGAGAAATTCTTTGCCTTGCGTCAGTGCCGCATCTTTCAAGGCGTGCAATCCACGTGTCACCATCGGTTTCAACACCGGGGCCACCGAACGAAAGGCCGATTTTAACATATCTCCTAAGCCGTGTCCTCGCTGTCGAGCAACCCCTCGGTACACTGGATACATGACTTACTTACGAGTCGTGAGAGAACCGTTTTCGAAAATGGAGTTTCACCGTGACTTTTCCTTTGGTAAATGGAATATTTTGTCCCAGATCTCCTTTTATAGCAATGTTGACCGTGTCCAAATACGACTTACTGACAGGCAAATAGTGAGGATGTACAAATTCGCGGTGGACGTGGTAAGTGTTTCCACCTTCCTCGTCAGCGCCCGTGGCAGAATCTACTTTGAAAGGAATGACACGCAGTAACGGTACGGAGGTGTGTCCCACCACGTTATACTCCACCACATCGGAGTACACAAACATCAAATTCAGTCCTTGGTTCAGTTCTACCGGGGCACGAAATAACTTGCTAAAAGACTCGTTGTCGTAAACGATGGGTAATTCGTTTTTCTTGATCATGGTCTTTCTCATGTCCATGTCTCCGCTCAAACAATTCAGGACAAAATAAAATGGACATGATTTTACTCCGTTCAAATTTCATCAAGAAGCGACGAGCTGCTTTGTGGTACTCCATGGTGACACTTTTGTTGACATGCTCCAAAGCTTTCAGAAACACGACATTAAACCTGGAGGTTATGGTGCTGACCAAATGTTGACCACTAAAATAATAGCCTGGGCTAATGAACAAGTGATAGGTGGTGTACTTTTGATTTTGTGTACGGGTTTTCTTGTCATATTTGACATTGCTATCCATCCACTGTTGCATTTGCTCGTCATGAACTTCCACATCAAAAAAATTTTGATTGGGAAGGACATTGAGGACTTGGGTCGGGTGAATCATTTCTACTAAAGCCACTTCCCAATGGGCTTCGTGATCTAACTGGATGGCTTGAGGTAATTTGGCCGTGTAACAGCACAACGTGTTCTTGGGAAACACCTCCATGGAACTGTCACTGGGTAAGGTTAAGTAAAATTGGTTTTGGTGACTCATAATTCCAGAGTTCTGTGGCTGTCCGAGGGGATATTACTGGACGTCAGAGGCGTGTCTCCGTCTAAAATGGGGTTCTGGTTGTGGTTGAAGTGGTGACTGGCACTGGCACTGGACACAAGGTTCCCGGGGTTCCCGTTCGAGGTGAATTTCAGTAAGGGATTAGGAAGCAGGTAACCGATGCAACTGCTCAATAAAATGGTCCACAATTGTTTGTCTCCTTGTTGCAAACTCAAATTGGCGATGGCTGCCCCGATGACACAATACACCACGAAGATTTGGCAGAAAAAGACGATTTGCGTTTTAGGCACACGTTCTCCACACCACACCCACAAGGGTTGTTTTTGTAAATCTTGCACAGAAGAACTAGGTAAAGGAGGAGTGGTCGACGTAGCTGCGTCTGCTGTGTGAAAGGGCATGATGGTCACTTCTTTTTATAGTCGATGACTTGCGAAGCGTCGATCCAAGAATCGAAACTGGGTGGATATCCTTTCCAACGTACTTTGACTTCTTTGACACGTCGTTTGCCCACTTTACGGGTTCTGCGTTCGAGAATGCTTTCGATGTCGTACACGTCGTCTTCTTTTTTGGTGACACGTTGTAACTCGGGCAAATAAAACGTTCCTTTGAGCACTTCTCCGTTCATGTCTTCCAATTTATAGACGGCAGGATGACGGCCATGCACTCGTCCAGTGACGTGAAACAATTCGGTCGTCCAGTTAGGTAAGTAACCTTTGTCGAAAGTGCGTTTGGTTTTGCCAATGCGCACTCAATCTCCTACTGCCAACATTCCACTTTTCTCGGGGACAGCCCTCGTCGGGGACGTACCAAACAGACGCTCAAACACCAACACTTCGTTGTCGGGAGTCACGTCTTGCGGGGCACGTCGGATGCTTCGATGGTAAGATTGGTTGTACGCTTGCACCAGGTGCGGTAAGATGTCGATGTACTTCAGAGTGTGGTGATGCGTAAAATATTTCCACATGCGTTCTTTCAAAGTGCGTTGAAAACGTTCCACGATGCTGGCTTTGGTTTCGGGATTCTCGGTGGTAAAAAAATGAATGTCACGTTTCTTTAATTCTTTTTGGAAAGCTTGGTTCAGAAATTCGGTGCCTTTGTCCGTTTGCCATCGAAGAGGGTGACGACCGCTTTGTTTCAACACCCGTTGCAGAGCTCGCACTAACTCGCTGATCGATTTGGAAGTCAAGGGCACGACCCAGGCAAATTTGGAAAAGACGTCGATGACACAAAACAAATATTTGTAGCCACGATTGTAGCTGGCCAAATGAGAGACATCGGCTAAATCGGCTTGCCATTGATGATCGATGCCTTCCACTCGGGTGCGACTTCTGGCAAACTTGCGTCGAATGGGTTTGTGTAAAGTGTAGGTAGCTTGTTCTTGTAACCATCGTTGCACTTGAGGTAAACGGAGACTTTTCAGTCGCGTTTTGGCAGCACGATACAATTTTTGAACTCCTGCGTAACCTGCAGGATGGGAGGGATCGTAGTAAATGCTGGCTAAGACTTTTTCCATTTTTTTTTTTGTGTTGGTTGGTGTGTTAATAAGACACCCACTCTTGGAGGATGCTACTCTTTTTCTCTTGGGGTATTTTCTTGGATTGCAATGCTTTGCGTGTGCGGCCAGCGATAGGTGTCGAAGAGGAGAAGGATGTCTGAGCGGGGGATATCGGTTCTTGTTTCACTTCTGTCTTCACTTCTGTCTTCACTTTCTTTTTCTCTTGTGAGGAAGAAGGGGTGGCCATCATCTTTTTAATCCATCCAATTCTGGAGGTAGGTGGTGTTGTTAACTTGCGTACTTTTTCTGGTGGAGTTTGAAACCCTTCCTCTTCTTCTCCTTTTTGTGTCTTGGTCACGGGTACTGGTGGTACTGGTACTGGTACTGGTACTGGTACTGGTGATGGTGATGGTGCTGGACTTTTCATCAAGGTCTTAAAATCTTTCAGAGTGGGTAGAGCTGTTTCGTCTAAAGCTTTCTGGTGAAAGAGTTGCAGTCGTTGCAAGAGTTGACCGTACTTTTGCGATTTTTCTGTTTCGGACAAATCTTGGCGATCCATCAAGGACTGCAATTCGTGTTGTAACTGGGACATCTCGCTCAAATGGGGATTGGGAGGTAAATGCGGGGTGTGTTGTTCTTGCCACCGATGGTATTCCATCCATCGTTTGTAAGGTACTAAAACTAGTTTTCGTCCTTCCATGGGGTTGTCAGGGGTCGATTCTGAGATCTTGGAACTTCCGAGGCCTTTTTATCTTGCTCCCACCAGTCCTCCCAACATGGTTCCCAAGACTCCTTTCAGTATGGGGCCTAACAAGAGAGGTAAAATACCTCCACGTTGCACTAACATCTTCTTTTTTTGACGAATGGGAATTTTCTTTTGAACCATTTGGCGAAGAACGTGACGATGTTTGCCTAAGCATTGTTTCTGGTGTTTGGACAAAGGGATCGTGCCTTTCAAAACGTTCAAACAACATTCGCACACGGTATCGATGACCTCTTTGGAGGCTGTTTGAATGAGTTTTTTTCGTAGGGGTGGAGAAGCTTTGGACAGGACAGATAACATGTCCCCATGTTTGGCTAAACGTGGTGGCAGTCCTTTCCTTTTCTTTCCTTGGGGTTTTCTGGAGGGTGACATCTTTGAGTCTTCAGGAGCACCAAAAAAACACTGATACCCGACTTGGTCACAGGCCTTTTTTATACTGGAACGCGTCGCCACTGATTGTCTTTACGTCGTATTAGTTTGAGGACAGGCATGACACGTCGTGCAGGGGTACGTAACGGACTAAATCGAGCCAGTTCTTGCTTGGACAAATCCAGCAAACTTTGTAACATGCCCGATCTTTCTTGAACTTTGATTTTGGGAGAAGGTACTTTGTGAGCAGCAGCCACTGCCACTAAATTGGAAGGTCCTGCCACTGGGGAAGTTCTTTTGGGGGTCATCAACGGAGAAGTTCTTGGTGTGATCAACGTCTCCAAGTACTCTTCAGTTCTGGGTGTCATTAACGGAGAAGTGGACAAACGTGAAGCTGCCGGAGACGCAGTCACCGCCGTGGCAGGTCGTGGTTTGCGAGTGTAAGGTTGCGTCCTGGCCGAAGTGCCTCTCTTGCGACTTGTTTTCTGTGGACTTTTCTTTTTCTGGGGGCTTCTTTTCTTTTTCCGGGGTGGTGGTGGTGTCTGGTCAGAGGAGGGTCCTGCCACTGGAGAAGTTCTCCTTGGGGACCTGGTCTTTTTCTTCTTGGGGCTTCGTTGGACTTTTGTCTTGGGGATAACTTTGGGGGCATTAGGATCCCATCTTAAGAGTGAGCGAATGATGACCCCTCCTAGAGTACCGCTCCCTCCAGGTTTCAAAATGATTTGTTTTTTGGTTTGAGTGTCGATGCGGGGATCGGCCAGTTGGACCAAAGCGACTTTGTTTCGATCGAAAAAGCGTTTGGTTTGATGAGGAATCTGAATGATTCCTTGGAGTAATTGACGTGCTGTCACCGTGAACCATCGTAAGACTTCTTTGAGACTAGCTTCTAAGACACGAGCTCGTGTTTGTGGATCTTTTTCTCGACTGATGCCATACAAGGCACGAATCAATTTGACGGGAAGATGCGACTGAAGGGACGTCATGTTCGCACTGAGAGTGAGACAGACGAAAAAGTGTCTGAGGTTTTTATAGATTTTTTATGGGGAGTGAAATGAAGTCGAGGACGGAGACGTGTACAGGACAGGCCCTCCGTCTTGGCACCAGTGGTGAAACAAGTGGGTACGAAATCGCAAATCCTCGGGAGTCGTAGGTTTCAAATCGACGAGTAAATAGGCGTGTGGAGTTTGAGTGGCATCGTCGTACACCTGAGTCAACCAAGGCGTTCCTAACTGTTTGGCTAAGACTTGCACTTGCGATTTATCTCGAGGGCTTTTAAACAAGACCACGTAATGTGCATTGAGACTGATGGTGCGATGGGCTTTACTTTGTTGAAACAAATTTTGGGTGATGTAAATGACACTGGCATTACGGTGATGCCCTTTGCGCGTGAACCACAATTTAATTTCTTCTTCGTCTTCTCCTAACACGTCGTCGAAAATGACCAAATGGGTTAGACGGGAGTCAGAGACGATGCCATCGTCTTCTTTAGGAATGCCTTCCACAAACACGATGGAATCGCCTTGACTTTCTCACAAGAGGCTGTACGCCGATTGCCACTCTTTGTAACACCACACGATTCGTTGAGGGGGTCGATCGATCAAATGATGTTTATGTTCGATCAAACGTTTGACGAATTCGGTTTTGCCTGAACCGCTAGGTCCAGCAATGAGCATGTTAAAGGGATGGCGAAGATACAAAGCCTCCCAAATGGCACGATCTAAGTGTTCGTTGATGACTTTGACAGTAGAGGAAGAGGGAGCAGAGACAGCAGAGGTAGCCATGGTGTGAGAAATGTCACTTGTGACACGAAAAACAAACAAGACAAGAGTTTATATACTTTTTCAGAACACGTTTATTGAATGTTTTTTTCAAACATGAATACGAAAGACAAAAAATACATAAAAGCCAAAGGCTTAAGTACAAGAATAAAAGGCACATGATAACCATGAACGTGGAATAAACACAAGTGTCTGTACAACGTGTTTTGGGTAAAGTTCTAACCAGTTCTATAGTAGGGGTAAGGTCACACAAGTGTCCTCCCGAAAGGGTCTTTCAGGCCTGTCCACGACAGTCCTGTCCTGGGTGACGGGTTCTTCTGGCACCGTCACTAACACAGTTTGAAAAGTAACTTTTTTCCTTGAATAACTCTCGTGCATACTGGGCCACCTCTTGTGTCCAAGCCTCAAAACCCTGGTCTCGGTGATGTCCAACATTTGACTCCTAACCAGTCTGGTTTCTTCTTCGTCAACGATATGGTAAGTTACTTCAATGAACAATGAACTATCGATCTTGCCTAGGGTTCCTTTTTATATACAGACCAATACCGACGTGACCGTACGGTAAGGTGAAGTGATTGGGAAGTCGCACTCGCTTCTGGTATACAATTTGATAGACTTTTTCCAAGGGTCGACTGACGATGTGGTGAGTGGGTAAACGTACAATCTTGTTCGGTTGATAGGTGGTCACTTTAAAGTTTCCATCCTCTCCCGATTGCAAGGCTTCTTTCAATACCCCAAAGTTGACCACTCGACTGGTACGATGATTCAGAGTCCGTCCTTTCACTTTGCACGTCGTGTGCACTTCTCCTTGTTTGTCCCGGTATTCGTAGCCGTAATTTTTGGGACCACCACTGACGAAACTTAGAATCTTGTCGTCGGGATGCTCGTCTGTCCAGGCTCCTAAACGGTCTCCTTCGATGTCAGGGTGCTGTTGAATCGGGTGATGGATGTAAATGCAACTGTCCGTGTCAAAGTACAGGACGCGTTCTTCTAACAGTTCTAAAGCTTCGTACAATTTTAAGCGAGCATGAGCTGTCACGTAAGCCGCAATGATGACATTTCCAAAAGGGTCGTCTTGTACAAAGTCCAGATCTTCTTCGTAATTGACCAAGATCAAATCCTCTCGAACGACGTCCACGTGTTTCATGTATTTGGTTTTGTCGTGAATCATCTGGAAGTAGCGAGAAGGTTCTGTCAAATATTCTGTCTTGGGTAAACACGGTCGTTGTGCCATTTTACCCCACAAGCAATTTAACATCACTTTGGCAAACGATCGCCTGCCTTCGTTTTTTTTCGATGTGGTCTAAAGAGATGCCTTCTTGTGCGTAGTATTTCTCTTTGAATTGTATTTGGTCTTCGGGAGTGTGACACCAGGAAGGATAGCCGCTAGCTTCTTGTTTCAGTTTCAAAAAGGCATCCACGTAGTCGGCGAAAATGCCTTTCTGAGTAGGGTCACCCTTGTTGTACTGTTGTGTCTTGGGAAAGTGGCAAATTTCGTACACTTCTAACAGTTGGTATCCCATGTCCAGAGCTTTGAACAATTCCACGCTGACCCAGGTTCCCGTCAAGGCACGTTCTTCCTGGCTGTGATGGCAAGGTTGGTCCTGGTTGCACGTTTCGGCACAAGTACGGCACAAGGGAAACATCAGTTTGCCTTGACAATGGTGAGGTAAGACGGGATGGTATAGGTTCGTGGGAGGCAAAACTTTACACTTGATCAAGCCTTCGTATTGTCGAATGTTTTTCAGGTCGATGTGTTCCGTGAACAATTGCGGGTGCCCTACAGGAAAGCGACAATATTTGCACACGTAGGGATACAGCGAACACACGTCCAAGTATTTCATTTCTTCTCCTTTCTCTTCGTCGGCTTGGTACAGCAAACAGGTGGCATTGGTCCTTCCTCCGTACAAACTATCCCTCGGGTTCAGCGGGTCCATGAACTGGTAACTTTCCACGAGGCGTTTAAACTCGGGATCGGTTTTCACATTTCCACCACTTGGTATCCTTGCTGTTCTAGCTTTAGGCGTCGCTGACAAGTGTCCTGGTACAGGTCTTCCATGGTCCGTTGTAAAAACTGATTTTTAGTGTCACGGTCAGGGTAGCAGACGGGACATCCGTGAAATAAGCAACCGTTAAACTCGTACACGATCTTGGGGTTTTCTAAGTCCCAGCCATCGACCGAATACGTTCCGATGGTCTTTTCGCCTCCTCCGTTGCGGGCATGCTGAATCCATTTGTCTTCCTTGTCGCACAAGTAATGTAACCAACGTAGGGCTTTGACCGAGTATTGACGCTTGACATAGTGGGTCGTTTGAGGACTGATGACAGCCACGGTGTTTTCAGGCATGAATCGTTGGCGGTACACTAAGGAACACGCTTTGGCAATGGTGCAAGCTTCTTTCAAAGGATCGACCCCTCCGTGTTCCATGAACAGTTCTCGAAATTTTCCACAGCAACGACGTAAAATGTCCACGTCGGAACGACAATACTTTAGCATTTCTTCCTGAAAGTCGAAAGGGTCCGAGGCGTGAGCTTGGTACCAAGCGTAGAAAGCTTCTCGTTGTTCGGTACGCATGTTGTCGGGGTCGTAATAGTGAGCCTCAGGCAAATGGGGTAGAACAGCATGTTGATTGGCTTCCGTATTGAAAAAGTGTGGAAAGTACCCTTTAGCCATTTCTGTCATTCCAAACGTTTTAGGCATTCGGCTCAAAGGCATGGCCAAGTAACTCATCGAATCTTTAAACTGTACTTGTCCCACTTGCATGAAAATGATTTTGGCTCCGTTCAAAGTCACTTTAGGACGTTCGGTGCCTTGTTCCGCATAGTACCTCAAAAGAAACTGTCCATCGTATCCGGAGAAATTGTGAGCCATCACCGTGGCATGACGATGACAATCTCCGTAACGTTCGATGTCCTCTTGGCTCCACGTCTTGTCGACGGGGTCTAAGACCCATTGGGCAAAATCGGCTAACGTGTTTGGTCCCCGAAAGATTTTTTCACGTCCTCCAGGAATCTTGCTGCAGTGAGGGCAATGACTGAAGATAGGTTCTTGAATGCACTTCTCGCACGCTCGATGAGCCACGCAGAAATTAGGAATGTGAATGCCGGTCTCTTGCATGCATTCGAAATCGAAAAAGATGAAATTGCCTTTCTTCTTGTGACCGTCCTCTTTCTCTGGTGGGGGTTGGTATTTTTGCACGTAACATTCGTGTTCCAAGTCCACGATGTGGTGACAAATGTGACATTTTTTCTTTCCTCGACATACGTGTGCCTTGGCATTGTTGGTACGTATGCCTTGTCTACACGTAGGGCACAATCTCAGGAGTTGACAAGCACATTTCTTCTGTGAACCTTGTGTTTTCAAATGTTGTTGGTAACAGGTAGGGCTGACAAACGTGCGCAGACAAGTCGAACAAGGCACTGGTTCTTCGCTCAGACAGGGTGGAGAGGCCAAACATCCTGGGCATTTCCATCCACAATGCTTGTGTTGCTCTCGATTATTATAACCATAGTCACATTTCTCACAGTAATATCTGTATCCCAGGAATCCGGTGATACTGGTAATGGTATCGAAATGGTCATCGTGATGATAAACATGAATGTATTTTCCGTCCTTAAAGTCTTGGCCTCGAAACAACAGAGACCCGCGCATTTCTTGAGGGTGCACTTTCAAGGTGTAGCGTGGAGCTAGGGCATCTTGCAATTTTTGCATCTCAGGAATGCCACAGGGTGTGTCTTTGGACAGGCCAGCTTGTTGCAACAGGAGTTCTGCTTCGTTTCGTTGTTTGGCTCGATCGGATCGTTGAATAGTGTTCCAGGTTCTTTTCCATTCTGTCGTGTCGTTCTTGTTGGCATAGGTTCGTCCCACCACGATGGCACGGGCTAAACACATCTGGTCATGAGGATTGTGAATTTGGACAAGACTACGCTTAATGCTGCGAAGCTCGTTCACCAATAACATCTTTTTGCGTCCTGTCCCTTGAGGAAGAGAGACGTGGGCCATTTTCAGTGTGGCTTTACCATCGGTGATGTCAAACTGGTCATTAGATTGTTGTACGTGTTGAATCTTGTCCATGATTTTGGAAGGCGTTAGTTCTGCAGGTCTGCTAAACTCGATCCAAACAGGGGATTTCAAACCGTCGTGATCTATGGATAGTGTCAAGCGATCGTCTTCTTTGGGTTGACATTGTCGCTTGAGTGCGGTGAGCAAAGAATCCCACATCTCGGTGATGAACCCTTCTGCTTCCTCTAAGGGTACGTCGGCCTTGAAATCTTTAAACTTCACCGTGTAGGTGTAAGCCGTGGTTCTAAATTTTCTAGAGGATCGCTTTTCCGTCTCTCGAATGGAATAGTATTTTTCAGGGTTGACTAAGGGTGACGAACTTGGTTTAGAGGTTTCAAATTCTGGTTCACTCATGTCCTCTTCAAAATCACTGGCATGAATTTGTGCCAAGATTTCAGCCCTGATACGAGGCGATAGATCACGTTTCTGCCTCTTACTTTCTTCTTCTTCTTTCTTCTCGAATGAATGGGATCGTTTCATCTTGAGTGCAAAACGTCAAATGACTCAAGTTTAAACACCACAGACTAATTTATAGTCTTGGCAAACCAGCGTATATAAAAAGGGTGTGTGTCTTGTCCTTTCACTACTCATTTCACTCTCAAGCCGAGCACAACGATGGAAGAGACTACCCAGATGTAACGTTTCGTCAGAGCTTTGCGAGGGGTCATTAGAAAATTCTCTTCAGACCAGCCGACGGACTACTCTCCTTCCTTTCGAGATAAAAGTCAAGATACTTGCTATATCTGTCAGAAGAAAGGGCATTGGTCTTCAGAGTGTCCAGACCGTCAAAAAAGAACAAAAACAGGGACTAAAAGAGACAAAAGTCAAGATACCTGTTATTATTGTAAAGAAAAAGGACATTGGTCTCCAGATTGCCCAAAAAAGAAACAAGAGGAGTCAGAAGAAAAGAAGGATTCTTCAGAAGAAGAGAGGGATTCTTCGGAAGAAGAGAGGGATTCTTCAGAGGAAGAAGAGGAAGAAAGAAGACAATTCTATTTAAAAGAAGCAAAGAAACAGGAGAAGAAAAGAAGTAGGGAGGAAAATGAGGAAAAAAACGGTGAAGAAATTCAAAAAACAGAGAGACTAAACAAGGAGAAAGTAAAAGTCAATGAACTTTTAATTAAAGTGTTCTGTGGTGAATTGTGAATTGGATTGTAAAAAAATGGATAAAAGAATACATGAATGATATAAGGTAAGTGTCTTTGAGTTTTGATTTTAAAATAAGAAGCTACACTCACGCACTCATACACAGACACGTACTATAAGGGTAAAATGGGTGGGGTTTATTTTTGAGTTATTGGCAAATTGAAATTGTATTTCTTTTCGAGAAATGTGGGTGGCCCTGAAAAGGGCCTTTTTATTTTGGTGTAGGGGTGAGTTTAACCAATCAACTTTAACTGCCTTAAGCCTTTGCCACGGCCAAGGCCTACCTCTGATGATTGGGTTGAAATCACTAAGGGTGGTACGACAGGCTTGGTCACAGGGTTGGCGTGTTTAGCTCGGGAAGGTCGTATTCTCTTCGGTCGTGATAAAGAAGTCTGATACATTTGTTTCAGACTTCTTAACTCCGCTAAAATGTCCAACAGTACCGTAGCCGTTTGATTTTCACCCTCTTGTTTCTTTGCTGCTACTTCTTCTTGCTGTTGTTGCTGTTGTTTTTTTCTTACCTCTTCTTGTTGCTGTTGCTGTTGCTGTAGGAGAAAAGCTTGTTCCGCTTCCTTTTGTCGTTGCATAAATTTCTCCAATTCTTCTTTCTGTCTCTGTCTAAAATTCTCCACTTGCGGTAATGAAGAATGAGACGAAGGTTCCGGAACAAATTCTTGCGAGGTAAGAAAATCCACAAAATCCCAATGTACCTCTTCTGAAAGTAAGGCCGGGTTCCCTTGGGCAGTCTCCCCTGCTGGTGCACCCCAATGGATCGTTTTCTGAGTTTCCGTCATGTTGAATCACTGTCGCATAGATTGACTGCACACAAGCGCTAACGAATCTATATAGACCACGTGACGTCACAGACTGCTCTCTTCGGATTGGATGCGAGCTGACTGAATTTTGTAACGCGTGTTCGGATTGGTGAATGAATTCAATCCGTTTCAATCCTTCCTGTACCTATAAATAAGCGCAGTTCACTGCATTGATTCACTTGTTCTCGTCGCTTCAAGATGTGGACCGATGTGCAATCTTCTACGCTTGTGTCTTCCATGATGTTCCGGACGGACATGCTCATGTATGTCCGATCCAAGTGGACCGTTGTCCACAGGACAAACACCAGCCTGTGGATACGTAGGATCTACGTTGAAAGACAAGGATGCCTGAAAAGAGTCCTGATTTACGGACCAACAGTGAGACGTAGCCTAAGGACAAGAAGAAGACCAATGCGGTACCATTTATGTTAATGAATACATTAACATAAACCCAAAGGCACTTTTCAGGGCCAGCCATATTTCTCGAAAAGAGATAGCCTTTCCATTGCCTACCCCTTTTTTTAAAAAAAATTAAAAAAAAAAAAATCCCATATTCAATTCCCCTTTGTCCCTAAACAATCCCCAAACTCTATTCTCCCATGTTAAATTCCCCTTGTACGTATATCGGCCCACAATTTTTTTCCCATGTTAATTCCCCTTGTACGTATATTAACCAACGATTTTTCGCCATGTTAAATCCCCTTGTACGTATATTGACCCACGATTTTTCGCCATGTTAAATTTCCATTGTACGTATAGTGGCCCAGGGGTCTCCGTAATGCTAATTTCCATTGTACGTATAGTGGCCCACCTTACTACTGCTGATATTGCTTATGTTTACCGTATTCAAGTCAACCTGTCAGTATAACTTTAAAGTGGCTAATTTCTTCATTCTTATTGTAAGATCTCAAATTACGCCACAATATTTCTTAGACATTAATGCAAATAAATGAAGCAAAACCTAATTCTTATAGTTATTCACTCCCTCCCCTTGGGTGTGTGTTCTTGTGTGTGTTGATGACTGTGCTAAATTTATTCATTATAAAACACTAATAGAGAGATAATATATTACACATTAACTATTCAACAAATTATATCCGTTTTTACTGCAGGCAAGTGCAATCTATGTTATCAAGCGTATTTACGTCATAAGGTGGCTTTAAAAATCGCCTATCGTGCCTGGAGGAAATTTCACATGATAGTTTACTGCTCAATAATGGCTTATGGATCAAGATAGTTTTAAGCCACTCCTACGTATCATCGATAATGCAAAATCAGATTCAATTTTCAAAATACTTCTTATTTCTGTCGGATATTTGGTACATAATTATTGTAGCTAACAATAATAACAAATAAAAATTATAATACAGTGGAAGGGTATAAATCCACCTGAGCAAAATGCATTATAGTTAAAGAAAAACAGATAGGCACAATTTACATATCAGATCTTAACGAATATACATCCGTATTTTTTATAAAAAGCTTAACATGTTTTAATCATCATATGGTTACCCTTTATAACCCAAAAACAAATGCTAGACCAACACTGCAACACTGATATTCTTTTGGTTCCAACGTGTTTAGGAATGCTATCCAACATTCTGCAAAATCATACAACTGACGATGAACACGAGTGCAGATTTGATAGTGAATACATGATGGGAACAATGTTTCAACATTAAAGGCTTCACAAGTCTCTGAACAAAGGTGAGCTGTCATTCTCTTGGTGGACAATTTGCATATTTGTCATATATACATACATACTCAGGGTTGTTCGAATCCGACCATGGCACGACTTCTAAGATTCCTCAATAAGTCGGGCCAGTAAAAATGTCAAAGTCGTCAGTCCGGGCCAAGTGCATTTTCCTACTGTAAAAAGTCAGGCATGTCCGTATTTTCGTCCTTTAATTTTTTTTTTCTACATCTATATATGGCCATTCATGCCCTCGGGGCATCCTGAACGTTTGATTCTACCCATGTCCTACAATGAAAAGACGTCTCCCGTGATGTATTTGTGGGGTTTAGGTCTCCGTCTTACTTCCTAAGATAACGGATTTGTGTAGCGTGTTCTGATGTCGACTAGCATCGGGACGAGGAGTCAAATATTTCAGGAAAATCTTACAACTTAGCAGCCAATATCGACGTTTTTCACCAAATTAAAATCTTATTGTTTTATTAGGACCTTATTTACTCAGATGTCTTTTTTCTGTTTATAAATTCAAATCCTGAGAAAAACTAAGATGCGCGTTTTCAAGTTCCCTGGACTTACAACTGAGTTAGCTGGAATGCGATGGAAGCCGAGAATGCCGAAATCGGATTAAGTCTTTAGCTCAACAAATAAAATTATAATAATAATGAATAAATTGTTTAGGTAGCTTCGTTTCTTTCAAGATACTTATTATCCTTTTTATCCGATTTTGGTATTCCAGCCAACTCATTTGTTAGTCGACGGAACTTGAAAGCAAGCCTTTCTGCTTATATGAGAATATATGTGTGTGTGCAGAAATTTGACATTATGATAAATCAGCGATTTCATCCTGACATCTACTCATGTTCATAAGGTACAGAATGAATCAGTGGAGACGTAGGATACGTTTTCTCTTTAAGTTTACCTGATTAAGAATGACCTGATCTAAAACATGCGAACGGTTTCAAAACAGTGTTGGAAACTACTTTTCCCTTAATATGCGTGATTCTATAATGTTTTCTACCTGTGTCTCCCCTGAACGTTCTGCATTTTATGAAAGTGTGAAAGAAGCCAACCATATACTGTTATTAGAAATTAATGTCTTACTAAAATGGATTATCCGAACTTTGTAACTTCTTTTACACGAGTCTTTTAAGACAGAACATGGACTTTGTGGACTCTATCCATAACGGATAACACAGAATTCGATTTTGGAAATATCAGATATGACGGTAATTCTTTTGATAAAAGTAATTATAATAACTTGAGATATAACATCCATATAAAGTCTTTAATTGAATTATGACACATATCATTAAGTATATTATGAATGACCGAGTGTTGGTGAATTGCAGAACAACTTTCCACGTATAGCAGCATTGTCAGTTTTAATGTAAGGTCTTTTAAAAAGTTAAATATGGCAGTTTACTCGAAAACATTGCTCATACAGGCGTATACAGGGATATTTTTAACATATTTAAAGTCAATGTGCGATACACTGAAATCACGTGTACCAACCGAGAATGGCCCGAGCAAAACTAACAAAGGGGACGTAACCAGTCCGATGACGTTTCGCTTACTGATTGTTGATTTATTTACCCTTTCTGAGAGATAGAGAGCGTGTCTTTAAACAAAGAATCTTGAGAGATGCTGTTTATTATAAAGATTTCGTATTAGAAAATACGTTAGGGACTAAATTTAAATTACTTTGAGAGACATGTTATCATGTAGCTGGTAATGATAATTGGTGCATATTATAGTATGACGTCTATATAGTTAGACTGGTTTTCCGTTACTTACTGTATTTACCATATAGATATCAACTCAAAATCAAGTTGGTCTCAAGTATATAACAAAAATGCTTTCATCTAAATAACAAGGGTAAACTCTAAAATGTCATTGACACCAGCAACATTAAAATTCAGATCACAGACCATTTTTAAAAATAATTATGATCCAAAATGATCAAGAGCAATGTGGATGTTTTTCTTCTTATAAAACAAAAGCATTCAGAATATTTGTTTCTATGATAAGCCCCATTTTTTGTTACGGGACTGAATTCTGGGATTCTAAATGTTCTGATACTATTTAAACATTTCGTGCTGACTTCTACAAATATATCCTGTGTGTCAAAAGATTAGTTAACAAAAGCATTGCATTAGCAGAGTGTTTAAGTCGCCAACTTTCTGTCTATTGTTCCATTACATGTGTAAAGCATCAGTGTAATCTTTCGCTAACGCTGAATAATCGAAACAATGCTATTTTTATGTTTAAAGCACATGGTGAAAGTGGTCACAGAACCTGGGCATGGCAAGCTGAAAACGTACTCTATAAATATGGTTATCGTAATGATTACAATCAATTGGCGATATCGATATTTTTTGAATTTATTGCAAATGAGCATATATGATTGTTGTCTTGCTAATACCAATGAATCTAATACATGTGACTAATATAAATACATTAAAACCATGTTGCATGTTGAAAGATATTTAACAACCTATAATTACGGAAGTTGTTACTATCAAATGTTTTGAATAGAGACATGAGGTGTTGGATATGGAATATATTTATTCTTATTGTTTAAATCGCGTAAAAACAATACATGGACGCTCGGTATTGAATTAACTGTTTTAGAATTATTCACAGAAATAGCACAATTGGACCTAAATTTTAATTTATTCACATGTTTGAAAGGAGTGAAGAAATGTTGCAAAAGACTGAAAATAAAAGTACTTGTTTCTGACGGTCATCAGCTTGGATTTTAATATACCTAAAGACAATTTAAAAAGCAAAAAGTGATCTCTATTTCGTTTTAAATGACCGACAAAGAACAGTATTACCTGGGCGCCAGCATATATAGCGGCGCGCGCCTTTCCAGTACTGAAGACAAATTTACTGAGATATTAAAGGTCAAAACAAAATGTTTGATCCGCTTTTCTTTCTGAAGCTTCCACAGAGATTATTCAGTTTATATAACACTGAACTTGAAACAAAATAAACTGGTCAGTCCTTATGATTAAATTTTACTGACATCAGTGACATAATAACCTGTAATTCTGTCAAACAATCTATTTCACATTTTAACAGGGTTTATTAATGTTGGTTTCTTCCCCAAAATACGTCCAGCATTTTCTCTATGGATCACAACAAAAGTTAAGCTGATTTTTCGCCCATCTTTTCGATCAACTGGGAGGCTTCCACTTTTTAAGAGGAGGGCTAACCAAAATGCTTATGTTTGAAGCGTATCAAATTATTTATTTAAACTGAAATTAGAAATAAACAGAATGTACATTCTATCATTGTTGTTAATGGCACAATTTCACGCAGGACATGAAAAAGCATTCTCTAAACGAAAGATGAAACCCATCTATTCGGTAATGCTTTAATAATCAACTAACCGTGTCCACATCATATATTTGTTTTTCTTTAAAATCATGTAAAAGGCAGATTTACTTGTTAAGATGTTACTTGGAGACGAATGATGTGTAATGTAAGGGGCATGCCTGTTTTTCCGCAACTGTCTTTTCCGCTTCCGATAGGTAGATAGGCGACAAAATAAAAATATAAATCTCAATTGAAAAGTGAAATGAAGACTTATAAAGAAATTAATCTCATATACTATTACATAGATCAAGATGAAAGGAATTAAGAACAATGTAAGAAAGAAAATTATCACGTGATATATTAAATCGGGCAATTTGCAGTTATTGCTTGTTACAAAGCAAAGAATATGTGAAATGCCACTAATCAAAACCATAACGTCGTCAATGTCTCCTCTGTGGTATCGTTTCCAAAATTATGAACATAACTGCAATGCTTTCGTCTGCTTGTAATAACCTTCATAATAATTATTGCACATGTTAAAGATTTGTTACTTTGTTCAATTGCCGATATCTCGTGTTGGTTACTTAACGCATTAAATTAACAATACTTAAGTTTCGTATTTGCAAGTTCATTCATACCAACGTTGTCACATAATTAATCGCTGATGTGGTTGGTGGTCGCGGAAAATCATCGGAGCAAAAATTTCATTCACGGAAATGAAGTCACTGAAAATGATATACCTGTCGAGGAACTCTCTCTCTCTCTCTCTCTCTCTCTCTCTCCACCTGCATTAAGTACCGTCTTTCACGTGATATTTTTCATTGTACACAGTAGTCGCAATTTCCGATATCCTCCACTCATAGTTGATGTAAGCAAACAATTGTATTTTACCCATGTTTCTCTCTCTGCAAAGAATCTGATGAATATTATCAGTGTTGCTCTTGAAAAATGTGATGTGACTACAGTGTAGGGTTAAAACTGAAATGAAAAGAATTAGCATGTAAACTTTTAAAGCTGCTTCAAACCACATCTGTAAAAAGCTACACCAATACAACATTAGACACTTCAGTCTAGTTAGAGTTTTAATAAAATAAAGGGCAATATACAAAACAAACGTTGATGCAATCATTAGCATTTTTACGACAATACTCTAATGTCTGACAGTGATATCACTGTGACCATATACAGAACACAGTTCGAAACACAACATAATAAACAACACAATCTATTTCAACATTATAAGACAAGGGTAACGAGTTATTTTAGAAACTGACACTTGGTGCACCAGGTTCAGGCTGGGATGAAGAAATGATGGTAAGACTTAAAAGTACGTAAAAACGTCAAAAGCAAAATTGTACTATGTTTTTATATGTCTTATCGAGTGACACAGCTATCGTTTAAACTCGTATAAACCCTATCAATCATACCGGATAACAAAAACTGATAAGCGAATCTACAACAGTTCGACAATAAACTGGAGAGAGAGACAGAGACAGAGAGAGAGACAGACAGACTGAGACAGAGAGACTATGTCGATGAGCGAGTAATATTTGCCCTCTGATAGAGCACTAGCACCATTTGTCATCCTCAGTCTCCCATCATATCTTTCAGAAAATGTGCTATAGACACAGAAACAACTGATGTTGTCAACCCAACACAGCATACCGACGTGACAACTTCCACCGAATGTTCACATCGCAATAAAGACTATCCGTTCGCTTTTAAACAGCAAAGACTGGACGAAAGTCACCCGATAAAAAGAATTGCAGGCTACTGTATTTTTATGAAAAGATATGAAGGACAAGGGACCCCCGCCCACCCCTCAAAACCCACATATGAAAGAAACAAAAAAAAAAAAAAGAAAAAGGTCATATTCTTCCATACAAATGAAGTAGCCATTTTATTATATTGTAATTTTGCCTACCTAAGCATGAATAATAAAACAACACTACCAGAAGCAAAGTAGTTAAATTTCTGCTGAATTCCGAAATGAATACACAAACTTAGTAAAACATGTTATAAACAAAAACACAAAAGTGTTCACATGGAAACATAACATAAAGTTGTTAACTTACCATGTGTTACAATCATTCGTTTTGGAATAAATGGCAATTTTTGTCCTAACACTGACATTTTGGTGTACTCAAACTTGACATTTTGGTGTACTCAAACTTGACATTTTGTGTACTAACACTGACAATTTGGTGTACTCAAACTTGACATTTTGGTTTAAATTAAGAATGGATTCATCTTGGAATAACATTTCCAGTTTGTCTGGAATAGATGAAGTTTGTTGTTCATTTGATCAAACTACAATTTACTTTTCTAGTGATTGATTGGATACATCAGCTGGAACAATCGGGTGCAATGTACGATTGACTAGAGGTTCCACGTGTTTCATTTCTAATGAGTACAACAGGTACAATGAATTAAACCACAATAGCCAAGAATATTATCAATACAGATATAATACATAGCAAACCTATACAGAAAGACATTTTTAAAAAAATATGTAATGGGAGGAGAAGGGACGAAACTAAAGAGTAAAAAGAGGTTCGGAATAATTAAAGTAAACCTCCATTTGGGAAAAGCAACCAACGAGGGACATGGGTTAAGAAGAAAAATTTTAACCTGCTCAACTCGTTGCGTTTAAAATTTTCACTCAACAAGTATTTTATACAGTCTGTTGTAATAAGTAGTATTACACAAGAAACTGTGAAAGACTTTAAACAAATGCCAGTAGAGAAGTGGTTAATATCATTTAGTGTGTGATACTAAGTAGTAGTAAACATAAAAAATAGAAAGACATAAAAATGTGTCAATGGAAAAGTGATTAACCAAATTAGTGTGTGATTCTAAGTAATAGTAGTATATGTGAAACAGAGACATACATGAAACGAATGTATCAACACAGTTACATGACTTGTAACAAATTTTTCCAAACTAGACAGATTAATTTAAAACTGAAATAGATATAACAAACTTTTTATTAAAAACAAAGATATCTGCATCATGTGGTAAAACTGATACAGTTTAACGAGACATTACAAACTGAAATGAAGAAGGAAATGGGCTTAAAAGAGTCATGCATGTCGTATTAGAATGGTTTGATATTCTTAAATTCGATAATAACAATAAGGATCTTGTGGAGAAAAAAGCACTAAAATAGCGCCTGGATATATATATATTGCTTTATGTCAGGATTATCTCTTTTCAGATTTAAAAAAAAATATGAAAAGAAAGTTGAAGAGTGTAGTTTGACCTACCAAATGTAAAAAGACATATCAATTACCATATTTTATTTTATTAAGCAAAGCTTGCAACATAAGGAAGATTCTATTGTGTGTGTGTGTGGGGGGGGGGTATCACAGTGGTATATGAAAATTATCAGCCACTAAGAGAAATTAAAAATTGATGCTCCCTGAAGAAAGTATTCAAAATTATGTTTCTCATCTTTTGAAAAGAGTTCACTGGTTCTAGTGTAAGTACATTTATACAGAAATACAGAAAACTATATTTTCAGAGAGAGAGAGAGAGAGAAAGATGTTAGAATGGTTACTTATTGGGCAAGGCGAATAATTGAAAGAATTATTAAATTTCCATCCCTCACTTCAAACATTACAAACATTAAGTCATTTTAGAAAAAATTAGCTTTTTTAATAAAGCCTTTAGGTCCACTGCGTCCAAGAGTGGCATAAAATGGACTCTTACTGATGTTGTTTTCTATGTAGAAAAACATTTGTAGAAACATATATGTAAAAAAAAAATAGTATTTCAACCCTTTACTGGTGCTGATTGCATACAATTGCTGATCAAAATCATAATCATGCTATATATTCTAACATTATACGAATAATCACTGCGATATCAACAATTTCAATGGCAAGCAAGCCTGTTGACGTCGTAATTATTCCAATGCAAAGTTCTTTTAAATGTGATAATTATAATAGCATGTATAACTTTTAAATATAGTTCAAAATGCTAAAGAAAAAAAACAACAACTGCTATTCATTTCAGATGTACGTAAAGGTTGTTGGAAATTTGTAAGTCTGAAACTACACCCTATACATTAATTAATAGTTATGGATTTAACTATACTTCATCACGCGAGAGCGCAGAGGAATCAGTATACAAAAAAACTTAATGTCTACCTTGCTGAATGCATGAGCGACAGCACATATGGGGCAAGTGGGGAGGGGCACTTGCCTCCTGTCCAGGATTTCAACTCTAAACAGGATTTCAACTCTAAACGGATAATTGGAGGGAAGATTCCTCAAACCAGTTTGCAGTCCACTTCATGTTTGCGCCTCCCCACCTCCTCGGAAATTTTCTGCGGATGCCCTTAGCTGTATGATTGCAAATCCTGGATCGTGTATAGATGCCATGCTAAGAAGCTGAACCACTGGTACATGGGCTGCCTGAGGAAACTGATGAAGATAAGAAGGCACGAGAGGGTCTCAGACACTGAGGATCTCACACAGGCAGATTCCAAGCACTCAAACTCTACTGATGAAATCACAATTGAGATGGGAAGGCCACGTCACCAGAATGACAGATGAGTGACAAAGAGGAGCTTCTACGTCGAGCCAAAGAAGAGAAAGCCGTCTCAGCCCTGAAGTCAAAATAAACGCTTCAAAGATTCCCTCAAGTCATCCTTGAGACACTCGCACACTGACCCTGAGTCATGGATATAACTCGCACAGGATCGATCTATCTAGCTGAGTCTAGTCCATTCTGGAACTACTGACTTTGAACGGAGAATAATTGCAAAGGCAGTGCACAAGAACGTGCAGCGTAAACCTCAGAACAGTAGCACGTCATCAATAGATCAAGCGGACCGCTCCGGTGGCCTAGTGGTTAGAGCTCCGCCTCGGATGCGGGAGGTCGTGGGTTCGATCCCCGGTCGAGTCATACCAAAGACTTACAAAAATGGTAGTAACAGCTGCCTCGCTTGGCGCTAAGTATTAAGAGATTAGTGCTAGGACTGTTCGGCCTGATGTCAGGATAATGTGACCGGATGGGACATCACGCTACATGTCTGCGGCATGATCCCCCAGTGCTAGACATCACTATAAACTGTCACTCTGCAGACATCGTAGCGACATGACTGAAAAATTGTTAAAACTATGTTAAAACCAAATCACACACACACACACACACACACACACACACACACACACACTGATCAAGCGAACCCACAAAATGCAGAAACTGGCTTGATCAATCCATTAACGTGCTTACATAAACCAAACCAGTTGGTGAAGTTATGGTAATTCAAATCCATCAAGCTTTTACACGAATTTTATCAACTTGTTTTATTTTGAAGCTTAAGATTTCGGGGCTTTTTAAATTAAATTTTACTTTTGATTAGATGTAAACAAATTTGTTGATTATTGATTAGTCATTATAAATATATTTAAAGTGGTTGTCTGGCAAGGATGTATTTTTTGTTTAATCATATAGAATGCAAATGTACTTTATCAATACAACAAAATAGCATAGCTTTGTCAGTGTGCAGTAGAAGCATTAACTACAATCGTAGTCTCTTTCCGATGCCAGTCAAATAACTTCGATTCTCTGAAAAAGACTATGCGTTCATTACAGTGATATTTAGTGAGATTGTTAAGCGTTTGGCCGACAAACATTCAGCTAGAAGTGCGAAGAACAGAATATTATAACAAAATAAGTCTTGAATATAACACTCAATGATATTTCAACAATCAATAAAATAACTGCATTGTTATTTTTTATACTTATTCGGGCAACTTTGTTATGAAAAATAAAGATTTAGAAATAATTCAATTTTAGCTGTCTGCAATTATTGCTATATCATCTATTACTTGTGACGTTATGAAGTTATTATGACATAATAAGAACTATTGGCTCGAGGGGAGAAAGGTGGTGAATAGAGAAATTTGACGGCAGTGGAGAAAATATCCCTGAGAAAAATATAAAAGGCCCAATTTTGCAAAATGGGGGCTAAAAGAATGCTACTTTAGCCGAGTCATGTTGACTCATTAACTTTCCAAAGGCCAATCCGAGGCTTTTATGTAAGCCTGGTTGGAGCACCGGTTACTATTCCACGCTGACCTCAATGTAAAATTTTTGACACTGGTTATTGTCTACGTAAAATTACTAACACGTGTACACTACGTGATTTTCTCACACCCTTGTCTACTCTGACCTCAATTGAAAATTAATGGCACTGATTATTGTCCACAGAAAATTACTATCACGTGTACACTGCGTGATTTTTTCACACTCTTGTCTATTCTGACTCAATTGAAAATTAATGGCACCGGTTACTGCCCGCGGAAAATTACTATCACGTGTATACTGCGTGATTTTCTCACACTCTGGTCCACGCTGACTTCAATGGAAAATGACTGGGCAGTACATTGCGCGATATTTAAAAAAGCCGTCTATCAGTATACGCACACTTGAAATTGTGTACATGTTAATGTTTGGCACATCGCCGGTGCAATGTCTAAATTGTGAGTGGAATTGGAATTCCGGCAATTCGCTGAAGCTGATAAAAATACGTTACTGCATGTAGTAAATTTTATATGTTGGCTGACTTAATGAGCTGTAATTAAATCGTTGTTTTAGTATAATAAAAATAATAATGAGTGATTCTGCGCTTACCATGGAATCTCGTACATAGAAATTAGCTCAAGAACGACTGCATGCAATTAAGAAATATATTCCAGTACGTCATTTGTCAAACAGCAACTACAAGAACGCCAGGAAGCTCGTGTGGAATTTACAGAGGGTACAGAGCAGTTATTTAAACCAATTGTCGAACAAACAGAAAAGTTGTTATAGCAACTCAGGCAACGCCAAAAGCTGTGGAGACATTACCTCCTGATATTGCTGTCCATCTTCAAATCCCCCACCACCACCACCATCAACTCATCCACCACACGAAGTTCAACCACCACCACCAAGAGGTCAAACCAACTCAATAAATAAATTTACTGAGGAAGGTATTGCCGCTATCATGGATCCAAAACAAACAGTTAAAATTGAAATATATGAAACCTGAATACATTAAAAGCGTGAAAAGTCGTGCTGATTGGAATATATATATATATATATATATATATATATCGCGGATGCTTACGGTGTTCAGCTGGTCAAAGGTGATGTAAAATGTTTAATCTTTCTAGCCGGGGAGCAAATGAGCATATCAAGAGAGTAAATGAAGAAATTAGACAAGAACAAGAAGAAATCGATCGTCAGCTTCAAGAAACGCAGGCATATCATAGTCTGATGAGATTCATGGGGTAAGATAAGAATATTGATTCCGGTTTGCAGACAACTAGCGGTATCTAAACTATTACTTTTCGTTGGAACACCTCGGTTTCTTCAGACAATCTGTCGTTGATATACACGTGCAAGCTACTTCTAATGATATTATCGGTTGGTCCTTGTGGTTACAGGGCAATCGCTGTAATACTGTCAGACAAAACATTTTGCTTGAAGTTGTTGGTGGACGAATGAGAGTCTTTGATGCGTCCACAGAAAACATGTAAGTGTTTTCCAAACACGTAATTACATCATTCATGATAACATAATGTCATATCATCACGTCAATGTTACTCTGTCACCCGGTCAGATTAAAAAGATGCAGTCGGCATCAAAGAAGATTTCTGCGGAAAACATATCTCTGAAATCAGCGGCGTTGCAATGCCCAAATAAATTAAAGTTGACTGAACGTAAGCTCAAACACTACATTGACGTCAAGAAATGAAAAACTGGCGTTCGACTTGATCTTTCCGCGAATGCGATCAGCGATACAGCAAAAATCGATGGCATATTTGCACTGCTAGCGGCTATACCATCTCCAGCTGTTGAAAAAGTAGCTAGACTTCGTACCGTTGTAACAGATGCCGGGGCTGTGACTGCTCGGGGAGTTTCGGTAAAGCTTCCCATGTCCATTGTTGATTTACTTGATGCTGCTTGGCGAGTAAACATAACAACTTTAGAGGTGTTTTCATGCGTGATCATTTACCGGAAAAACCAAACCGTCTTTAAACTGGTATCATTAATCTCGATGGCCGTTTAGGTCCAGGTACTCATTGGGTTAAATACGCTGTTGATCTATGTGTAGTTGGTTTTTTCTCTCTCTCTCTCGATTTGTATGATGTGGTGCCACCTAAAGAATTTTTACAGTATAGTAACTTAGCTGGTGACATACCAATCTGATATTCAACATTACCAACACAGAAATTAACGGATCCACCTATATTTGTGTACTTAACGCCGTGTCAAGGTCATCGGCAAATAAAGTCTTGCATGATTATACCAGCAGACGGCATCGTTTTGATCATATTAATAGTTTAAAATGGTAGATATTTTCCGGAAGATCTGGTATACGTAAGTACCCGGGTAAAGTTGATTTGTCCGCGTAGGTGACGCGATATGAACTTGCTGATCTTAGGAATCTCACTGGGGTTGGTCAGGATGAAGTTGTTGTTTTTCAGGATCAGCAAGGACGTTTAAAGACGAGTAATATCAAGTGGGCCGATATTATCCTGCGATTTGTATTTACTGAAAAATCAAAGACTCAAATGTATCAGTCACAGCGATCCACAATGAGATCCGCTGTAACTGTTAAGTGTTTAGGCTGTAATAAACAGCAACACAGAAAGAGTGAAAACAACAAGCTTTTTAAAATGCAACAAATAATTTATTTCCCTGGAAAAAATTATGTAGAATAAAGAAAAAATATGAACTTACGGTTTTATAGAATCAAATCCCAAAACGATCTAAAAATAGTCCGAGAATAAAATTTTAGTAGTCTTAACAACAAGAATCCAAGATGGAAGACGATGACGTATGCTATGATCTGTAGTGTTGAAGTCTACAGTTCCTTGTAGAAATTAAAATAACGACACTCCGGTGTTGGAAATCCAAATTAAATTTTTAAGCAACGTCTTTAAAGAGAAAAAGAATTAATCATTTGAAATCTAACTGATCTGAAGAAAATTATAACTCAAAATCTAGCTACAACAAAATAACTAGACATCAGTGTAAAAAGCCCACAACTGAGAAATCTCTCTCTCTAGTCATCTCTATTAAAAACTAACAAATGCGCAGTAATGGAAAAACCGGAATCGCGAAACACAGGACCACGTTACCGTGTTTACCCAGTGTGACCCCGACGAAAACCAATCATTCTTACCCTAAGAAATAAAAAATATAAAAAAAATTGATTATATCTTAAAGACAAGGTTCTATCATGATCTTGGAAACAACCAATCTTTTTAAAATAAAATAGAACTTGTTTACAAAGTTCTACAAATTCTGAAACAAGGTGAGGATTTAGATCAACACCTGGTGTTTATAAACTAACAGTCAATGTCAAACTATTTTTAAAAAAGTTTCATCTGTAGTGAATAAATTTACATTACAATATCATGTAACGAAAAATAAAATGAAATAAAAATTCACAAACAATTAAATTAAAATAAATATGAATTAAATCAGATATACTTAACATTAACTATGTTCCTATATCCGGCGGTTCAATGACTGGTTTATTCCTCATGACTTGAAATAAAATTGGTGGTTTGAGAGAACCGAAATTAGCCAATGACATTGCAACGAAAAAGTACGTGGACGACAGCAACGCCGCGATAAGGACATCGTTAACGACAAGGAGTGATAGATTAACCACCTTGCGAGTATGATGGTCATGTAAACGCGTTTACGAGTCTTGTCAAAAACTATCAGATTCTTCTTTAAGTCTTCTATGATTTCTTTGGAAGACCAATACCTACCAATAATAAGCTCGCTGACCTTCGCACACAGCTCAATAATATAGTCGACGTTAAAACCTCAATCGAAACGATTAACAAAACGCTCGCAGAAATATCAGGATCGTTTAAAGTATTTTATGAAAAGATGAACGAGTTTAAAACACCATCAAATAATATACAGGATAAGGTAAATAATATTCGTCAAGAGCTTGATAGAGTATCAGGCGTATCTATTGGAATTAAATGGTGGGTGGACGCTATGAGATTTGATGAAAAAATTAAAGAGATAAATGCTATGATTACAGCGACAAATACTGAGATTGATGATATGAACACCAGAATAGATGCTATGAAAACAATATAAAGAGTGCATTTATATTCAGGTTGTATATCATCTTTAACGAGAATAACGATTTACGTAGTGGTATCCAACCCGATGAAAATAAGTAAACCAAATGATATTTCAGAATGGATAATTCTGGGGTGACTATACCACCCACATAAAAGTCTCTCATTTTCAGGATAAATATGGCTCAAACCGCTCAGATGTTATTTGTAACATCAACAGGATTTGCAACGATATATGAAAAAATTAGTATTATTGTTTTTTTGCTGAGAAAATTTTATAATCAGACGATCGATCCATATCAGGTCGTACACAACAATTGTTTAAACAGGTTAATGGTTTATAATAGTATACATTCACGAGACTAAGGCGTATCGCTCACGATTATTCACAGTGATGTCAGTAGACGTACTGCTAAAGCCGGAGATACAACGACTGGTGAACTGAACATGAGCGGAAATATAATTGTTAAATTGAGAGAACAATAATCGGACGATGACGCTGCAACAAAGAAATACGTGGACAACAACGATATCGAGATAAGGATCTCGTTAACAACAATCAAAGAAGGATTGACCATGCTCAGAGCTGAATATAGTAATCACGTGACCACGTTTACGAATAATCGCAGAACTACTGATTTATTTGGAAATCCAACGTTCGTCGACATTAAGCTCGCTGACATCACCAAGAAAATAAGATTACCACTAGTGTAATTCACATGACTCCGCTAATCTACGCGAAATACATATCAGCAGCATGGTCACAACAAAACAACTCACTCAAACATATCGCTGAAGTCACAGGGGTGTACACTTTCTCCGTGTTTAGAGCTGCGTGATTTATGATATTAACCACATTTCCATGGCATCATTCCACCGATAGATTTTCTGGAACTGTGTCGGTCGGGTTAAATCAAAATACCAAGGAAACATTAATACTGGAACCAGCAGATAAAGACTTAACCTCAACGACGTATTGTGGTGTCTAGATTCCGTCGCCAAAACATTGCAGTTGGTAACTTTGAATGTAGATAATGAATCCCACGCAGAAATCCCGGTATAATCAAGTATGTACGTGGAAGGCATCACTGGAAGAAATCATCGACGAGCACATGACAAAATAAAAAAACAAATATCGCAGACGAATCATCGTCATCGACAATGTTGTATACACGGTCTCCTCGCTGGTCGCTGAAACAACGACGTTAATCGGTACGTTATCAGCGACGCACATGATAACGCTCATGATTAGAATATGTGTTGTTGTCGGTGTTGATGGTAATCTCAATATGATTGCGAGAAAAATATCTCGTCTGGGGAAGCATCCCATGGGCAGACGCATCAGGGAAATGTTCTTCACAGCTTTTCTCCAGAGGTTCCACCGGGTCATTTGATTGTGTCAGTGCCCGTTAATCATGTTTATTTACAATGTTATTAATCAGCCGTTGTCACGAATATTTTTCTTCTATCCCACCAAGACAGTAATTTATTGGACACGCGTGGGGAAGAATTAACTGTTAGTTGAACGGGCGTGCCAAACCGTGACGTCCCACTATAAAAAAATGTAACGTCAAAACATTAGCATACAAATTTTGTTTTTGTTAATTTTTATTTTGTACTGAGGACGTTGCTATTTGGATTCCTTGGCGGATTCAGGACTTCAAGCGGATTCCAACAAAAGTTTCTTTAGATGCCTCGCACGCATATTTACAGCCGCACGAGTTTCATATTGTCGAGCTAGCTTTTATCGCATTTTCTCAATGGCGCTTGTCAGTTTAATAAATTTAGCTATCTCATGTTATTCGTGTAAATCCGCCAATGACAATTATATTTCTCATGGAGTAATTTGATAAATCTATATTCTAACGCTAGTGTATATATGCCATCTTCCCGTCGCTGCTGTATCATCTCAAAATCGTCGTTGATTTTTCAAAATCAAGTTGAGCAACAAAACCATCTTGTTAAAATTGCTAAATATCAGAGATAATCTTGTTAATAATTTCATGGTTCATTATACAACAAATGCATTTCTTTAATAAAAGATTTTATCACGACCAATTCGATAGCGTGTTGCTGAATCGCGTAAACTTAATGTGATGAATCCATACGCAGTTTTCTGAGCATCTGCAAAGAAGTTTTTGAACCTGTTTATGTCCATGTCACCGAGACACCAAGCCTGATGAATATTTCTCAGCGTATGTGTCAACTTCCTTAAAAAATAACCAAAATAGTATAGTCATCTCTGATCACTTAGGGGATTCTAGTGTGCCGCTGTGTAACATAAATTAAATCTGTGCTTTTATGCCTGCCCAGTAAAAATATTATGTCTGGATTTGTTTGTTTGTGAAGCATGACATCATCATAAACCACTAGATTTTTTTAATGTCCCAGTTAAGATAATTCATTGACGGCGCATCATCGATGTCAGTGATAAATTCAGTAACATCATGTGCAGCCGCTGCATCCTCATTAAATTCCTTAAGAACATTATATCATCGTTGGTCATCTTCGGATGGTGCTACTAAATAAAGTTTGTCCCATTTTAGCCACAACTGAGTTTTACCAGATCCAGACGGACCAATGATAATAGCTTGAATGGAATTTGGTAACGCTGGATGAAGCTTGACCGGTGGTTGATCGCGTGTCGCTGAAATGTCAATCACGTTCTTACTGTACAAATATAGTATATCTATAATCATGAGTTTATATTGTGTTCGATACAGGACGGTTACGGATACAACTGGATTAAGCGCAACAACGAAGAAAAAAACCCAGGCGATTGCACACAGGCAAGTGTGTAAAATGCGGCATAAAAAATATAAGTTTATGGAAGGTTACTGGCGGTGATATCGCAGCGACACTCGGAAAATTATGAGGAACGCCATGGGCTAAGAACCCAGGAGAAAAAATTTTTTCCGGAATACAATTAGTGTGGTCATGGAACCCGACTTGATATTAGACTTGAAGGGGGGGGGGGAGAAAATCAACCAAACCCAGGCGAATTTCCGGTAAATGCGATTGATCAAGTGTACAATACTCATGATGTCGCGTACAAAAACTAAGATCTTCAACAACGACATATCGCGGGCGTTAAGTTGATTCACACGCTGCAGTCGATAAGGAGAATCCCTCGCACGCTGGTTGATAAAATCAACGATGAGTGGTAAACTAGGCGTGGGTACAGGCAATTAATTGTCCAATAATTGCATAATGGGGTCGAGTTATTATAGTCCAATCGAATACCGGAGAGGTACAACAGCGTTTAGCAAACTCACCGATGAAGCAGGTGTCAAACGTACTGTTGACGCAGATTTATTTCACGACAGGCAATATGGTAAATTTATCTGTCACGTCCCAAAACAATTCAGCATGGGCGGTTTCATGTCAGCATGCCCAATGAAGTTCATCAGACAGATATATTGTTTTTACCGCATTAAGTCAATGGCACATCACGCAAACGAGGCACATACAAATATGCGTTGAATGTCTTAGACGTTGCAAGTAGATACAAGCAAGCAGAGCCGCTATCGACTAAAACAGCACATTAGAGTGAATTTATCAGCGTGTTGGCCTGCGCTGGCCACAGTTGCTGTAAGTTGATCCCGGCAAATAATTTATCGGTGCAGTAGCGACGCTGATGCAACAACATAACGTTAAAAATCAGACGCGGACACAACGCGTAAATATCGTGATGAGGCAATCGTTGACCGATTTGATCAAACACTTGCACAATGATTGTTTGGACACGCGTAAGAATTACTGGGCAAGAACAGATCTCGTGAATGGGTTGCAAGACTGCCACATGTGATAGTCGCGTAAAACAATGAAGTCACGAGTGGAATTAACATGAAACCCGTCAATGCAATCGCGAAAAAAAAAAACACATACCACGACGAAAATCACCAGGAATCAACTACAAGAACCAGTGTTGGGCAGTAACGTAATAGTCAATTATTTATATGAACCTGGTGAACTTGAGGGTGGTGCAACAAGTGCAACTGATTCAGTCTGGAATGTAACCGCAAATAAAATGTCAGCGTGATAAGATCTACTGTGCAGCCATCAATTTACAGATTAGATTCAACAGCTCCTCAACGTGGATTAGTCCGTGACTAATTACAGGTGATTCCTGAAAACACCAGTTACCACCTGATTGGATTCGGTGTCGGAGATGCTAGCGGGAGAAGAACGACGTTCCTCGACGTCTGTTGCATTCACGACATGTCAGAGCGACATTTTCGCGTGTGTGGCCGAGACTACTATCGATTCTGTCCACGGTAAATTGTCGTACGTCATTAGAAAAATATTGCCACAGAATTATTGTGTTACAGCAGGTGCAGTTATTATTTTGTAATTGTTTCAGTGTCGTGATAAATTCAACATCAATATCAAACTGGTGCTTTTTTTTTTTTTGTCTTCTCGCGCATAACCAGCTATTTTTCCTTCACCGCGTTGGACGACACAATAGATGTTGTTTGCGGTAACATTCTGATTAGGACCATGGCTGATTCGTACCAGGCTTATTCGGTCCAAATTACGGACTGATTCGGACCAGATTTCTGGCTGATTCGGACCAAAATTTTGGCTGATTCGGACCATGTGAAATATCAATAAGTTTCGTCTGAGATTTAAATGTGACACTTACATTTGTTTAAGACACGATATTTCTCATTATTTCCCAATTCTACCTCCGCGAGAGTTACGGGGGAACGACTTGATGTAGTAACTAGTGGGTGTTAGATCCGCACACTTGGGCTGATCGCCTGATGCTTTTAGACATGTTTCTGTCAGGAAAAAGATGTCAATATTCTGGTCGTTGATAACATTAACTATTTCTGTGCGCTTTTCCGGTGGTCCTACTGATTGGGCATTGAATAATGCAATACGCAGAGGTATCTCTTTGATAGTTGACACGAAGATTGACGAACTAATAGGGATTTGAATTAGGTTATCTAAATTAAAGGTCGAATTTTTAAATTGTGGGGCCGGAAATGGCATAAGGGAGATAACTGGAATTCTTCTTCCTGTTCTACGCCGGCCAGCTTTGAAACAACGTTTCTTTTTTCGCTTCTGTTTACATTTAGGTAATGATGAATGTAGTCCCAGTTCGTTTAGTCTAGAGCACAAAGTAGTGTGGAGAGCCAAGGAGTGGTCATTTAAAGCAATTAATGAGGGTCCATCATAGCATAAACGGGTTGACTGGTGAGTATCACGTGATGACGGTTTGTTCAAATGGAAGTTGTAGCAGTGGAGCAAGACAGCTGAGGAAAAGTCTAATTGTTCTCTTTTCCAACATAAGGAGATAAAGAAACACATACGAACTGAACAGCCAATACATAATGAACATAAAAACGTAGACGAAGACAGGCAACAAGCACAAATATCATGAAAACGGCACACACAAAAAAAAAACGGAACAGCTGCATCAATCTGGTTAAGCGATAGCGGCCATCTTGTATCCATCCAGTATAGACTATGTGACCCTGACCAACTATATTTCTAAAAATTTACCAAGTTACAGACTTGTGATAACTGTATGATATGTTTTGATTTAATGGCATATACTGTATCAATGGTTTTGTGTAACAAATAAGACTAAATTTGTGACGGATTAATTACCAATTTAATATATAGTGATCCCCCTTTTGAATGGCCCTCCTCACCAGCGACTACTTGCTTCATGTAGCCAGAATCTCTTGGCACAAATAAGTGTGTTCAAAGGTAATCAACTATGATGGCCGTTCCACTAACATGGCCTGTTAATATATTGATGCCAAAAAGTCAAACTTATCTTGAATGTGCAGTGTACACATACTACAAGACTAAGCAATAATGGAGAATCAAAAAGGGCATTTAGATGCAATATTAGAATATCAAGAATGGCATTTATATGCAATATTTGAGTATCAAGAAGAGCATTTATATGCAATATTTGAGTATAAAGAAGTGTACTTTTATGTAACATTTGAGAATCAAGAAGGGCGATTTTATGCAACATTTGAGTATCAAGAAGGGCATTTATATGCAATATTTGAGTATCAAGAAAGGCATTTACCTGCAACATTTATAGTATCAGGAAAGACATTTATATGCAATATTTGAGTATCAAGAAGTACATTTATCTGCGATATTTTGAGTATCAAGAAAAGCATTTGTATGCAATATTTGAATATCAAGAAGGGCATTTATATGTATCAAGAAGGGAATTTGAGAATTAAGAAGGGCATTTTTATGAAACATTGGAGTATGAAGAAGGGCATTTATATGCAATATTTGAGGATCAAGAAGGGAATTTGTATGCAATATTTGAGTATCAAGAAGGACATTTTAATGCAACATTTGAGTATCATGAAGGGAATTTATAATCAATATTTGAGTATCAAGAAGGGCATTTTTATGGAACATTTGAATATCAAGAAGGGCATTTATACGCAATATCTAAGTCTCAAGAAGGGCATTTATATGCAACATTGGAGTATCAAGAAGGGCATTTATATGCAATATTTGAATATCAAGAAGAGTATTTATATGCAATATTTTTTAGTATAAAGAAAGGTACTTTTATGCAACATTTGAGAATCAAGGGCATTTTTATGCAATATTTGAGTCTAAAGAATTGCATTTATCTGCGATAATTTGAGTATCAAGAAAAGAATTTTTATGCAATATTTGAGTATCACAAAGGAATTTATAAGCAATACTTGAGTATCAGGAAGGGCATTTTTATGCAACATTGGGGTATCAAGAAGGGCATTTATATGCAATATTTGAGTATCAAGAAGGGAATTTATAAGCAATACTTGAGTATCAAGAATGACATTTTTATGCAACATTGGAGCATCAAGAAGGGCATTTATATGCAACATTTGAGTGTAATGAAGGAATCTATAAGCAATATTTGAGTATCAAGAAGGGCATTTTTATGCAACATTTGAATATCAAGAAGGGCATTTATGTGCAACATTTGAGTGTAATGAAGGGAATCTATAAGCAATATTTGAGTATCAAGAAGGGCATTTATATGCAACATTGGAGTATCAGGAAGGGCATTTATATGCAACATTGGAGTACCAAGAAAGGCATTAGCAGCGGGGTGGGGTGAACCCATCTCATTTTAGAACCGTTATTTTGGTAAACTAACCCTTATTACAAAACCAAAGGAAAAAAAATGAACCGAATCCTCTAACATTCCGAGAGAATCTCTATACGGGTTTAGCCTTTTTTCACGTCATCGTTTTCGAAAAGTATGCGTGAGTTTTACAACAATGACGCCTTATCGAGGTAGCGCCCCCTCTGCTGTAATTAATTAAAAATTTATCAACACCGATTCGGTATCTCGACCTTGGGTCATGTAAATGTATCGTTATAAAACCATGCGGGGTTGAATGAGCATGACTACATACATTTTTGAAAAGATTATAATCCATATCACTGTTACACCATGTCTGATGAATATTTCGTAACGTATTCGTGTCAACTCCGTTGAACACCGCAAGAATATTACAATTATCTCCAATCACTTTTGGTATTTGTGTATACCGCTGAGTTACATAAATCAGGTCTGTGTTTTTATGTCTACCTCGTGAAAATATTCTGGCAGGATTGGACTGTTTGTCCAGCATTACATCATCGTATACAACTAAATTATTAAGAAACCCGTCAAGGTCATCTACAGATGGCGCTTCATTAATATCAGTAATAAATTCAATAACATCATCACCGCGCTCATCCAATAATTTTTCGTTTTCATTAAAATCCTTAAGTACATCAGAACATCTCTGATCATCTACAGACGGTCCAACTAAGTACAACTTATCCCAGTTGAGTCACTTCATTATCAAATTAAGCTGCAGTTGCGTCTTACCAGATCCAGATGGACCTATGATAATCATTCGGACAGAATGTGGTAACGCAGCATGATGCTTGACCGGTTCTCGTTTTCTTGTCGCTGAAAAATCAATTACATCCATATAATTAAAATATGGATTTATATTGTGTGAAATGTAGGACGCGTACCCCCACAGGTAATCTAACAACCATTACAACAAACAATAACAGGTTAGCAGTTACAGGTAAGTGTGAACAGTGTGGTACAAAAAAATTAAATGTTCTTCTTGATACTCCATGTTTGCATAAAAATGCCCTTCTTGATACTCAAATACTGCATTACAATGTTCTTGATACTCAAATATTGCATAAAAATGCCCTTCTTGATACTCAACTGTTGCATATAAATGTTCTTTATACTCAATATTGCATATACATGCCTTTCATGATACTCAAAAATTGCACATAAATGCCCTTCTTGATACTCAAAATATTGCAGATAAATGCCTTTCTTGATACTCAAATAAAACATAAATGCCCTTCTTAATGATCAAATGTTGCAGGTAAATGCCCTTCTTGACACTCAAATATTTCATAAAAATGCCCTTCCTTGTTACTCAAATATTCATATAAATGCCCTTCTTAATACTCTAAACGTTGCAGGTAAATGCCCTTCTTTATACTCAAATATTGCATATAAATGCTCTTCTTGATACTCTAGGTTTGCATAAAAATGCCGTTCTTGATACTCAAATATTGCGTAAAAATGTCCTTTCTGATACTCAAATGCTGCATTAAAATGTCATTGATACTCAAATATTGTATAAAAATCCCCTTCTTGATACTCAACTGTTGTATATAAATGTTCTTTATACTCAATATTGCATATAAATGCCTTTCATGATACTCAAATGTTGCATATAAATGCCCTTCTTGATACTCAAATGTTGCATATAAATGCCTTTCATAATACTCAAATGTTGAATAAAAATTCCCTTCTTTAAACTCAGTATTGCATATAAATGCCTTTCATGATACTCAAATGTTGCATATAAATGCCCTTCTTGATACTCAATTGTTGCATATAAATGCCCTTCTTGATACTCAAATGTTGCATAAAAATTCCCTTCTTGATACTCAAATACTGCACATAAGTGCCCTTCTTGATATTCAAATAAAACATATAAATGCCCTTCTTGATACTCAAATATTGCTTATAGATTCCCTTCATGACACTCAAATGTTGCATATAAATGCCCTTCTTGATACTCAAATATTGCATAAAAATGCCCTTCTTGACACTTAAATGTTGCGAGATCCAGGTGAAACTCGCGGAGTAAAAGTATATAAGATGTACCCTTGCTGTGCTTGATTTGATATGTCGGTGTTTGTCTGATAGCTTCCATCAATTGCATCACGTACAAGGTTGACCGCGATCACCCAGGTTATATTTACGATTTCCAGAGATACATCGCGGCCGGTTTCCTCTGGGTCATTGTCGTGTCGGAGAATAGTTGCCGGCGGTAGTGTTTTTCTCCAACGCGCAGTTATCTCAGAAAAGAACTCATCAATGATATCATTGGTGGATTTTTGCAACTCAGCTACGTTATACCCGGGAAATTGAAAATTTGGTAGATCTGCCTCTGTTATCGAATATGCACTTAAAAATTGTTGTTTGCGGTCTATCGCTTTAGTATTAATTGTTACCTGAATTACTCGTTAGTTTATATCTTTCATATCAGATACAAGCTGATTTAATATTTTTAATAATGTTCTTAGAAACTTTGCCGTAGTTTTTCTCGTTGTCGATTATGTTTTTGATTAATAATTTTAACGTATGCAATAATTTCATCTAGGCGAATATTTACGTATTTAAATACTCCGTACCCGAGATGTTCCTGAGCAATATGCCAAGTTACATCGTCCTTATTAATGAAGTTAAGATAACCAATCAACATTGCATTATTTAGATCAAGTAGATGTTGCTTGTATGATGGGTAATTTCGTGGTATGATTGTTTGTCCGTGGCATAATCAGACTTTTTCGGTTCTGGTAACGGTGGAGGTGCTTCCGGTGCAACTTCAGGCCAACCTAACACTGTTCTGATCGATGAAGAATATATATCAACGGCGTGGTCGGGAGAGTTCATCTGGATCGCAGATGATAGTGTTGGTTCGTGAACGGTTATTTTTATCTTCAGTGATGATAATTTAGAATATGCTGCTGTTGCCGTATGTAACCGCGTAGAATCATGGTGCAGTTTTTTAATTTTTTTTTTTGTATTCGTGCACGTGGATATCTTTTTCGTGATAATGTTTAAAACACCTGCAATTGCTGATGCGGATGAAACACGTATTGTTGCTACTGCTACTGTTATCGGAATCAGCGCTGATAGTATTATACCGGTAGACGCAACTAATGTGGACACTGAATAAACTACATCAATGGCAACTGCACGCCGCTTGTATATTTTTTTATACTTTCACGGTATATTTGTCAATGATGGTTTTTAACGCTGATTGCCGTTCACGTGCTTGATAATATCTATATTTTTGGACTCTTGATTCTGTCCCTAACTCTGTTCTTAACTCTGTTAAGGCCATTATTATTTTACACAGTAACCAATTGAGGCGTCTCAGTAATAAATTCCAGACACCACCAGTAAGATGTTGCGGTTAATTTCTTATCAGCTGCATCCAGTATAAATGTCTCTTCGGTTCCACTATTTAACAATGCAGACACAACCCCGGAAAGCTTCTCAGTTGAATGCCGCCAGCGATATGTAGTGTATATACTAATTGTTGCAGCACTGAACACAGACAGCCTGTACACACCATTAACTGTTGCAGTGTGTTTGATAGTATTATTTTGCTGCGACCAAGTTGCGAACCCGGATGACACTGTGTATACTACGTTGGTAATTTGCCCGGGAGTTACTCCCGGAGGAATTTTAATCAGATTAATTTTGTTAACGACATCAGGAATTCCACTTACGATATATTCGAGTGTTTTCTTAATTGTATCAATGTTCGTCTTGATATTAGAGAGTTTCATGTTAGCGGTGAGCGGAGTACCAAAGAAATCATCTGAGATTTTATTGAGCTTTTGAAAATTTCTACGAAGATTCGTGAACATACATGAACATCATACTCAGCTCGCAACGTGGCTAATTTATTATCTACGGTGCTGTAGCTGGCATCTACATATTTTTTTGTTGTCGCGTCTTCGTCGGATGTTGGGTCTCCGAGCACTACTATTTTATTTCCGCTCATGCTGAGTTCACCTGTCATTGTGTCACCAGTATTCTTTAAACGATTAGCGATTTCATTTCCGATGGTTGTAAACGATATACTTGAGTCTCTGATTCTACCGCGCTCAGTAAACACATGGATGTTATCCGTGATCGCACCGAGTACTAGTCGAACTATATCATTCCATTTGATGTTGCTGGTTTTTATCCTGCCATATCGGTCATGAAAAACAACAACCTCATCTCGGTCAACCCCAGCCAGGTTCATGAGATCATTAAGATCGTCTTTGGTCACGTATTTTGATAAGTCTATGTCAGATTGTTTTTAATACTAATATCACTACGAGATCTTCCGTAAATATCAACCTCCATTATTCTCTTCTTTGTTTTTAAATCGTAGATTTCCATCGTTGACTCGTATAATCGTGCACAGCTGTGTGAGGTGGTAATGATGATTTTGATATAGCTCCAAGTACAGCAATTGCTTCACGACCACATATTGGCGGATCAGTTAATGTTAGTGTTGGTAACGTTGAATACCAAACTGGGAATGTTAACTGTGAGACATATCTGATAAACTCACGAGGTGGAGCTAACCCATACGAGTCAAAATAAACAAGTCCACGAGGATCAATCGCGTATGCTACCCAATGAGTTCCAGGACCAAATGCTATCATCGACATTAATAATACCTATTTCGGTGTTGTTGGGATGTTGTGTAAGCGATCACGCATAAAAACTCCTCTGAAGTTTTTTACTTTGAGTTGTTTATCAGCATCGATTAAATCAAAATTTGACATTGGTGTTACTAAACTATTCCTGGAATTTATGAGAAACGACTCCCTGGAAGTCTTAGGCCGTACCCGCGTGTGAAGCGACTCCCTGGTAATATTATGCCCTTTCCATTTTTTGTATCCTTTTCCCATTGCTTTTCTTACTGCCGCGTCAGCAACGGCTCCTTCAGCGGATTCAACAGCACCTCACGCAGCTGTTTTTGCAATGACTGGTACAGCAGCTAGCAGAGCTGGTATTGCTGCGATAAATGGAAATATTCCTCCCGTTTTAACTGAGTCGTTGATAGCATCAGCAGAAAGTTTCAATCGTATTCCAGTCTTGGATTGTTTAGTGTCATTGTGATGTTTAAGCTGACGCGCTGTCAATGATAGTTTATTTTCACCCCCTGTGATTTGATTGTGCTTTAGCATTATTATGGTCCCACATTTTTTCGTAGACGCGGATTGTAATTTCTTGATCTGACCAGGAGTCAGACTAACACTAGCATGATGGTAATACATTTTTATAAAATACTCGTGTTTCTAAATAACATGGATTAACGATTTTCCACTGGCGCATCAACGACTCTCATTCGACCGCTACCACCTTCAAGTAGCATTGCTTTGTCGCTGAGTATGACGGCGATTGCTCTGTAGGCAGCACCACCACCTGGCGGGGTATCAACGCAAGCTCCGAAATGTATGTCAACGACAGATTGTTTTGATAAATCAAGATGCTCCAGCGAAAAGTAATATATTGGATATAGTCTTGTAAAATCTAACTGTAATATTTGCAAACCAGTATCTATGTTTTGATCACGTCCCATAAATGTCATCAAACGGTGATACGCGCGTGCCACATGATTGTGTGTGTAATTTAATAATATATCTTCGGATGGTTCTTGTTGTCCGCTTATTCTCAACGAAACCTGGGAAACCCCCAATTTATCAAATATCGTATGAGAACGTTCTTTACTATTTGTCCGATTAGAATGCTGCAGCGCAATAAAAATATGTTGTGGCGCAGAAACACCTTGTTGTGATGCTATATGCGAAGTAAATATATCTCGAACAGTACTTTTAGTAGAATCTGTGGTTACTGTCAACCATGATAGCAATAATTTACCGCCTTGATCCATAAAAGACAATAATTCCTGTTCCTTTGCGATTGATGGAACTATTACAGGCATCCACAATGAGAGTTTTGTTATATTTACTTTACCATCAGCAACACCAGCACCTCGGCAGATTGCATCATTATCATCACCTTTTCTTACGAGTACAGCTGTGTTTTTACCTCCAAAGATGACCTTTTTAACATATCTGCAAAATCCAAAGATGTGAGACAGCGGAATTGCACATAAAAAAATTATATTATCTCCTGACAATGTTGTTACACGTGTTGCAAATCCTAAGTTGTAATTTCCATTAATACCTTTTATAATATCAAATGCACCAGCTGGTCTATCTTCATATTCAGAACCAGCTGGTTGTGGATCAGCTGCAGTACCTCGTGGTGTTTGTAACTTAATATATTGAATATGATCAGCGTGGTCGGTAATATCTTTAGCAAACATCATTGATGGACCGGCTGATCTTGTATAATCATCAGAATATCTCGCTAGACCAATTATTGTTGTAGCAACATCGACATCCTTCTGAATTGATTCAATATTTTTTCCATCAATCATATATGTAGCGCTATCAAACAGTGCCATAATCCCATTGTTGACAAAACCAATTCGCAAATTGGCATCATATGGCGTATTAGCCGTAACATTCGTTACAAGTTCACCTTCTACTTCAATAAACGCATCAGGAGGCAAGAAATATCTACTTGTATCCTGAACTTGAAGTTCGATACGTCCGCGTTGATTTGGTTGTCTTGCGTCATAGAAATAAAATTGATAATCACGTTTTGATTCATCTTTGAGGACTGGTGCGTCCATGTCAAGTGATGGGTCAGATATGCGTTTAAACATTTTATTATATACTTTCGGTTTAAATCAACTCCGCGTTGACTTTATCAAGCGAGTATGAAGTCCACTTACTGCTATTAAATTTGCAGTAATATTTTTTTGTACTTCATCAGATCCTTGATCCATCAAGGCTGCTAGTTTTTTTATTTGCGACTTGATTTATTACTTTACTGACATCCGCACGCATGATTTCCGTACTGGGTAATTTTACTGGTGGTGGTCGGACCACTTGTGGTCTGTGTATTAATCGTGCTAGTCTATCTTTGATAACAGTTAAGGCCTTACCAGCAACATTTCCAGTAGCACCAGGAACGTTTTCACCAATAGCACTAATAGTTTTCATTGATAATTGTTTTGCAATTGGAGCTATTTTTGGGGCCATTCTTGCAAATAACCCTTGATTAACGTTACCAAGACCATCACCGTAAATTGCTTGATAGATATGCAATCGTGAATTCGCTGCTCTGACCATTACAGGGCCACGATGTCGTTGATGTATGCTCATCTTATTTGTTATCTATATATCTAATCACTGTGATAGTCATCAACTAGTTCATTGATAAGTTCTTGGTAAACGCCAATATCAATGATACCACCTTGAAATAATCGTTGACAAATATCAGCTGCTTCATTAATTATTTCTGGTGAGTTATTTCCAGCACGCGCTCCTCCCACGAGAACTTCTAGCCGTGATATGTCGGAAAGAATATTGTTAGGACAAACAAGACCACTTCCCAAACCACTACCAGTAGCAACAGGCGCATCGTAAAACTCTTCTTCTGGAGATTGTGGTCGAGTAGTTTGTTGTTGCCTTGCTTTGATTACATCTTGTTTAAATTTTATATACCCTGGGTCATTTGCACTAACAGGCGAATTTAAGGAGGCAAAATATAATACAGGAAACCAATTTTTAGGTTTAATTTTTTGTAACAAATTCAGGGTTTAAACCATTTTTATCTAGAACTATATCGATACGCAGCAATATTGATTAATTTATCCCGGTCAGTAAAAGTGTTAAGAGCTTCATTGGCAAACATTACTGCAGGTGACGATGGTAATTTGGAAGACTTAGGTTGATGTTCGGGCTGATTTTTGTTGCAGAGATGGAAAAAAGTTGATAGGAAGACTCTTGCTCAGGCGGCGAATAGGGAGGCGGTGGTTGTTGCAATTTGTATTGTTTTACTTCTTCATTATAAAGCCTTTGCCTTTCCTCTACAAAACTCGTAAATTTTGGATCATCATTTCTGTCTTTTTTTTTTTTGTTGAAAGACACACGATATTTTCCATCTGATGAAAGTATCATCGTTTACGGTAGCATACTTTGGTTTTAAAATTTTGTCTTTTTGAGCTATAGTTTTCAGTGTCATAGCAGGTAAATATTTTTCTTCAAATTCTTTAAGTTGCTTAATAACGCTTTCGTTAAATTTTGCAATCAGTTCAATATTTTCTTTTATTGACTTAGGTTTAGGCGCATGTTCTTTCCTCACGTCGGCGACTTCAGTACGAATTATGCCAATACCTTCAAGTATTTCTTCATCGACAGGTGGAGGATGAGCTGCAGCTATTTCAGTTGGGAGTTCTCGTAAAATCTTTTTTGTTTTCTTAGTTCTCGCTATTTTTTCAGTTTGTTCAGCGGTTTGTTTGATTGATGGAAGAAGACCTTTAGTAGCTGTTAAAACTCTTTCAATAACTTTTGTGACAGGTTTAAATAATTGTTCTGTACCTTCTGCAAATTCAGCTTGTGCTTGCTGTCTCGCATGTAGGTTTCTCTAAAAGGATCTCTCACAGGGAGAAATTTCTTAATTGTTTCCAGTCGCTCTCGAGCTAACCGAGCAGTATAAGATTCCGGATGAACCATTATTTGATATAACAATTTTTCATTAATAGCAGCAGAGAGGATGCGACCTCGATAAAGCGTCAAAAAAAAACTAAATCCGTAGAGAGACTCACTCTCGAAAAGTTAGAGGCCTTGGTTGTTTTTTTTATATATCGGTTTTGTAATAAGGGTTAGTATACCAAAATAACGCTTATAAAATGAGGCGGGTTCCACCCCCACCCTACTGCTGCATTTATATGCAATATTTGAGTATAAAGAATTACATGCAACAATTGAGTATCAAGGACATTTTTATGCAATATTTGAGTATCAAGAATGGTATTTTTATGCAACATTGGAGTATCAAGAGGAGCATTTATATGCAATATTTGAGTATAAAAAGTATACTTTATGCAACATTTGATCATCAAGAAGGGCATTTATGTTTTATACGAGTATCAAGAAGGGCAATTATCTGCAATATTTTGAGAATCAGGAAGGCCATTTATATGCAATATTTGAGTATCAAGAACGGCATTTTTATGTAATATTTGAGTATTAAGAAGGGCATTTTTATTCAATATTGGAGTATCAAGAACATCATTTATATGCAATATTTTGAGAAATAAGAAAAGCATTTATAAGCAACATTTGAGTATCAAGAAGGGCATTTATATGCAATCTTTTAGTATCAAGGACATTTTTATTTAATATTCAATTATCAAGAAGGACATTTTTATGCAACATTGAAGTATCAAGAAGTGCATTTATATGCAATATCTGAGTATCAAGAAGGGCATTTATGTGCAATATTTGAGTATCAAGAACATTTATATGCAATATTTGAGTATCAAAAAGGGCATTTATTTGCAATATTTTGAGAATCAAGGACATTTTTATGCAACATTTGAGTATCAAGAAGGGCATTTTTATGAAATATTTGAGTATCAAGAACATTTATATGCAATATTTGAGTATCAAAAAGGGCATTTATTTGCAATATTTTGAGAATCAAGGACATTTTTATGCAACATTTGAGTATCAAGAAGGGCATTTTTATGCAGCATTTGAGTATCAAGAAGGGCATTTTTATGCAATATTTTAGTGTCAAGAAGTGAATTTTATGCAATATTGGAGTATCAAGAGAATTTATATGCAATATTCGAGTATCAAGAAGGGCATTTTATGCAACATTGGAATATCAAAACAGCATTTATATGCAGTATTTTGAGAAACAAGAAAAGCATTTATATGCACTATTTGAGTATCAAGAAGGGCATTTATATGTAATATTTGAGTATAAAGAAAGGCATTTATATGCAACATTGGAGTACCTAGAAGGACGTTTATATGCAATATTTGAGTATCAGGAAGGGCAGTTTTACGCAATTTTGAGTATCAAGAAGGGCAATTTTATGCAACATTGGAGTATCAAGGGCGTTTATATGCAACATTGGAGTATCAAGAAGGGCATTTTTATGCAATATTTGAGTACAAAGAAGGGCATTTAGATGCAACATTTGAGTATCAAGAAGGGCATTTTTATGCAATATTTGGAGTATCAAGAAGGGCATTTATATGCAGTATTTGGAGTATCAAAAAGGGCATTTAGATGCAATATTTGGAGTATCAAGAAGGACATTTATATGCAATATCTGAGTATCAAGAAAGGCATTTATATGCAGCATTCGAGTATCAAGAAGGGTATTTGTATGCAATATTTGAGTATCAAGGGCATTTATGTGCAATATTTTAGTATCAAGAAGGGCATTTATGTGCAATATCTGAGTATCAAGGGCATTTATGTGCAATATTTGAGTATCAAGAAGGGCATTTTTATGCAATATTTGAGTATCAAGAAAAGCATTTTTATGCAACATTTGAATATCACTAAATGCATTTACCTGCAACATTTATAGTATCAGGAATGGCATTTATATGCAATATTTGAGTATCAAGAAATGCATTTACATTGTATCTGCGATATTTTGAGTATCAAGAAAAGCATTTTTATGCAACATTTGAATATCAAGAATGGCATTTTTATGCAATATTTGAATATCAAGAAGGGCATTTTTATGCAACATTTCAGTATCAAGAAAATTTTTATGCAAATGATGGTGATTGGTCAACAACTCAATATTCTTATATTCCTATATGTGTATTACAAGTGTTTTTCAGTGTAGAACACCAGTAGAAGATATGTCTGTCCTACCTCATATGTGACCTGTATTCTGACTTGTGGTCTATTCTGATCTTTTACTTCTACAGTAGTTATAAAACTTCCTGATTTGCACCATGAGTTGAACATATTTTTTTAAATAATAATTAACATTATTTGCAACACATTTATGTATTAAATTAAGCAATGGTTGTGGCTAAGTATCCAACAAACAGGTCATTTCACGCTGATTGACCTAGCTACATATATGGCATCTTTAGTAAAATCTGAAGTCAAAAATATGTTGTCACTGTTATGTTTTTTCTTTTTTTAAAATTGAAGTTTTCAATTTTATATCAAATCAGTAAATCAATTATAGTTCAAAGTTCAATAGAGGATTGTTTCATTATTTTTGTGTGTCTGCCTTGATTAATCTTATGGATAAGAGATGACTTTATTTATTACCTGTTCTCATCTGTATCATTGCACAAGCTATCTGCAGTACGCAATTCAGATGCCTGGTACTGACATCATCATAGCCATTTCAACCACTGTTCTCTGAAAGCTAAAATGTGTTAAAACTCATTTCAAGTTTACACTGAATTTTTCGCTTCTTTGGGTAAGATAAAATATTCTGTGAGAAATAATCATTTTCAGACACAAACAATTCTCACTTTCCTTTCCCTCTGAACAAGTATACCAAAATTATTATTTATTGGGCAGTGATAAAATATTCTGTAAGAAATAATAATTATCACACACACAAAATTCTCCCTTTCCTTGCCCTTTGAACTAGTATGAAATTATATCTGGGCTGAAGTTTACCAATACGTTGCAACAAGTCTGTGGTGGTTGGCCACATTAAACTTTATTTTGTTATCTAATGATAACTAAAGCATAACTCTAGCTGGAACTCATAATGACAATAACTGCATGGAATGGTCAGTGGATTTTGACTTGGGATTTACATGCTCAAAATTTAAAAAAAAATAATTTTCAAAATATCCATAAATTTGAACAAATAAAATCTCATCACTAAAATTAATTTTCTTTGTCTGACCCCCATTTATCAAACTGACACAATAAATAATGATAAGGCCAATAAAAATCAAATGAATTAAAACAATACTTTATTTATCCCCAAGTTTTAAATAAAAAATGTTTTTATGTGAATAATCAGTTATAGATCAATATAAAATTAAATTTATAAATAAATGTGAAAATACTGCAAGTATTCTTTCATCAGACCATGACTGACAGCAAACATAAATTTAGAAAACATCTACTGAAATAAGCTATTATCTGATGATATGTTCATAACACTTTCAAATAATTAATATGGCTACCTCATTGAGCTTATCATGTTCAATGATAATAATAATAATAATAATAATTATAATGTCTGTATAAAGGATAGCTCATTTTGTGCAAGACTCTTCTCCCATGAGGCCCTCTGATGCAATGAAGCAATGAAAATATCAAAGATATAATTGAAAACCTGGCAACAATCACCATTAATGAGACTTAATTGATAGTCAAATTGAAAATATAGCTTTCTAGAAGATGTAATAATATATAAAGAAAGGTGCAAGTACATCTTTACAAATAATGTTGACAAATCACTATGTTAGCATGTATAACTTTTATTAGAACATTTTAAGGTCTGGTTATTTCACTAGCCTTACCAGAAACATCTCAAAATTCATGACATGTTTAAAAATGCTCTGTTTAAAAAATCACTGATTCAAAGCATGCTGTTTCATAAAATATGTATAATTATACTGAAAGCACATAAAACTTTCAACAAATTGCAAAGATAATTTTAATCTGAAAATGACATCATTCAATACTTGGCAGTTTTTTGTCTTTCAATGATGATTTATTTAGTTCCATACTATAACATGTGTATCATGAACTGCACATTATGTGCCCATCCCATATTTAAGTCCTCTTTGTAGGAACTAGTAATGCATCATGGACTCTGGGGATTATTGAGCAAAAGGTCTCCTCAATTTTAGACATAGATCTTTTGGCCAAGGTGTGTGATCTTAAAACTTGCTGTGAAGAAACTATTGTTTTCTTATTTGACTTAACACGACTGACTATTTTTCTTGAGACCCCTGAATCTAAAGGTTTCTTAATTCATATAAGTGCATGATATCCACAAAGTTTGGTTAAGCAACTTTCTCTATAACAAAAATATTCTGAAAACCCTTTATTCTTTCAGCCATAATGACCCTGACTTGGGCTGACCAGACCACCCATCAATGTCTCCACTTTCCTTCAGTCAGCTGCTTTTTCTTCTTCCTTATGTCAAATGCATGCCATCCAAAATGTTTGGTATGGATAATCATGATGAATTTGAGTTATTGTGCAGAAACAAAATACAAACCAGACATATAGATGGGCATCATAACATAATATAGATGCCTATAGCAAAAGCATAAAATATTAAATGAATTCCTCAAAATCTAGAACAATCACTAGCCAATTTGCTCAGAATGGAACATACCCACACATTACTCCTCCAATTGGCATATGTGTACTATTGATGTTTTGGTTACCCATTTCAGAAATTTTTATTATGAGCAAAGCCTTCTGAAACAGAGAACCAATCTAGAAATCCAAGAGTACACTCGCACCATCTGTGGCAAACAAAATTGATGGGCAAGTTCAAATGTCTCTGAACAGCTGTCCCAAATAAAAACTCGATACATAACAAATATTTAACCGATTCAGCCCCGATCCCGTCTGTAGGCATGATGAGGCTGTACCCTACTTCAAAGCCCTGCAGCATCGAGGCCATTTAAGATAGACCAACGTGGGTGGTATTAAAAAAAAGCAGACAGATATAGCTCTAAAATGGTATCAAATAATCTGGAAGTTCTAGTTGCACTACAAAATACAGAGAGAAAAAGCTCATTTTTTGGACCCAGTTTTTTTCCACCCAAAATTCGCTCGAGATCGGAATGCGATTTTGTGTCCGGATTTTAGACCTTTTGGCCTCAGATCTAAGGCATACCGGTCTTAACTGAACACAGACAGGTGAACCTTTGCAAAAACTAGGATAAGGTGGGCATTTGGAATAAATTGCGGGCTCCATATGAAAATGATGGGTCTATTAAGCAAAAAAAAAAAAAAAAAAAAAAAACTCCAACTTTTACCCTTCTGCTCATGCGCAAGCAAAATAACCAATGGAAATTGATGTTTCTAATACAACTAGGCATTATTCTCATGGATAATCTGTTGAAAACCGCTGTATTACGATGTGTTCAGAAATAGCACCCCAAATCTCGTTCCTACGCACATTTCAGACAAAAATGACAAAAACCTCTGGGGCCGAATGAGTTAATGGGTGAATTTTCGTGACATCACTAAATCGTAATATTACTTATTTATTTCATCATTTGTGAATCAGTATTGCACATAAGTTACAAAAAGAGCCATTCTTTGACAATTTCTAAGAAATTTCCATAAACTTGATTAACCGATTCAGCCCCGATCCCGTCTGTAGGCGTGATGAGGCTGTACCCTACTTCAAAGCCCTGCAGCATCGAGGCCATTTAAAATAGACCAACGTGGGTGGTATTAAAAAAAAGCAGACAGATATAGCTCTAAAATGGTATCAAATAATCTGGAAGTTCTAGTTGCACTACAAAATACAGAGAGAAAAAGCTCATTTTTTGGACCCGGTTTTTTTCCACCCAAAATTCACTCGAAATCGGAATGCGATTTTGTGTCCGGATTTTAGACCTTTTGGCCTCAGATCTAAGGCATACCGGTCTTAACTGAACACAGACAGGTGAACCTTTGCAAAAACTAGGATAAGGTGGGCATTTGGAATAAATTGCGGGCTCCATACGAAAATGATGGGTCTATTAAGCAAAAAAAAAAAAAAAAAAAAAAAAAAATCCAACTTTTACCCTTCTGCTCATGCGCAAGCAAAATAACCAATGGAAATTGATGTTTCTAATACAACTAGGCATTATTCTCATGGATAATCTGTTGAAAACCGCTGTATTACGATGTGTTCAGAAATAGCACCCCAAATCTCGTTCCTACGCACATTTCAGACAAAAATGACAAAAACCTCTGGGGCCGAATGAGTTAATACAGAAAAAATTTAGAAGTAAAATTCATTCATAATCCATTGTAATGAACACTTAAACTAATAAAATCTAGACACAATAAAAAACATTACCATTAACAAGAATGGCATAGCAAACATTGTTAATGTCAAAATAAATTGGCACTGTATTAAGACGAGGTATCTGCCCAAAAAAAACTCTACTTTTCTGTGAGTGGGTTGATATGCACAAACAAGAACCATATCCATAGTTAACAGTAAAACCAAAACAACAAATTAATACATACCAAGCTAACTAATTTAAAAATCTTTCTGCTAAATTGCGCACAAGAACTGTCTAAATTAGCAGCAACAAACGCCACTGATTGTTGTTGTTGTGAGTTTAATGCCATTGTTCAGCACATGATAGGCTATACATTGTAGCATTATCACTGGCAGATGAGGAACCCAGGAAAAAACAGATAAGAACCACCAGTCCACATGAAGCGACTGGCAAGCTTTCTCACATACTCACACTAGCTGAGCCCAAGACTTCAACCCATTCGGACAGAAGTGAGACGGCAGGAATCAGTAAAAGTGAGTGTTTTAAAATGCTCAGCCCATGATGATAATAATGCTAACTGACACACAATGGTAAAGTGATGATGTAAAATTGGTCCATAAAAAATATAATGAATCCAAAAGTGTAGTACAATATAACACATATATAAAAACCTTTATAATGATACTCCATGCATACAGTTAAGTTACTACATCTCAGAATGTTGGGTTAGTATCTTGCATGATATCACCATGCTCTAAACATGTAATTAAAAGACAGGAAATGTGTATGCCATATCAACAGCATCGGGTCATTAATACAGGCTCAAAGGTGTGATAATTTTTAGGCTAAATTCTGTGGGATGTGATAAAATATTCTGTAAGAAATAATAATTTTTACACACACACAAAATTCTTACTTTCCTTGCCCTTTGAACTAAAATATATAAAACTCTTTTACCTGGGCTAAAGCTGATCAACATGCTGTAACCAATTCCGAGGTGGCTGCACATGATAATGACCAAATTAATCTTTATTTTTCTATCTACTGGTAACTAAGAATAATTAATTCTAGCTTGAACTCACAAAGAAAATTACTGCATGGAATGGTCTGTGCATTTTGTCTTGGGATTAACTTCCTGAAAATTAAAACAATTCATTTTCTGAAAATCTAAAAATTTGATCTGGGAAAATCTAAGCACTGAAATTCATTTTTTTGCGCTGACCTCCATTTATCAAATTGACACAATAGATAAGAAGAAGACCAATAAAAATCAAATAAATTAAATCAATACTTTGTTTCTCCCTAAGTTTTAAATAAAAATGTTTTCATGTAAATAATCAATCCTGGATAAATAAGAATAGACTATGTACATGAAAGTAAAGTTACTCCAAGTATTCCATGATACATTTAAAAATTGTGTTAACCTACCATTAATAGATGTACAGTGACTAAAGGTACAGAACGAATAAATGGAAGTTAACATACGTTTCTTAAAACATTTTAAGGTCTTTCTAATTTCAATAGCAGTCCCCAAAGGAAACTCAAATCTTCACAAGTATTTAAAACAGAAAAATGTTAAAAGTAAAATTCATGTATAATCCATTGTAATGAAAACTTAAACCAATAAAAATCTAGACACAATAAGCAAAATTATCATTAACATGAAAAACGTAACAAACCTCCTTAATGTCAAATAAATTTGGTACTATATTTTCACCAGATATTTGTATAACTGGACTTTTCTATGAGTTGGTTGAAATGCAGAAAAGAGTGTCGTATCAAGAGTTAATAGTACAAGCAAAACAAGAAATTAATACACACCAAGCTGACTAGTTTAAAAATCTTTCAGTTAAATTGCACACTAAAACTGTCTAAATCATCAACAACAAATTAAATGTCACTGGTTATTGTTGTTGGTTTAATGCCATTTTTCAGTACATGATAGGCCATACATGGCAGCCATTAGGACTGGTGGAGGAAGAACCCAGACAAATTTAAGAAAGAATCACTGATGAACAGGAAGCTTCTGGCAAGCTTTGTCACATTCCCACACTGGCCAAACCCAAGATCAAACCCAAGCAGACAGAGGTGAGATGGCAGTGATCAGCAAAGGCAAGTGCTTTAGACCAATTGGCCATAAAGAGCTCTAAATGTCTAAGAAAACAATATCAGGCAGAACTGCCAGGAACCAATATATATCAACGGTTTTCTTTTGTTTTTATTATCACTCAAAGGATATTGCCAATTTTCATTTTGCCTGTAACCTTTTGACAAACCACCAAACGCTGTCATGTCCAAAGTTTGATGAAAATCTATCAAAATGAACTGGAAAAGTAGGAACTTATTAAGATATGCAGGCTCATAGACAGACACATATGCAGTGGTGTGACCACTTTCCAAGCAATGACATGTTCATTACAGGCACAATAATCAGCATAATTTCTGGATGATGGTCTTAGACATGTGTTCATGTGAAATTTCAAATAACTGATATAAAACCTTTATTACACAGGCATGATCATAAAACTAAGTAAATTTATGAATGGAATAAATAATAAAATTTAAACTTTTAACAACAATCTTTTTGCCCTTAACAAATACTATGACTTTAAAGTGGCATTTGCAAGAAAAGACAAAAGCATAAAATTCAGTCTCAATTTGGGAAATTTTATCTACAATGACATTTTCAGTGCTGAAAATCAATAATTATTCAATATGTTTTAAAACCTTCATAAAATCATGAAATTTATTGTAAACTTTGGAATTCGATAGTCTTACTCTATCTAGACTTTCTGCAAAACCTCTTGACCCTAGGAGAGTTAATGTGAATTCAACTTAATCTGCAGTCAACAAATTTTGTGATTTAGTGCTTTCCTCAGAATAAAAAGTTTTCCCAATGAAGTTATTATAGTGACGCAGGTATCCGTTTACACAAGTGAATCAGGAATTCCTTGCATATCTACAAACGTTTTACCTATAGTAACATCAATATGAAGTTTCAGTTTGAATTGATGATGTGGTTATGTGAATTCCAAAATAATTAACACAAAACATTTTTAAGAACAAAGCATCAAGTTGCATGCTTATGTACCAAAACAAGAACTCCCATTGTACAGGGATTGAAATTTTAGACCTTAAGTTAATGTTACCCCTCTGTTTCAGTTGAATACAGCAGCCGACGTAGAAAACATAAAATAATAATAATAATAATAATAATGTGGACTTTGTATAGCTCTTAATCTTTAGAAGCTCTAAGCGCTTTACAACATTAGACAACATCTATAAGATAAAAAACATATACTAATATGATTACAAAAACAAACACCATGAAATTAGAAAAACATTGTAACAAAACATGCTGAGAATATTCAAGGTAGGAAATATTATTAGGTCTTTAAGTTTGTTCTTGCAGTCGAAAAAAGTGAGTTTTGAGAGCCCTCTTGAATGTGATCACTGCGTCTTTGTGTCTAAGTTCAGTGGACAATTCATTCCACATTGCTGGGCCCTGGTATGCAAAAGAATGCTGTCCATATGACTTTGTTTTCATAGTGGGAATAATGAGTATATGATTGTCAGAAGAGGAGTGTTAAGTATCTTGCTGGTGTGTACACATAGGTGAGGTCGAATATGTATGTTGGACTAGAGTCCGACAGTGAAACGTAGCACAGAGAACAAATTTTGTGTTTGATTCTGGATTGAATGGATAGCCAGTGTAGGGTACAGAGCTGCGGGGAGGTGTGCTCAGGTACTCTGAGTATGATCAGAGCAGCTGTGTTTTGAATTTTTTGAAGTTTCTGGAGCAGATATTGAGATGAACAGGACAGAATTGAGTTACAATAGTCCAGTCTTGAAATAATGAAACACAAGTGTTTTAGTGGCATCAACTGAAAGATATTTGTGAATTGAGCTGATGCATCTCAAGATATGCAGCCTTGCATATGTTCATGACATGTTGGTGCAATGTGAGAGTACTGTCCAGAGTAACACCTAGGTTTCGTACTGATTGTGTGTGAATTTAATGCTGGTGTTGCTGATATTTATTGTTTGAGGTAAAGGATGTGAATGAGAAAGTGGCCTCAGTTTTAGCATCATTTTCACATCAGAAATGCACCTCTCTACACCTTGGATGGTAGCATCTACTTCAGTTGGGAGGCTAGATTTGTATATTTGGGTGTCATCAGCGTACAATGTTTGAGACACTGGATGATGATCTATGACACTCGAGAGCGACTGAGTGTAAAGAATGAAGAGAACAGGTCCAAGAACAAACCCCTGTGGAACACCACAACATATATCAACTGGGCTGGAGTGTATTCCATTTGCAGATACAATTTGTGTCCTGTTGACCAAGTAGGACTTGAACCACAGTAAGGCTGTATCATGAATGCCAAATACATGCTGGAGACGGTGAAGTAATATATCATGGTCTATTGTGTCAAATGCTGCAGACAAATCAAGGAGGGTGAGTACTGTGATCTTTCAGCTATCCAACACAGAGAGAATGTCATTAACTACTATTAGAAGAGTAGTTTCAGTACTGTGGCAAGGGCAATATGCAGATTGTACATTGCTAAAAAGACTGTTTGAATTTAGGTGAGATACAAGCTGGGATAGAACAACCTTTTCTAAGATTTTTTATATGAATGGGAGATTAGAAACTGGGCAGTAGTTCTTTAAATCGTTATGGTCTAGTGTTGGTTTCTTCAGCAGAGGCTTTACAATGGCAATTTTGAAAAATGATGGGAATTAACCGGATGAGAGAGAGGTATTAATAACATCAGTTAGTGAAGGCAATACTGGATCTAAGCACTCAAGCAGCAGTGATGTTGGAACTGGATCAAGTTCACATGACTTTGGTGCACTCTTCATCACGATTGTACGTACTAAATCCATAGAGACAGATTCAAATAATGCTAATGGTTGCCACTCAAATTCTGTATCCTAACTGTATGGTGATGATGAGTCAATTGAAATTGTGGTGTCAAGCCTATCTCTAATGGTTTGTACTTTGTCATGGAAGAAATCTGCAAACATGTCCGGAAGGTCGACTGGAGAGAAGGTAGTTCGAAGTGGTGTAGATTTGTAGATAAAACCCTTTAAAAAAACTCAAACACAAAACTTTAATACTGTTGTGGATGATAAAACCATCACTTTCAAAAGCAAAACAAAACCCAATGTAAAATATGTCATTTTTGTCATTAGCATATTTAACAATTTAAAAACATTCATTACTTCCATTGATCACTCTTAACACTCTGCATAAATCAAGATCTGTCAGCACATTCTGCAATGCCAGATCTGGATTTGTTCTGTATGGACTCAACTTATATGCATAAATACCTAAATACATTTTCTCTGTATCTTGAATAAAATGATTGATTACAATGACTTTTTTCTCAAGTCTGATCATATATGGATCAATGTAGTGTTACCAAAATATGTAATATTTTATTTACAATTATAAGCTACAAAACAACCAATTATTTGGACAAACTCAGCATCTCTCTGAGTCCCAATAATCAGCACTGACAGTATTTAATCTCCTTGTCCTCAGTTATATCATTGTTCCCCAGCAATGTCCGGCTTCTCTGCAGTCTGCTCTTCCAATTTGTGAATCAATCCCAAGGAACCATCAATTTGGACAAGATCACCTGACATTTGAAATAAAGTAAACTTCCAATTACCAACATATAATGATTAAAGACATAACTTTTTTTGTCCAATGACAATGGATAACCTGAACATATTACTGACACAGAAAAGGGGGTTAAGGTACAGATTATTGACACAGAAAAATATAAATAAATAAATATAATTTTTGCTTAACGTCTGATTGTGTTTTATTAGAGTAATGGAAAAGGCAATGACTGCTTGATGAAATAATTAACTCGAAGGCCACAAATGCCTCATGTATAGTACCATATGAAGAAAGTGAAACAGTGAAATTATCCCTTTTCAGATGTCACTGGTAGCCATATTGCAGGATATCAGATGTATTTTTTCAGAAATAATACTAATTTAATAATTAAAATAAAAACTTAATGACTAAAATAAAAGCGTCTGAATTGTAGGGAAAGAAGAATGTATGTATTTTTTATTGCTACTGCTGTGTTTCCCTTTTTTCAAGAGCAGGTGGTCCTCCAATTAAATTTATTCATCACATGACTGCTGTGTTATTTATATAATATTTATATAACCAATTATAATCTTCTGATGTAACACATACACAGCTCATGATGTCACAAATGATGTCATAATATTTTTCTTTATGCTATAAACAGAATCTTACATTTGTGCCCATTTCAAACAAAAGTAATGGAACTCTTTGAATAAGCTCAAACTACTGCTTGCATTTGCTGACATAAAACAGAAATTATTTGATTTGCTTCATAAATTTCACCTGAAATGAGTATTCAATCAAGATTCTCCATGTCTACCATGGTTAAATTGGTTACTGACTATAGTTTTAGTAAGGGTTCATAGATATAGGGTACCATTAGAAAAATGGATACCAATATAATTCCTCTGTAAGTCTAACCTCTGGCTTTAACAACTGTAGCATACATGTAACACAATCCAATAATAAATTACAATCCAATAATAAATTACAATGACAGATTCTCCAGATGTTTCATTCTAGCATCAAGTATTACTCTGAAAAATTTCATCATGAAACTGATATGTCTGAACTAGATGCATTTCTGGTTAAAGGTCAAAGGTTAACATTTTGTACATGGTAACCAAAGGTGGATTGGGGTGGGGGTAGGACATTCACATTGCTTTGTTCGATAGGTTCAATGGAGGCTAACATACTGTACCAACAAAAATACCAAAATAATGTGCTGAAATAAAAATATTAAAAAAATACACAAAAAATGTACACACCCTACAAAAATATACAAACATTTACACCTTCTCAAAAGAAGAAATTGTTTAAAACAAATTTCATCTCACTCATCAGTATGAATTTTTAATATCATATGCAAAATAAATTATTAAGATCTCATCCTGGGTCACTTTTGTCTGGTTCAGCCAATGTGTATATCACTGCATGGTAGCTTCACTGCTGTTGTTTGCTGGATAAAATAGGTTATGGCCATGTGACTTAATCTGAGGGTGAAATTGGTACAGCAGATACAGAGTCCACAATAACATTTTTAAAAAATACCACAGCATCTTCAGTAAATTTTAGGGTCATTAAAAGTTTCAATGAACAAAAGTACACACACACACACACACACACACAGTGTATAACTGAATGTATGAAGTACTGTGAGTACCAGCAGGAACATTTTACAATATACAGATACTACAGTGCCACCTGAAATAAAATACAAAGACAAAAAAGGGACAAAAAAATGTATACATACCTCATTGAATTAGATGAGTGGCATGGATATGTACACATACATTCCTGAATAAGATGTGTGGCAATAAATGTGTACAAATACCTGACAGAATAAGATGTGTGGCATGGATGTGTATATATATACCTGACTGAATGAGATGTGTGGCATGTATGTGTACACATACCTGACTGAATAAGATGTGTGGAATGAATGTGTACACATACCTGACTGAACGAGATGTGTGGAATGGATGTGTACACATAACTGACTGAATAAAATGTATAGTATGAATGTGTACACATACCTGACAGACTAAGATAGGAGGCATGGATGTGTATACATACCTGCCTGAATAAGATGTGTAGCATGGATGTGTCCACATACCTGACAGAATAAGATGTGTGGCATGGATGTGTACACGCACCTGAATGAAAAAGATGTGTGGCATGGATGTGTACACATACCTGACTGAATGATATGTATGGCATGGAGTGTACACATACCTGACTGAATAAGATGCATGTCATGGATGTGTATATATACCTGACTGAACAAGATGTGTGGAATGGATGTGTACACATACAAATACCTGACTGAATGAGATATGTGGCATGGATGTGTACACATACCTGACTGAATGAGATGTGTGGCATGGATGTGTACACATACCTGACTGAATGAGATGTGTGGAATAGATCTGTATACATAACTGAGTGGCATGGATGTGTACACATATCTGACTGAATGAGATGTGTCACATGGATGTGTACACATACCTGACTGAATGAGATGTGTGGCATGGATGTGTATATATACCTGACTGAATGAGATGTGTGGAATGGATGTGTATACATACCTGACTGAATGAGATGTGTGGCATGGATGTGTACGCATACCTGACTGAATGAGATGTCTGGCATGGATGTGTACATATATCTGACTGAATGAGATGTGTGGAATGGACGTGTATACATACCTGAGTGAACAAGGTGTGTGGCATGGATCTGTACACATAGATGACTGAATATGTGGCATGGATGTGTACACACACCTGACTGAATCAGATGTATGGCATGGATGTGTACTCATACCTGATTGAATGAGATATGTGGAATGGATGTGTATACATACCTGAGTGGCACGGATGTGTACACATACCTGACTGAATGAGATGTGTTGTATGGATATGTACATATACCTGTCTAAATGAGATGTGTGTCATGAATGTGTACACATACCTAACTGAATAAGATGTGTGGCATGGATGTGTATACATACCTGACTGAATGAGATGTGCGGAATGGATGTGTATATATACCTCACTGAATGAGATGTGTGGCATGGATGTGTACATACACCTGACCGAATGAGATATGTGGCATGGATGTGTACTCATACCTGACTGAATGAGATGTGTGGAATAGATCTGCATACATAACTGAGTGGCATGGATGTGTACACATATCTGACTGAATGAGATGTGTCACATGGATGTGTACAAATACCTGACTGAATGAGATGTGTCACATGGATGTGTACACATACCTGACTGAATGAGATGTGTGGAATGGATGTGTATACATACCTGACTGAATAATATGTGTGGCCTGTGGTACATTAACAATACATGGAAGACCATACTCTCTGGCAACTACAGCACCTGGAACAAGATACATTTTGAGTTAGGAGAGATTCCTGTTCTGAAGCAGAGTTAATTATTCTTGAGAGATGAAAAGTGAAATAGAAGAAGGTGCAAACACACGCAACAAGAGCTAACAGTGAATGACCCTGATGACTACAGACTGTTTGACAGGGCCTAAAGGAAAGAAATTCAGCAGGAAAACCAAAGTTGGGAGAAGATGGGCAGTAACTCTTCTAAATGATGACATAAAATGTAGGGAATCAAACTAAATGAAGTCTCAACCATATAAAGCAGCATGCCAAATTTGCATGATCTTAACAATGTTATGCTGTGGAAAGTAAAGTAAGGAAAGTGTCCAATCAGGCCAATGAAGGGCAATAACTCCTGTAAATGATCTTGTAGAACTCTGGAAATCATTATCATTCAAGGACTCAATACAAAGCTACATGCCAAATTTGAATAAGCTAAATGGTGTTTGGGCTATGCTAGATTGCAAGCAGTATCCCATGTGAAGATATCAAGGGCTGTAACTCTAGTTCTACGAGATGATGTACACACCATAATGCGTCAGAACATGTTTAATCGTTCCTGGGCTATGTTGATTACAAGGAAGTGGTGTGTGGAGATTCACAACTAATCAGAAAAGGGCAGCAACTCTGTCCAAAAACTGGCCCCAAACAGATGAGAACTTTAAATTGCACATCTATATGTAATAGGCAATTCGCCTAACAATGTGTGTATACATGTAGGGATAACGGCACTTATGGACAATATTGGCTACATGGTGCTGATTACAAGTACAATTCAAAGAAAGTTAATTTATAAAACTGTAAAGATTTCTGAAGATAACGCCTTACAAATAGACACAAATATTAAGTACTAAATGATAAAAATGGAAAGGTTGGTTCACCTAATAAATGGCATCCAGTTATTTATAAGGGTTGCATAGCTATTGTGATTACAGGAAGAATTCATGGACAAACAGGCTGACATCATGCTAAAATGGTTATTATTAAAGGTCTCCTGCATCAAGATGTGGGAATTCTAATTAACAGTATCATGAAGAAATAAACTTTAGGACTCATTGCAACCTTTTAAGTAAAAGAAATACATGTGGACAAACAAATGACTTACCATGTGACACAAGTCCTCCCATTTCTGTCACCAGGCCTGAGATGAGTGGGAAGTATGGGCTCCAGCCTACATCTGTATAGCATACAATCAGGATTTCTCCTTTCTATAAGGAGAATAAATACTGCTATCAACCGATGTTAGAACATTATATGAATTAAATATCTGTTACTGTTACAAATTATTATAAACTCAGTACATTTTTCTAATTTATTGTAGGAACTTCTAGAGTGACTCATTAACAATTAATTATAGCATACTGTACTACTAAAGTGAATAGTTTAAACCTATGAAAAGTTAGTGATTTATAAGAGTTTCCATATCCTATCTGACAATAAGAGACTGATTAATCAGCTAATGCTCACTCTATTTATTTTGTCTCATCTGCTTTAGTAAATAATGAGACATCAGTAGTACTTATATAATAGTGTGACTAACTGTAGTATTAGCAGCACTTTCCCACCAAGTTAAGTTTTTTAGAAAAATCACACAATATACCATCTTTTATTTAAATATCTAGAACTTAAAAATAAATTTCTTTCTGTGTTATGCGTACTGATACACCTAGCATATTCAGTTCTGGTCAGTTGCAGGCTATATTGTCAGGGCTGTGTATTGCATGATTGTACAATTCTGATCTGAAGTGGGCTATATTGTCCAGGCTGTGTTTTGATGCATCCAGCAAGTATGATTCTGATCAGAAGTGGGCTATATTGTCCAGGCTGTGTATTGATGCACCCAGCAAGTACAGTTCTGATCAGAAGTGGGATATATTGTCCAGGCTGTGTATTGATGCACCCAGCAAGTACAGTTCTGATCAGAAGTGGGCTATATTGTCCAGGCTGTGTATTGATGCACCCAGCAAGTACAATTCTGATCAGAAGTGGGCTATATTGTCCAGGCTGTGTACTGATGCACCCAGCATAAGAGACTGATTAATCAGCTAATGCTCACTCTTTTTACTTTGTCTCACCTGCTTTCTGATCAGAAGTGGGCTAGGTAAATTAGGTTACATTAAAGTAATGCTTGCTGATAAAAAAACCAATAGTATTAGTGTTTTGTTTTACAAATAAACAATTTTAGTTGCAGTTTTTATGTTTGTTTTCATTATCTTTGTAAAACTAGGCCTGTTTGATACATGTCAGTGTGTACAGAATATTTCCCATCCACAATAACATCATTACATTAGATTCAGAAATCTAGGGACAAATTTACACACTGTGGCAGATATCTTGTTGCTAATCTGTTTAAATGAACAAAAAGTACTTACAAAATCACCTAGAGACCAACAGGTCTCAGTTATCTCTAAAACTGTACTTTGAACCCTGACAATGACCCAGAATATAATAATGTATGCAGCAGCTAAGTGATGTGAGTTCTAATATCAAGCATACTTCCCATAATGCAATGTATCATGATCAAAATGGGATACTTACTCCCAAACCCCAAAATGACAACCTAAATATATGCCCATAACATGTATGTATCAAAGGTAAAGTGTCTTGCTTACAACTCATGTAAATATATCTTTGGGGCAGTTTATACTGCAAATTGTCTTACAGGCAATTAATGCATAAGTCAATCAGGTAAATACATCTTTGGGGCAGTTTATACAGCAAATTGTCTTACAGGCAATTAATGCATAAGTCAATCAGGTAAATACATCTTTGGGGCAGTTTATACAGCAAATTGTCTTACAGGCAATTAATGCATAAGTCAATCAGGTAAATACATCTTTGGGGCAGTTTATACAGCAAATTGTCTTACAGGCAATTAATGCATAAGTCAATCAGGTAAATATATCTTTGAGGCAGTTTATACAGCAAATTGTCTTACAGGCAATTAATGCATAAGTCAATCAGGTAAATACATCTTTGGGGCAGTTTATACAGCAAATTGTCTTACAGGCAATTAATGCATAAGTCAATCAGGTAAATATATCTTTGAGGCAGTTTATACAGCAAATTGTCTTACAGGCAATTAATGCATAAGTCAATCAGGTAAATACATCTTTGGGGCAGTTTATACAGCAAATTGTCTTACAGGCAATTAATGCATAAGTCAATCAGGTAAATACATCTTTGGGGCAGTTTATACAGCAAATTGTCTTACAGGCAATTAATGCATAAGTCAATCAGGTAAATATATCTTTGGGGCAGTTTATACAGCAAATTGTCTTACAGGCAATTAATGCATAAGTCAATCAGGTAAATACATCAAACATTTCACATCTGACATCTCTGGCTGACAGCAGCTAGGGTTATGTCCTCTTGAGTGTGCTTTCTGACAGCCCATTATGTTAATCTGCATATTAACCAAGTGGAACAAACCAATTCAACTGAAGTTAGGTAAATCAAAGCAATGACTGCTGAAGAATAAATGTTTCTAAACATCATTGCCTTGAAATTAATGAGAACATTTAAGCCATATTCATTAAAGATTTTTGTAAAGTTTGTGAACAGCAGCAATTTTTCTTTGAAGTCAGATTTCACTACATATACAAAATACAAAACATAAATGTATCAGCAGTCAGACTAGTGCTTAAGTGTCATTCATTTTTGAAGGAAAAAGATCAAAACACAGCTGTGAGTCAGGAGACATTGATCCATTAGCAAAGTGAGTTCACCAAATTTCAGAAGGCCTGGTTGATGGAGTAAAGCACAACAGCAAGGGGGAACATTTCATTCCTTGAAGATACTACAAACACCATATCAAATTGATCGAAAGACAATAATTACCCCATGCTCATGTTTATACAGCTGATTTTTCTTGATAAAAAGATTGTGTTAATACTTGTACTGGATGGATGCACCGTATTAGGCTCCCATAAAGCTTGAAAACATTATATTCCTTCCTCCACCCCCAATGAAATAGTTCATACCTAATGTGATGTATAATTTCTATAGAGAAAAGCATATCTGGTGGTCAAAATGCAACAGACACAGTTCTGACAATGACAGCATTAATGATTGGCAGGAAGAACTAATTTCTGACTAGGATTCACTCAGGAAATCAAGCAAGGATGTTTGAAAAACAGCACCATCTTATCCCTAATGAGTGCCAACTTGTCAACAAATGACACTTGCATTTTCTTCAAACCCCTATTGAACTACTGACAGCAGGAGAGACAGCATCTAATTGAGACTACATTCCATCAGCCAATGATTTTAAAGGCAGAAAATTGGTGTATTTTTTATTTTTTATGTAATGTCAGTATGGTTGAGATTATGCAAGTGTTTGCATATACATGATCATGTATGTGTGTGGTGATGATATCTGACAATGCTAAAATCTACAAATTATATTTTTTGTTACAAGTGTGTTAAATGCTTTCAAGAAAACAGATTTAAATGCATACACATTTTCTTTAGGCTTATATCAAAAGATAGCTTATTCTCAATTGGATTTTGCTTTACTTTGGTTATGCACACTGACCCCCTTGGAAAATCAAAAACTTTTTCAGTTTCTGAGTCTCAAAAAACCCAAAATGCTATCTGAGAATATGGCAGGTACAATTAAGATAGTTTCATTATGTTGTTGTTGTTGTGGGGTTTAATGCCATTTTTCTGCACACGATAGACTATGCATGGTGGCCAGTATTAATGGTGAGGGAAGAACCTGGGAAAACCTTGGGAAGAACCACCAACCCATGAGAAGCTACTGGCAAGCTTTCTCACATACCCACATTGGCCAAATCCTAAACTTGAACCCACACAGACAGAGGTGAGATGGCAGTGATCTGTAATGGATAGCGCCTTAGACCACTCAGCCACTCAGGGCCCCCAGTTTCATTATGTAAACTTGTCTCTGACAAAAGGATCTATCACCAAAATGACACTTAACAAAGTCATGTTTTGTCAAAATATATACCGATTTTTTTTTAATGGATATGTGTGATCACAAACTGTGAAGAGTGTCAGGTTTTTTTTACTGCTGCTTACCAACAGCATCTTTGTTAATCCAGGTAATAATTAAGGTAATGAAAGCTGTTTCATTGTTCGAGTAATTTATACAATTATCTTGGGGGGAGGTGTTCTAGAACAGTAGACCTACGAGTAATACATTCCTAAGTTTACATTCCAACTTGCATGAAAATATCATGCACTACTGAAAATTATGACAAATGGAAAATATGGTTTAAAGAAAATTATGTGTCCATATATTTACACCTGTGGTGGTACATAATGAACATTCTTTGCAAGCAGGATATAGTGTTTCATGGAACTCTTGTTTTTATTACAGCGTCAGTGGTAGTGTTTGATGGAACTCTTGTTTTTATTACAGAGTCAGTGGTAGTGTTTCATGGAACTCTTGTTTTTATTACAGAGTCAGTGGTAGTGTTTCATAGAACTCTTGTTTGTATTAGAGCTGATTATAGTGTTACGAAGCTCTAGTTTTTCTTACAGAGTTGGTTATAGTGTTCAGTGTGTTCTCATTTTATTACTTGAACACGAGGTAAATGATAGGGTACAAACTATGTTAATTTTTATTCAAATGTGACATGGTATAAATGGTTTTTGCTAACAGAGAGTCACTCTAAATTCCTGCAAACCATTGTTTCAGTTAATTATTCTCTGTTTACAATGAGGAAGCTTTAACATAAGTCACTGACAAGATCTACCGGAAGAGAGTGACACTCCAATGATTGTAAACAATTTCCTGGAATTCAAAATACAACCATTTATTCTTTTTAACTACCAAGTACTGAAGCCATCATTGAATAGAAGATTTACACCATTTTTGGACCATCTAGACATTATTAGAAGTCTTCTGGTGAAAAACATTTCAAAAACTGCGAACATAAAATTCGAGCATGGCTGAGTGGCAGAGGTGCAGTGGCACACAAAGTGAAAAGGTGAAGTAGAACATAGTGCAATCTGGTGTTCTTTGGTTATATTTGGGAATATAAAAGTCCTTAATATAAATGCATGTTGTACACATTTTATTTTGACTTACCCTCATACAACTTTGTTTTTAGAAATGAATCTAGTGGCACCATTAAGTGGCACTTTTGGCTTTCATTAGCACTGCATCTAATAGTCCTGCAATACATCTACCCTGATATGTTGACAACTTACTGCCTAAATAAACAGCATTGTGTAGTATGTTCCCCAGTTGACTGATGAGAGGCCAAATTTTCAGGAATATCTCGCACACTTGGCAGCCCATACCAACAATTTTCCACAAATTAAAGTCTAACTGCCTTAGTCATCCTATACTTATTCTGATGTCTTTTTCCTAATGAATTCTAATTCTGACACAAGCAAATCAATGTGTTTTCAAGTTCCACTGACACATTTCAGCCAGGCAAGAAATGCCCAAGTCAACTGAAGCTAAAGTATGTTTCTTTAATGAAACAAAAATATACTGAAGAAAGCAATTAGATAGGTTTTTTTCATTGAAGACACTTATCATCCCCTTAACTGATTTCAACATTTCTGGGTTCCATTGCATTCCAGCAAACAGAAATGTAGGAATTAGTTAATATTCTACTAACAGAAGTGAGGGCTATCCTTCTGCTCCATGACTCTGATGTTTTCCTAATCGACAGACACATTATGAAGGAAAGATGTCTGCTTCATGATAAAAATAAAGCAAAACGATTTCATGCATTTCTGAAAGGTTGAGATATTGGAGCCTTTCATGTTTTGATCAGAGCTCTTTCTCAGAAGGATTGCCTAATTCTCTGAGCTGCTCCGACAAAATCAGAGGACTTGGCATCTCAGCAAAATATGGCCCTCCATTCAGCAGTAGCTAAAACAAGCAAGCAGATCGGCATCATTTTCAATCAACTAGATGCCTGATGAAATTCCATGTCAATAAGACTTTATAAGTACCAGCTTATGTGACTCTGTGAATAACTGTGTCTGAGAAAATGACCTAAACACCAAGCACAGTGTTGATACCAGATGGTTGGATGAATGGATGAACAAATATCATCAATCCATAAGCTTGGATAACACTGAAATCCAACCAAAGTTCATGGAACACAAATGCCCTGCCACAGTGACCTAAGCCCAAAACAACACATGATAGACAGACACATAATTTGACAATGGTATTTTGATATGCCTGCCACATTCCTGGAGGCACATACAAACAGCTTGGCCTTAATCCAATAATGTAATAACAAAACTGTAAGACAGTCAATAACAAACCTGTAAAACAGTTATTAACAAAACTGTAAGACAGTCGAAATCAAACCTGTAAGACATTCAATAACAAACCTGAATTTTATTGGCTTCCTCCAAGGAATGGACAACTCTGGCTTGTCCTTGCACTGACCCCTGACTCACAGGCATACCTAAAAACAAAGATGAACAACAATGTCCTAAATTATCTGTCTCTCTCTCAAGGATGGAAGTGTACATTATTCCGACATTAATAACTATTATTTATTTTTCACAGGAATAGTGACTGTGCATATAAGAATAATCTTCATAGGAATAGCAACTGTGCATAGAAGAATAATCTTCATAGGAAGAGCAACTGTGCATAGAAGAATAATCTTCATAGGAATAGCAACTGTGCATAGAAGAATAATCTTCATAGGAATAGTGACTGTGCATATAAGAATAATCTTCATAGGAATAGCAACTGTGCATATAAGAATAATCTTCATAGGAATAGTGACTGTGCAGAGAAGAATAATCTTCATAGGAATAGTGATTGTGCATATAAGAATAATCTTCATAGGAATAGTGACTGTGTATAGAAGAATAATCTTCATAGGAATAGAAACTGTGCAAGAATAATCTTCATAGGAATAGCAACTGTGCATAGAAGAATAATCTTCATAGGAATAGTCTTCATAGGAATAGTGACTGTGCATATAAGAATAATCTTCACAGGAATAATCTTCACAGGAATAGTGACTGTGCATATAAGAATAATCTTCATAGGAATAGCAACTGTGCATATAAGAATAATCTTCATAGGAATAGCAACTGTGCATATAAGAATAATCTTCATAGGAATAGCAACTGTGCATATAAGAATAATCTTCATAGGAATAGTGACTGTGCAGAGAAGAATAATCTTCATAGGAATAGTGATTGTGCATATAAGAATAATCTTCATAGGAATAGTGACTGTGTATAGAAGAATAATCTTCATAGGAATAGTGACTGTGCATATAAGAATAATCTTCATAGGAATAGCAACTGTGCATATAAGAATAATCTTCATAGGAATAGTGACTGTGCATATAAGAATAATCTTCATAGGAATAGCAACTGTGCATATAAGAATAATCTTCATAGGAATAGTGACTGTGCAGAGAAGAATAATCTTCATAGGAATAGTGATTGTGCATATAAGAATAATCTTCATAGGAATAGTGACTGTGTATAGAAGAATAATCTTCATAGGAATAGTGACTGTGCATATAAGAATAATCTTCATAGGAATAGCAACTGTGCATATAAGAATAATCTTCACAGGAATAGTGACTGTGCAGAGAAGAATAATCTTCATAGGAATAGTGATTGTGCATATAAGAATAATCTTCATAGGAATAGCAACTGTGCATAGAAGAATAATCTTCATAGGAATAGCAACTGTGCATATAAGAATAATCTTCATAGGAATAGCAACTGTGCATAGAAGAATAATCTTCATAGGAATAGCAACTGTGCATATAAGAATAATCTTCACAGGAATAGTGATTGTGCATATAAGAATAATCTTCATAGGAATAGTGATTGTGCATATAAGAATAATCTTCATAGGAATAGCAACTGTGCATATAAGAATAATCTTCACAGGAATAGTGACTGTGCAGAGAAGAATAATCTTCATAGGAATAGTGATTGTGCATATAAGAATAATCTTCATAGGAATAGCAACTGTGCATAGAAGAATAATCTTCATAGGAATAGCAACTGTGCATATAAGAATAATCTTCATAGGAATAGCAACTGTGCATATAAGAATAATCTTCATAGGAATAGTGACTGTGCATATAATAATAATCTTCCAGTTCAATGACAGATTATTTATGTTACATACATAAAACATTGCTATAAACTTTGTGATCTTGACCCCAAGTCAAAATTGTGAGCAATTTGTGTTGCAAGCTGTCTTCGCTCCACAATATGACCTCACAGGTATTGATAAAATTTGCGAAAGGGTTAATGAATTATAAGCGGAATAAAAACCCTTGCCAAATACCTTAACACAAATCTTCTATCAAAAATGTTACTGTGCACTTGACCCTGATGTTATCAGGTTCATCTGCATCCCTGCAATGATGTATGCCTCTATGTGATATGTCTCAGAATGATTATACCTACATCTCAGCATGCTTTAACTATATCTAACAATCCTTATACCCATGTTTCAATATGCTTATACCCACATCTCACCATGCTTATACCTATGTCTCACTATGCTTATACCTATGTCTCACCATGCTTATACCAACATCTCACCATGCTTATATCTATGTCTCAGCATAATTAAACCTTGCTCTTCATGCTTATGACACTGTCTAACCTAACTTGTAGTCATGTTTCACATTGCTTATACCCATGACACAGCATGCCTATACCTGTCTCATGATCCTTATACTTATGCCTCAGCATCCTTACATCCATGTCTCCCTATGATCATACATATGTCTCAGCAAGCGTATATCCATGCCGCAACATGCTTATACCTAACCTACCTCTACTTCACCATTCTTGTACTAATTTCTCATCATACTTATAGCCAGTCTCACCAGACTTTTAACAATGAGACAGAATCATGCTCAATTAATAACTTAGTTTAATGAACCTGATTTAGATTTAAATACAATGAAATGTGTGGGAAATTTAACAAAAGTTGCATAAGTTAAATCCATTCACCTAAATGTCATTTTTCCAAGTATGTTTAAAGAGACTTATATGTTGTTGCTTAAGTGCTTACTTAAGCATAGTTTATACACAGCAATAGGTGACCCACTCACTACCATTTTTGCAAATAGTCTGTATTAATATGCATGAGATGTATTAATACATCACTTGCCAGCCAATCAAAACAGTACCAGCTGTCATGTGCAGTGTCCTTTGTTTCAACTGTTTCTAGTTTGGAGCTGATAGCGACAGCACAATGGCATCACACTCTTCAAGACAGAGGCCAGTCCCATAAGACTTGGACAATTGGACAATCTGTTCAACTTAACTACTCTTTATTTAAAGCAGAAACTAGAATCTATAGGCATTAAGGTGTCTGCTGTTCTCCTGATGCACGCCTTGAGACAGCTATAAATGGATAATGCACCTTCCACGAGTTCACGGCCTGCTGATCGTTTACCGAGACAATCAAGGAACAGCCCATCTCACTCGCAACCCAGCATAAGTCAGTTGGAAGAAGAAGCAGCATCCCTCATTCCACAGCTAACTCCACATTGAAATCTCTGTAGTGTGACCATTGTTCATGTTAATGCGGCAGAGGGATCCAATAAAGCGGAAACAGCAATACAATGAAGTGATCCAGAAGTAGGGGCTACTTCCAACATGGCCTCCATTGCTGAAAGCATGTTGTCTCCAGCCAACATAATGACCTCAATCCACTCCATTCAGCATTCTATTGCTGACCTAAATAATTACATTACTAACATCATGGCATAACAACAGGCATCTTCTCCGGAGTTATTCTTAGGCGATTCTTAGGCGGCTGTACACATCTCTCATCACTGCCAGTAGCCCAGCCTGTGATGTCACTTGATCAGCTGATGCAGTCCCATGGAGTTTTGGCGGAAATACTACCAGCAATTGATGTGGTATCCAAAAGCCAGTGGAAGCAGATTCTTGAGGGTAAGTACGTCAATCTTGCTACTCTTTATCTACCACACTTTGAATCAGATCTATCAAATCAGGATGACAAGGCTGGGAAGAATGATCCCAGATTACTTAAGCATCTCAGTCTAAGTGAGTTCATAATGGCTTTCAGAAAAGTTAAACAAATCATCTGTTCAGTTGATCCCAACAGATGACATGAATTGGACATGTACGAGGCCAACATTATAAAAATTGCCAATGAAAATGGGGACATTTTCTATGACTACCATAATGTCTACTCTAGTCAAGCTGCTATTGCCCTGCGTGACTACAAACTCAAAGTAAACTGGGCTATGAGGTATCAGGCAACTCTTCAGCTATTTGATTGGAGGCTGAAAAACGTCATGTAACATCTGCAATTCTGTCACTAATCCAACTCACTTTTGCCCAAAATAAACATGCACTGCCGCCCCCATAGTGAACATAGCCAACAGAAAAAAACTGGATATTGACAAGTACGGCCGGCCTAGACAGATGGATGGAAAAGAACTTTGTAACAATTTTAACTCCATATGCGGATGCCACCGTACTACTTGCCAGTTCTTACATACCTGCAATCAGTGCAGGGCCAAAACACACTGGTACAGGCAATATCAATACCCCTCGCAAATCAGTGCCAGATAAGATGCAACAAATCTGACCTACTTTCTCGCCACATGCTTCCACAGATTGCAGCATGAACTACTTAAAACTCATTTGCCTACAAAAGAGTGCAAACACTTGCTTTCTGCTTCTAAACTACCGTATATTGTGGATCAGTCATTGGCAAAGGAATGTGCCAAAGGTTTCATGCTTGGCCCTTTCCCATCTCCACCATATCAAGAATATAGTGTCAGTCCTATTGGCATTGCAGAAGGAAAATAGTCAAATAAGAAGAGACTTATCATTGACCTGTCCTCTCCCCATGGCGATCATATGCATACAAGTATCAATGAACTTACTGACAAGGAAAGATGCTCCCTAAGCTACGTCTAGACTGATGATGCCATTCAAATTATTCAGTGTTATGGTAAGGGAGCTATTATGTTCAAAACTGATATTTCAGCATTTTCAAACAGATTCCCATTGCACCTTCACAATGGCACTTGTCCTGTGTAAAATGGAAAAGACATTATTATGTTTGTGTTCTCCTCCCTTTCGGGTCACGTTTAAGTCTAAAATTATTTGATACCTTATCTCAGGCGATTTGTTGGATAGCAAAACATAATTATGGTATTGACGTCATCTTGCACCTCCTTGATGACTTTTTTACAATAGATCTTCCTTCTGCATGTGGTGAGGGAACGGTGGCTTTGTTGACTCTTATTTTCAACAGATTGAAGATTCCTACAGCTCCAAGCAAGACCATTAGCCCATGAACAGTTATAGAATATTTGGGAATAATTCTGGACTCGGAGCAAATGCAAGCACGTTTACCACAGGATAAAGTGGAGCATATTGTGAACTACATTAAACAATTTCTTAACAAACGAAGTGTCCACAAGCAAGAACTGCTCCAGTTACTGGGCCACTTAATTTGCTACTTGTGTTATCCTTCCAGGGTGTGCATTTGTGTCATATCTCATATGACTATCTACCAAAGTCGATCATTACATACACTTAAATGCAAATTGCAGAGAGGAACTATACATGTGGTACCAATTTTTAGCTTCATGGAATGGAGTTTCTGTGTTTCTTGATAATCAGTCCACTACATTGGATGATCTTGAATTATGCACAGATGCTTCATCCAAAGTAGGGTATGGGGGTTATTTCAAGCGTTACTGGTTTGCAGCTGCATGGTCTGATGATCTTCAAATGCTTTTTCCTGTGGAGGATGATTTCTCTATGGCATTCAGGGAGTTGTATCCTACTGTTGTGGCTGCCATTATCTGAGGTGCAGAATGGACAGGCAAATGCATAATATTTACATGCGATAATATGGCCACAGTGAATATACTTCAAAAGGGGAGATCAAAATTTATGCATATAATGAAATTAATGCGTAAACTTATATGGTGTGTGGCTTCTTGTAACTTTCATTTTTCTGCCAAACACATTCCGGGAATTATCAATAATAAAGCTGATGCCTTGTCCCGCCTTCAATTTCAGAAATTGTATGCACCGGCTCCGGATGCAGATCTACAACCCTGCAAATGCCCCCCACCCTCGGAAGTCTTATGGACCTGGATAAAGAGGTAAACTTGTTATGGAATCAGGCTTTAAGCCCTGCTACACAAATCACCTACAACACTGCATTCAACATTTTTAGGACCTTCATGCTGATGTGTGGCTGTGCCTCAAACATGCAACTTTTGCCAGATATTATGGAGAACACCTTAATCTGCTTTGTGATACATTGCGCAAGAGCATTCAACTTGAAGCATTCTACCATAAAATTGTACCTCTGTGGCATTAGGTTCAAGTATATGCAGGGTGGTATGCAATCACCATTCACCACAGACAAAAATAATATGCCGCATCTTGCCACCATCCTACAGGCCATAAAAAAAACCCAAGGTTCGGTCAAAAACTGCGCAAGCCTATTACATACAATATCCGGACAAGCATTTGTACAATTCTGTGAGGAGAAGTATTTGATACACACACATATTTATGGTTGTTGACTGTCTGCATAGTTGCTTTCTTCAGATTTCTGAGATGTGGGGAATTCACTATTCTGGATTCCTTTGATCCAACCATTCATCTCTGCATAGGCAATGTGCACTTCCACCTAGAAACTGCATTCCTAAAGTTAAAATCATCAAAAACTGACCCTTTCCGTAGGACTGTGATCATTCTGTTACATGGGTTGTGCTATATGTCCATATTCTGCTCTGAAGACTTTCATGCAATTCAGGAGATGTTCATCATCTCAGCTATATGCCCCACTTTTCATTAAGACTACAGGTCAAGCGTTATCAAGAATTGTTTTCCTTAATTCATATGCGACTTGTCTACTGTAAGATGGGACTGGACACTTCCCAGTATAGTGGCCATTCATTTCGTACAGGTGCAGCTACTTCAACAGCAGCGGCCCGGCTGGAAGACCATATAATCAAAGTTAGTTCTGGGCCGGTGGTCTTCAGATTGTTACACAAGATACATTTGCATACATCTTAGTACTATTCTGGCAGCACAGAGGACCATGGCAACGGATGTGGATAGTAATACACAGTTACCATGATCATGCTGCATTCAACATACAGGGATGGAAGGTCTCACATTGACACTGTTTTTCCATCCTGGCTGTGTGTTTCTGGATGCAGTTTGTCATTACTGTATCATGGATGTAATTGCTCATTCATTGTGTTTCTGTATTCATTATGTTGGGAGTTCTCCACGCGTTTGATACCAGTGTTATTTGTGTGGCACTTGTGCCTATCCATTATGTGTGGAGTTCTGCACACGTGTGATACCAGTTTTCTTTGTGTGGCACTTGTGCATATCCATATTTTCATAGCCATACATGCATTCAGTTTCTTTATTCCTGGAGGTGTTATTGCATTCTCATGGTATTCTTCTACCCATTTCATGGATGTGATCATCTTGCTTCTCATCTGAATTGGATGTGATAACTTAGTCATTTCCATTCTCAAATTCCCATAGTTCATCTTTGCTGAATTCCAAGACACGCAAGGAACCACTCCGGGACGTTCTTGACATTTTATCATAATTCATCTACTTATTGCTTCACGCATGTATACCTTTCTTTTACATTATTGTTGATATAATGATGTTGTATAAACATTTTTTTCTCTTTTTCTTCATTGAACACTGAAGGCTTCCCCACTATTACATTCTTGGGGGACAACATCTGCTGCACATGTTTTCTTTGGGCATTCACTTCATTCCATTCTGTTTATTCACCCAAGAATCTAATATCAGCGCTATATGGTGTATTCAAACTAAACCATTGAGTGAAGTCCACACAGTTGCCGCTGTCATCCCAAACCTTCATTGGACAGCTCAGTCTTCGCTGAGCTCCTTCAGTTTCTGCTGAAGAAACTTTACTCAAGGGTTATCCATAACATTCTGTCAGGGAGTTTCACAGACCAGCTGTGACCTCTGTACAACCATGTTGTGCCATTCAGTAGCCGCTGAATCACTCACTGACAGAATGAACCAAAACAGTTTCATAAGTAGCAGCAGACAGTCCTCCTAGGCAAACAGTATAATTATAAATAAAAACTTAACTGGATCTGTGTTTTGTTGTGTATAAATCATGAACTGAAACGGTAATAAGCTTACCTTTGAGTGTAAATTTTGTTTTTCTTTCATGCTGCTGATCATCTTGTTTGATCTGCAATGGTAAAAGAACAGGACTAGTCCATCATTAAGGAACTGATTATTTTGTAGATATTGTATGCATCAATGTACTGCACCTTCCCACATGAAAACAGCACAGATCCAAATCAGGGTCTATCCTGTTCTAATGAAATAAAGCTCAGACTGTAGAGAGTAGACCTTGATCTTTGTCAATATTGTTTGTAAGTGGATGTATGTCATATGCAGATAAATATAATACATTTGAAGAAACTGAGCCATTATCTTAAAGTATTGCCCTTTTAAAAAATGTCATCATCTTTCAACTCCATCTACAGTGACTATGACTTTTGAACATTAACCCCAAAGTAACAATGATCTTTTATGTCTCTTTGTAATATATACAAGTAAAGTATGATAACTCATCCATGATGAGTAAGAATGAAACTACTGTTACAGTCATATTTAAAAACAAGAGTACCATTATATGCATCCACCATATTTATAGACCTCTACCAAGTATATAGTAGGGCATGGCCTACACTGTACATTATATGCATCCACCATATATACAGACCTCTACCAGTACACAGTAGGGCATGGCCTACACTGTACATTATATGCATCCACCATATATACAGACCTCTACCATTACACAGTAGGGCATGGCCTACACTGTACATTATATGCATCCACCATATTATAGACCTCTACCAAGTACATAGTAAGGCATGGTCCACACTGTACATTATATGCATCAACCATACATACAGACCTCTACCAGTACACAGTAGGGCATGGACTACACTGTACATTATATGCATCCACCATATATACAGACCTCTACCATTACACAGTAGGGCATGGCCTACACTGTACATTATATGCATCCACCATATTTATAGACCTCTACCAAGTACATAGTAGGGCATGGCCCACACTGTACATTATATGCATCAACCATATATACAGACCTCTACCAGTACACAGTAGGGCATGGACTACACTGTACATTATATGCATCCACCATATATACAGACCTCTACCATTACACAGTAGGGCATGGCCTACACTGTACATTATGCATCCACCATATTTATAGACCTCTACCAAGTACATAGCAGGGCATGGCCCACACTGTACATTATATGCATCAACCATATATACAGACCTCTACCAGTACACAGTAGGGCATGGACTACACTGTACATTATATGCATCCACCATATGTACAGACCTCTACCATTACACAGTAGGGCATGGCCTACACTGTACATTATATGCATCCACCATATTTATAGACCTCTACCAAGTACATAGTAGGGCATGGCTTACACTGTACATTATATGCATCCACCATATTTAATAGACCTCTACCAAGTACATAGTAAGGCATGGCCTACACAGTACATTATATGCATCCACCATATTTATAGACCTCTACCAAGTACACAGTAGGGCATGGCCTACACTGTACATTATATGCATCCACCATATTTATAGACCTCTACCAAGTAAATAGTAGGGCATGGCCTACACAGTACATTATATGCATCCACTATATTTATAGACCTCTACCAAGTACACAGTAAGGCATGGCCTACACAGTACATTATATGCATCCACCATATTTATAGATCTCTACCTAGTACACAGTAAGGCATGGCTTACACAGCACATTATATGCATCCACCATATTTATAGACCTCTACCAAGTACATAGTAGGGCATGGCCTACACAGTACATTATATGCATCCACCATATTTATAGACCTCTACCAAGTACATAGTAGGGCATGGCCTACACAGTACATTATATGCATCCATCATATTTTAAATTTTATAGACCTCTACCAAGTACATAGTAGGGCATGGCCTACACTGTACATTATATGCATCCACCATATTTATAGACCTCTACCAAGTATATAGTAGGGCATGGCTTACACTGTACATTATATGCATCCACCATGTTTAATAGACCTCTACCAAGTACATAGTAAGGCATGGCCTACACAGTACATTATATGCATCCACCATATTTATAGACCTCTACCAAGTACATAGTAGGGCATGGCCTACACTGTACATTATATGCATCCACCATATTTATAGACCTCTACCAAGTACATAGTAGGGCATGGCCTACACAGTACATTATATGCATCCACCATATTTATAGACCTCTACCAAGTACATAGTAGGGCATGGCCTACACAGTACATTATATGCATCCACCATATTTTCAATTTTATAGACCTCTACCAAGTACATAGTAGGGCATGGCCTACACTGTACATTATATGCATCCACCATATTTATAGACCTCTACCAAGTACATAGTAGGGCATGGCTTACACTGTACATTATATGCATCCACCATATTTATAGACCTCTACCAAGTACATAGTAGGGTATGGCTTACATTGTACGTTATATGCATCCACTATACTTATAGACCTCTACCAAGTACATAGTAGGGCATGGCTTACACTGTACGTTATATGCATCCACCATATTTATAGACTTCTACCAAGTACATAGTAAGGCATGGCTTACACTGTACATTATATGCATCCACTACATTTATAGACCTCTACAAAGTACATAGTAGGGCATGGCCTACACTATACATTATATGCATCCACCATATTTATAGACCTCTACCAAGTACATAGTAGGGCATGGCTTACACTGTACATTATATGCATCCACTATATTTATAGACCTCTACCAAGTACATAGTAGAGCATGGCTTACACTGTACGTTATATGCATCCACCATATTTACTAGACCTCTACCAAGCACATAGTAGGGCATGGCTTACACTGTACATTATATGCATCCACCATATTTACTAGAGCTCTACAAAGTACATAGTAGGGCATGGCCTACACAGTACATTATATCCACCATATTTACTAGAGCTCTACCAAGTACATAGTAGGGCATGGCCTACGCAGTACATTATATGCATCCACCATATTTACTAGACCTCTACCAAGCACATAGTAGGGCATGGCTTACACTGTACATTATATGCATCCACTATATTTATAGACCTCTACCAAGTACATAGTAGAGCATGGCTTACACTGTACGTTATATGCATCCACCATATTTACTAGAGCTCTACAAAGTACATAGTAGGGCATGGCTTACACTGTACGTTATATGCATCCACCATATTTACTAGACCTCTACCAAGTACATAGTAAGGCATGGCCTACACAGTACATTACATGCATCCACCATATTTACTAGACCTGTACCAAATACTTAGGGCATGGGCATGGGCCACACTGTACATTATTAACTAATGCATTTCAGCAATTTACTCTGCAGAATCCATTAACTTCTTATTAGACTTGCCACAGCCATGATCTCAGGCCTTTCACACCCCAGAACCTAAAGGTCTCTTACCCTAAATACATTACATCCTCAAAAACTGAACAAGGAATGTGCTCTACAACAGAAGTTATTCTGCAAAATCCATTTTTCTTTGAAACACAAAGACCTGAATTTTTAACCTTTTGACCTTAATATCAACAGGCCTCTTCCATACCTTAAATGCAAACCCTCCACAAACTTAGGTCAATGTACATGGTCTTGAAGAAAAGTTATTAAATGAGACCATATTTCTTCTTTTAGTCAGTGAAACTGACCTTTCATTTCAAAATTAATAGCTTTATATTTTTTGCTGAAGGTGCAAGTAATCCACAAACTTTGGTAAAGTTACATGGTCAAGAACAGAAATATTTGTGCAGAAACCAATGTTCAATCAGTGACCTTCTCCATTGATATTTTGTTCCAAAATTATTATGCTTCTTCCTTACCCCAAGTGGAAGATATTAATAAAGAATGCAATAAAGAACTAAATTTACTGACAGGAAACTATTTGTCCTTCAATCATAATAACCTCGACCTTTGACCTTTTTCACTCCCAAACCAACAGTCTTCTTTTTTACTCACTGTGTATTTGAAAGTCATCAAGAAACTTTGGTAAAAGTTTTGGTTTGATCTAGTTTGTTGCTTATGGTACAGGAACACAAATGGGTTACTTAGTGCCAAGGCACCTGCAATAAAGTGCCATTCCCATGGATGCACCTAAGTGGCCAACCCAGGCAGATCCAATAAAAATGCAGGACAGTGCATCAGGACTATTCTTAATTTCCAAACCCATAGGGGAATGATTAAGGAATTTATGCAGAAAGAACTTCTTTTGGTCATAGTGACCTTGACCTACTAATCCCCAAGTCATTAGATTTCTTCTTTACCCCAAATGCAAGCATTTCACAAAAATTGGTCCAGTTCTGTGATGTAAAACTAATGTTTATTGTGCTAAAACAACTTTTTCCGATCTGACCCTCAAATCAATATCCTTTTACCTTGATCCACTTTTCTTCTTTTAGTCACAATGACCCTGACCCCTGACATTTTTATCCAGAAACAGATAACTTATTTATTACTTTATGTGAAAGCCTACTATAAAGTTTGGTTAACTGCAGATGGTGAACAACTCAAGTTATTGTTGTTTTGGTTACAGGTTTAATGCCAATTTTTCAGCACATGATAGGCTATACATGGCAAACCTGTATATGTGGTGAAGGAAGAAAACCTGGAAGAAATACTGACCCACAGGAAGCTAAGGCAAGCTTTCTCACATACCCCTATTGGCTGAGTTAAGTCTCAAACCTAAACAAACTGAGATGAGATGTCACTGATCTGTAAAGGTAGCACCTTACAGTGTCTGCATGTGTGTGCATGCACTGAGGTCAGAACACTCTGGTCAAAAGCTGAAATACTGTTACGGTAATTAGTGCATGAGATCTGAATTCTTTCTCTTCCATATTACTGAAATTAAGGTAAATTCCTTATTTCACTCATTTGAGGTCTGGTATGATGAGTAATTAGCATGAAAAGGTGGGTAGATCCATACATACAGGGACAGGTATTCCAACTGTCAACTTGGGAAACTGAATTTCTTCTTGGAGGTGGAATATCTTCCTACGTCTTGCAGCTCTGAAACATAATATAAAACTATTTGATGCCTGCAGATAAGGAACATGAATTAAATGAAGTTCTACAATGGCACTGTGTAGAGTAAACACAAGTATTTCTTCTCAGTTTAATGAATCTGGTTTTAGTCAACAAATTTCTTTATAGTGTGTGTGTGTGTGTGTGTGTGTGTGTGTGTGTGTGTGCATATATGACTGTGCTTTGTGTTGGGGGAGGCACACTGAAGTGTATGCAGTAGAGATATGTAAAATAATTATATATTAACACATCAAAGAATAGTGACAAAAATACAAAGGCTGTAACAAAAATCTATTGTTTTGGCTTTGGTTTGGTGCTATAAGCCACAGCAACATATCAAGGTTATAATGTGCCAAGGCAAGTAGAGTATAGTGCCTAGCACACCTCTAATCAAGTTTGATCCAATCATGAGAATCAAACTGCTTCCTTCTCATCAACAGTCCAATGCCTTAACCACTGAACCAATGTAGCTCCAAATGCAAACTGCTTGACAAATTTTTATGACAGGTTCTGCAGAACACTACATAATAAAATGTGAACAGTACTTTGATATACCTTCACTATACACCACTCCCTCGATAACTCGCACCCTGATAACTCGCGAACCTGCTTATAACTCGGTGTCAGGCGTGGATCCCATTTTTTAAACCCGAAAATACCAACAGAAAAAATTATCCCTATTTGTTCAACTTGAAGAAAATTGCGATCGAAATTGGTAATGGAGACTTTGATGTATCGATCGTTTTATCGTTGAAAATGGTAGGTAGGACCTGGAAATTTTAATCAACACTATGAAATATTAAATTTAAAAATAACTCATAAAATTTTTTACATTTTCTTTCCAAACGACATTCCTAGTATACTGCAATTAACGATATGCAAGGAAATTTCGATCAATGAAAATGTCACGCTGAGTGGAGGCAGTACTTTAATAAATAAATACAAATTAAATAAAATTTTTATCAATTTAAATTTGTGTTCTAGTTCCATCTTTTAGTTCCTTTTAAATGTAATCATCATTAGTGCAATGTGTCCTTTTGTAAGTAAACCTAAAATGCGTCAATCTACCGTAACAGCTATGTCTGCGAGCGTTTCCCTGAGACCCCAATTAAGTGCCGTGTTTTGATAACTGACTTGCGGAAGTATCTGTTGTATTGTTGCAATGAATTAAAAGCTGGCCTCCTTTATATTATCACGTTAATTATGTCTTTTGAATAAAAAAAGGAGGTGGAATAAAAGAAAAATTAAAAGACACAAAAATCGGACTAACTTAAAATCTAGCAGCCTCGGTCATATGTCGGGTGAACTCACTTCATCTGATCAATCGAACGCTGTAATAAACGTTATTGTGTATGTAACAGAAACTACCTTAAATTACTCTTTCATTAACTATGATCAAAGATAACAAGGCAGCAAAGCGAAAAGAATACTTCGTAAAATAAAGAACTTGATTTCACAGATACGTACCACTGTGGGCAAGCGAGTTTCAGAGAATTTTGAACTGGCATTTAGAGATATCCTCAGGGATGATAAGAAATTTCATTATTACTTCCAATGAAATCATGACATTAACACTGTACTAACTGAACAATAAAAAATTGAGTTTCAAAGTAGACCTCTCACGAAATAAATGTCGCGTATTTTTGAAGAAAAAAAGTAATCTTCTTTGAGCGTGTATCAACAGTTAGTCTAGTTCCCAAATTGTGGACTAACGATTTGGCAAGATACTATTAAATACCACAAAGGAAACCAGACTCATCAAGAAAACAAAAAGCAGTGATGTAATACACATATTTTTCACATACATGTGATGATTGTTCAAACCAGTTGGAAGGATTTTTAATATGTTGGATATTTTGAGAGAACAAAAATGTTATTTAAACAGAATAACGAACAACTTCATTAGAAAAAATTATTATCGACATGATTGTAAAATGAGGATTCAGTCATTAAACAGCCCACTTCCCTAACGCCCCCTCCCCCTTACAGTTTTCTCGATGTCAAGGCGATTTTTTTCAATTTTTGGAGGTCCCTCAGTAACTCACGCCTCGCTTAAAGTGCGGTCTATGTTTGTGGACCCCATTGTGCGCGAGATATCAAGAAGAGGTGTATATGACTGTGAAAGCTTTAAAGTAAAATCTCCACAAAAAATATTTAACACTGATAAGATAATTTTCAAAGTTATAAAAACACAAATTGACAATTATGTCACACTATTTTGCTTAGGAAACAATAGTGAGGTGAAATGGCAGAAAGGTGAAAAGACAGAAAAATAGTGAGGTGAAAAGGCAGAAAAATTGACTGCAAGACTGACAGATGGGCAGACATAAAAAGTGACTTTACTTGGCAATTAACTTGGCCGATCTAGTTTGTATAACCATGCCTATTTCCTCCTGTGTCAGAAAGAAAAGAAGCTCCTCCTCAGGAAGTCTGCCCTGTGTAATAAATGAGTAATTTAATTAATTTAACTTTCTATCTCGCAACAGTACTTTTTTGAGCATGTGTTCTCCATATAAAGGCTAAATTGATTCTGAAATATAGGTGTCCCTCCAAAATATCCTTTATAACAGGTGTCATCTATATTGAGGTATCAACTGGGTTAAGGCAAGTTTCACTGTATTAAATTAGTTTTCATATTTAATGTTCAATTTACAGCCATCTAACTCTTTCTCCATCCTTGCTTTCTACAAAAGAAAAAAAAACGTATACAAAACATTAAAATAGACAAGAAATTATAATTTTTTCAGCTCATATCTTGACCACTGTGAGCAACTCCCCCACAGTTATGTCCAGTCTTCTATTCATCAATAGGTACAGAACAAAACCTCACTTTACAGTTTATTACATTAAAACCAAGTGATCTGCCATGACATGGAGTAGTATCCATGTTCCAGGAACTGTGACACCACCTGAGTTTATGACAGACCCTTTTGTATGGTATTTGTAAAACCAGCCAAACTTGCACTTTCTGAACATGTCACCAAATGTTTACATTCTAAATATTTCACCAAATTCCAGTCAAAACAAGCATAAATTCTGAAACGCCATTTTTCAGAGAAAAAATATATAATATGGGTCAGATCATGTGTCTAGATTTCATACTGTTTCTCTTAAAATCTAAATCAGTTAAGACAGATTAAGTTGGGCAAAGAATCGGATAAGTTAGACAAATGTCTAATGGAAGGTCTGAAAGAGAAAAGATAAACAAGAGAAAATGTTCATAAAAGGGGGAGGGTGCAATTTTATTCCTCTACATATATACTGATTAAAAACAGGCAATTCCAAACAAGGTTTGACAAGTATCCAACGAGTAATACAAAAAAGTTATTCACCATTAATCTTGATTGGATTTTCTAAACTGAAAGGAAGGATTATTATAATTTCCCTCTACCCATATCTCAGGTAATACTGCAAATTTGGCCTGAGACAAATGAGCACAAATTACAAGGTGGACTAAGCATTTTTTTAACTGTATGTGGTCAAATTGTGAGTCCACTGTATGTTACCAATACCCCAACCATCAACCTCCATTTCACCCCTAGTAACTTCACCCTGCTGTGACCCTGAGTTTTAAATCTGGCATCTTACGTTTAATGTCACCTACTAATACTATAAAACAGGGTAAGTTTGATAAAATTATCTCCATGGAAACATGCATGTGAAACTCACCTCCAGTACCATCAACTCTGCTAGTTTCCAGTAGGCCTCTTTAAACTTGTCCACCATCCTGATTGCTGTAGACTAAATGCAAATAAAACAAGACTAATTTAGCAAGGTGCAGTGGACAAAAACAAACATGGCTAATTTAACAATTCTGCTGAATACATGCATCATCTAACTGTAGGCACTGTACTTTGATGAAACTCTACTCTACATGGCCCAAGTCAACCAATGTTGGCTGCCTCAGTGTGTCTTTCCAAATGGAAACCAACCTTCCATCTACTGTATATGGCCTAAGCCTGCCTGTGTTGGCTGCATTGGCATGTCTTTGTGAAATGAAAACCAACATTCCATCTACTGTACATCTAGGCACTATGCTCTGATGTAACTCTACTCTAGAATGACCAAGTGAACCAATGTTGGCTGCCATAATGTGTCTTTCTGAATGGAAACCAAACTTTCATCTATTGTATATGGCCCAGGCCAATCCAATATGGCTGCTTTGGTGTGTCTTTGGGAAAGAAAACCATTCTTCCATCTACTGTACATGACATGGAAAAACTTCCAAACAAAACTTTTAATGAATCTTTACAAAGACCCAGAAAAAGTGATGTCCATATCTTGAATTCTGCCAAATGCAGGATTGACAATTTGTAGTACTCGTTACTGGTGTCATTTTAGTGCAATTACCATGCATACCCATGTATAAGTCAGATCCAATTGCAAACTGTACACACTGCATAATAAGCAGGCAGATCTGGGTCTATGCAGTTTGTTCGGAGTAATCAGTACAACAAACAACACTGACCCTGATCTGCCAATACATTATCTGATAACAGATCATGATCTATGTTATCTCAAGCTGGACCCATCCTATACACAAGATGGTAACCTTTTCTTCTTTTGGATGTTAACAAAATTCAGCATGACAGTCAATATTATATCTTCCTATAAATACCCAAGGCCATTCTAATGTACATTTATCTTTATTTAAAACTGCCATTTTTACCCTCAAGTAAAACCTTGCAATCCGTAAACTGGGCAGACCCATATATGGAGGTCTGTACTTTTACTTAAAATCTTTAAAACAAATTAAGTTTTTTCTTGTCTTTATCCCTCAATAAAGAATATATAAAACACAAAACTGTTTTTATTATCAAACACCATAGCAATAATTTAGAGTTTCATAATGAAAGACTCTGATCATTTCAAGTACTATCAGATGTAAACCAAAGGAGGTACCATGCCATTCATATCTAGTTTTCTAATGAAAGTTTTTGCTACGATGTGAGCAGTGACACAAACTATGGAACTCTGTTTTGTATATTTGATTTAATTTAATTGTTTGTAAGTTTCAAAATCTTTTTATTTTTATTTCATTACATGTTAAGTAATGTAATTTTGTTTACTGGAATTTGATACTTTCCAGAAATTAGTTTGATCAGACTGTTCAGTCGAAAACACCTAAAAATAGAACTTTGTATCTTTTTTCTGACCTAGTTCCTGACCTTCATTGAGAATCAAGTAAACAACTTTTTTTTAAATTTATTTTTATTGTGGGATACATAGAGTGAGATTGAGATTGAGGCTGTACTGGAATACATGAACTTACACATGTATATAGCTTCTACACTGTTCTGGAAGGTGATAACGCAACCCTCATACGGGTATCTATTTTGCGTTTTGTTTGTATAACTTTTGTCTATAGAGAAATTTGTCAGTTGGGCTTTTACACTGGAAAGTGTTTGTTTGTGACCAGTTTTGAGTTGAAATTTTATTTTGTGGAATCATTAATTCTTTTTCCTGGAAATATTTGAGTGCTCATACAGAATTCTTGAAAAATACATTTTTTGAAATTTTATTCAGAAATTCAAACACCAGAATATTGTTTGTGAATCAACAAAGAAATGTAGACATGAACTTGAACTGCAGACTCTAACTTGAATTCATTAGATCATTTCATTACTAGGACTTCTAAAATTTAATTCATGCATTATTCTTGGATTATTTTTGGATTTGATTCTTCAAACCGTAAGTTCTTATTTTTTCAATTTTACATTGTTTTTCCAGGGAAATAAATTATTTGTTAAATTTTCCAAAGCTTGTTGTTCTCACTCTTTCTTTGTTACTGTTTATTAGAGCCTAAAGACATAACATAAGAAACTCTCAAGAAATGTAACACTATGGTTTAATTAATAACTGAAAGGTTTTGCAGTGATGTGAGCAGTAAAAATAGTATGAACTTGAACTGTCAAAGGAGACAATGATATAAACATCTAGTTCAGTGCAAATTCTCTAGTGAAAAACATTTCTTTGCTGTGATTACTAGCAATAGACATGGAAATATCAAGGGAGCTAACCACACACATATCTATTTCACTGCTGGTTTTCTATTGAAAGATTTTGTTTTATTTTGCGTACTAATGTCAGCTGTAGAACTAGCAAAGAATGTAACCAAAGCAAGGTCCAATTTATCTTCTAGTGAAAAATGTTGCTTTTGTTGTGAGTTTTAATACTAAATGTAAAACTATCAAGGGACGTAACCACAAAAGTTTATTTCATTGTGATTTCTAGTGCAAAATCTACTTTATCTCATTTTCTAGTGAAAGATTTTCTTTGCAGTGAGCAATAACATTACCTGTAGAATTATTCATTAAGGTAACCAATTTAGGTCTCACTCAGGTTTTGGAAATTTCAGAAGGAAGCAATTGTTTGCTGGTTGACTTCCTCTCCGATTGGATCAGACATGAGAGCTAACAATGACTTGAATCTATCAAAGGAGGTAACCACACAAAGGTCCAACAACATTCCTCTGGAGCTTTTAATTTGGAAATGTAAAAAGATTGCTCAATGAGTCCATAAATTATGAACAGAAACAAGACAGTATTGAAGTAACAAAAGAACACTCTGGAGAGATAACAATTTTTCCAAACCAAGAATTCCTTCATCTACTCTTACCTTTCCCCATTCTCTTTCTCCAACTGCCTTACGGGCTTTGGGAACAATGAACTTTTTTTCAATAAAAACCTGGAAATATATTTATAAGTACTAGTATACAAAATAGGTAAACTAACTTTTTCCATACATTTCTAGGAGGACAAACATTTGAAAGATACTAAACAAAAACTGTGCAAGTTGGGCATACATGAAAATAATCATAGAAATCAAATAAGCACATGCTAGCCCTCAAATATTGTTATCAGTAAACTCTGTCCAAATATACTTTCAAACATTTTTTTAAATATCTTATACAAATGTGTCATTGACAAAATTTTCCAAATGATTATTACCAATTTCTCTGAAAGATTTGATCTTCACAGACTCAACTTGTGTTGCTGATAGAAATGTGTCCTTGACAAACTGTGTTTTGGATCACAAACCACTTCTCCAAAAGGTTTGTTCTTTAGAAACCAAGCTGATCAGATATCAATTTGGAACAATTTTCATTTTTCACAAGCATTAAAGCACTGTAAGATGGACTTTGGCTACAGAAGTTTTACTGTATTTGTCAGACTTAAATCACCTCATAAAGAACAGTTCATATTTATTCTTGCCTAAAACTGACACTCGCAAGACAACAGGGGCTTATTTCATCTACTAACATGCAAATACACCACTCCCTCGATAACTCGCGCACATCGGGGTCCAGAAACATCGACCACACTATAAGTGAGGCGTGAGTTATCGAGAGACCTATAAAATAAGCCCAAAACCAATAAAGTGATTGACGACATAACAGAGAAATAAGGGGGGGGGGTAGGCAGATTATACTGTTGAATACTCACTTTATAATCGTTCTGAGATTAAATGTCAATAAATATCTCTTCATAATGGTATACTTTATTATTTCCTCATAGGACAACATTAATTTCAGGATAAATTACAGTATATTGAGGCGATCATCGAAAACATTATTCCACGTGGTTTCCGTTCGCTTAACATGTGTACCACTTCACACATTGTGTACTACATCACTAATTTTTATGTTGAATTGGATACATTCTAGTTTTATTGTTTGATCCAAATTAGACATTTTTTTTATATACAAAAGATCGACTCTTTTCGAGAAACAGTGTCGATCAAACGATAGATAGATAAATATTTTTGAATGTGATAGAAGTAAAATGGAAAACAAAAAAAACAAGGGTTAATCAGTACAGACGTATTTAATTGGTCTACAAATTTAAAACAATGTAAATTAGAACAAGTTAATACTTGCCGTTTGTGCCAAGCTTGACAAATATCAATTCACTTTTTGAAAAAATCAGTTATGTTTTTGTGTGTGTGTTACTCCTTGGTTTCTCTGCCGCCGAGCAAAATCCCTCAGATTTCTCAACTGCATGAGTTTTACGTAGTCAACATTCTGGGTCTCCAGCAACCTTATGGCAATATCAAAATATTTGATTGCTTCCTGTGCAGAGGGGTGGGGGTGCAACATCTGCATCTGCATCACTTTCAACACTTGTGTTACTCCAGTTAGAATCGTCCTCTGCTGCAAATTTGTTCGCTATAGAAATAATTATAGTTTCATCTGACATGTATTCGGCTGTGGGGCAATCATTGTCAGCACAAATCCACTCCTCCATATCATCAAGAGAAACGCCCATCTCAGGACCATGAGTCTGTACGAATTTCTCCCAAACAGCCTCGGCATTAATGACACCAGTTTCACTAAAACATTCTAAGTCACTATCATCGTCGTTGTCTCTGTTACTGTTTTGCTTTATGTCAAAGGCAGCTCCAAGACCCTTAATCCAGCACCCGAGGTCTCTTGTAATCGATTTTTTCTTAAATACAACAAACACTTCCCCAAGTTGTTGATCAAAACAAAGCCAGCATGTACATGTAATTAGGTTCTCACAGAAGTACTCACGGGTTTCGATGTGACGGTCGATTGACTCTTTTCATGTTTTCAATGAACATAATATGTTGTGATTATAATGTTTACACTGAAACGGAATTAAAGGATTATAATGTGACTTTCACACAGGAAGACGTTTAATTGGTGTTTATTTCATTCTCTGTTGCCACCTGTTAGCATTTACCAGAAGTTTTCATTGATCGCTATTTCACCAGACTGTTTATTTACAGTATACTGACAACTATTTATCTTAAAAACTTACATAATATATGATATCTTTAAACAGAGGTCTCGCTAGGATTTTAAAACTGGGTCTTTCTGCCTCTGAAGTCAATCACTAAATATCAGTACATTTTCTCACTCGGCCACTAGTCAAAGCCTTTGAACTAGCCGCCTAGCTGTTGCATCATGTTCTTTTCTTTTTTTTTAATGTACTCTTATAAAATGGCAACAGTACATCAAAGAGTCTTTCAGTCACTGAATTATGTCATTGTAAATATCAGCACAGTTAACTGATCAACACATTTTCCCACAAAGCAGGTGGCTGAAACAGGACCGGCAAATCTTTGAATTTTCCCGCGCACCTATTACATGCGTCCGGAGGACTCCCGCCTCAGTGATTTTCTGTGTCCCAGATCAAAAACTGGCGTCCAAATACACGTAATTAGGCGTTTTCTAGATCTCTGAAATTAATTCTTCTTTAGAACTTGCAAATTTCAAAATATGGATTATATTTTTACGGACATTAATCACCATTTTTGATGATAAAACGAGCAATGTATCAAGGTTTAATTTATCAATTCTTATCCTAATTTTTTCATGTTCAGTATATTTTTAAAGATATTTTAAATACATTTTCTCTGGAAAAAATCGGGAGCCAAGACAGACACCGCGTTATGAGCGGGATCGCGAGTTATCCGGGCGCGAGTTATCAAGGGAGCGGTGTACAGTGAATCCCATCTTATCAAGGTGAGGTCAAAGAAGCTCACAATAAAGAAATTTCTCTATGCCCTTAAAAAAATGCTGCAAAGTAAATGGGCAGATATGGAAAGTAACCATGTTTCATTGTCCTATCTTAAACGTCATTAAAGGAAAAGTGCAAAAAAGAGGTTGACATTAAATAAAAAGCTGATCAGTGCTGTTGACATCGAGGATAAAAAGAAACAAAATGCCATCAAACTGATATTGTTCCATGATTCAGCCATGTGCCTCAGAAACTGTATGATATGAAGCAGAAATGAAAGAAACCTCAAAATATTGACCTTGACCTTGATGATTAACCACAAAACATGCAATACAACACATCTTCTAGTTACAATATCTAAATATACCAAGCTCCATCCACTGATCTTAAGCAGCTGAAGGGGAAATGTGGCTAAAATGTAAAATTTGTATGTGACCTTGACCTTGAAAAAAAACAATGTGGCTCACAACACACCTTTTCATATAGTTATACCAAGTTTCTGCCCTTTATCTCAAAATGGCTCTACAGAGTGAAATGGAAAGTGTAATGCAAAATTTCAACATATAAACACCATGATAATATTCAGCTTAAAAGATAAGACACCAATTGTGTAGACAAAATATCTGCCAAAGAAGATATACAAGTATACTAACTTGCATCCCTTAATCTTAAACAGCGCTAAAGTTCAAGCATGGACAGGAAACTATGACAGAAAACTTAAAATACTGAGGAGCCATGACCTTGACCTTGAAGAAAGGAACCCTAAGGTGGTTGTATGTACATTAAGAAAACAAATTTTATCCATTATAGGGATTGATGCCTGCCAAATATATTCACTACTTCATTATCTAGTGTTGGTTAAAAAATTATGAGTCTTATGAGACTTTTAAGTGCCTCTAAAGCTAGTACCTCTAAATATGTGGTAAATTCCAGTGGACAGTTTGTCATCACACCATAGTAAGGCCAGATATATTCAATTTTATTGAATATTGGTAATCTGCATAACATAAAAACACCTGTTCTACATGAGCTATTTTACATACATTCTATATTCAAAATAGGTCCAGAATTATACATTGTTCCAAAAAGCACATTGGAATTTCAGCATCTATCAGGGTGGAGTTTAAATTCTAGGTCCAATTTAAAGATACAGCATGCTATTCCTGTGACCACAGTTACATTATATATAAAAAATGTGGTATATTGTGATGGTAGACATTTGCAATAGGCAACTGCGACTGGATCTTGTGTAATCTAGTCCTGACAAGCAAAACTTTTCACCATTATGTCAGTGCACAAATGTCACACATCTTGATGACTAGGAACAAGTTGGTCAGGTTTTGCGATATGTGCTGCAACCGCATGATAAATTTAATTCATTGTACAGTTTCTTGACAATGACCAGATCGACAAAATAGTACCTCTTTCCTGTAACTTTTTTACTTTTTTTCTAACTACTCTGACTATTAAGGTACAAGTAAAACTCCACTAGTTCCCCAACAATTTTACTAGCCATGGGTGACCAGTCTAGAGTAAATGTAAAACCCTACCTTAATCTAAACAAAGGCTTTGGAAGGGAAAGGGGATGAATGAAACAAACAAAAATTAAAATAATGAGCTGCAACTCTGAGCTTCAAGACTAAACCACAATGTGGTACAAATACATTCTAAAGATGATGCATAAGTATACAAAATTATCCATCTTAAATGACAACAGTTCTAAAGTTATAGAACAGAAAGGAAATTGTGATGGAAAATTAAAATATTGAGCCATGACTTTGCCCTTGAGATAGGAAACACACCATGGAACATGACGTGTCTTCTGGTGATGATGCATGAATATACAAAGTAGTTTCATCCATTAATCTCAAATGGCTCTAAAGTTATAGAGCTGATGTGAAAGTTTGATGAAAAACTTTAAATACTGAGATATTACACTGACCTTAATATAACAACCATGTGTAGAATGTAACCCACCTTCTAGTCATGATGTACAAGTATACCAACTTTCATCCCTTAATCTCAAATTTTGTTAACGTTATGGAGTGGTAGGCAAAGTGTTTAGAAATAAAACAAAATGAAGTCTGACCTTGAATTTAAGATAGCAACCCCAATGTGGTACAAATCACACCTTCTTGTGATGGTTTTAAGTATAGTAGGTTTGATCCCTTGAACAGAACTGGCTTTAAACTTATGGGGAAGTTCTAAAGGCTTTACAGTTATGGCCTGGAAGTAAATGTGTGCAAAACAAATACAACATTGAGCACTGACCTTGACTTTATGACAGCACCCCCAATGTGGCATATGATATGCTTTCTGGCAATGAGGTATTAATGTACCAAGTTTCAACCCTTGATCTCAAATGGCTTTAATGTTTTGGAATGGAAGGGAAAAGATGAAAATATAAAATACTGAACAATGACTTTGACCTTGAAGACAGGATCCCTAATGAGGTATGGAACACATCTTCTAGTGATGATGTACATGTACATCAAGTCATCCCTTAATCCTAAATAGCTTTCAAGTTGCAGAGAAAAGGAAAAGGATGATGGAGAACATTAAATATTCAGACATGACCTTGACTTCAAAGATAGCATCTCCAATGTGGTACATGACACCTTCTAATGATGATGTGCAAGTATACCAAGTTTCATTCTTTAATCACTGTTGCTGAGTGGAAAAGAAAAGTGTGATATACATAAAGATGGAAATGCAGATATTATGTATGTCCTTTCTGAAGACAATAAACAATGGAATGGATTGAAATGGCTGTTAGAGTTCACATCAACAATGCCTCAATGCCAATACAGAGCTGCCCCATCTTTTGATGCCACATCTTCCACGTTAAAATAGTGACCTTGTAAGAGAAAGGGCCACACATGAGGGAAGACAATGTGAAAACATTACACTACTATTGATGCATGAAAGTGATCTTTTGAAAAAGAGTTGTCTCTCTTCACAGGGGTCAGCTTATAAGAGAGGCACCACCCTATGACAAACATTCATTACCTGCCCAAAAAAGACACTGCAGATTTGAGCTTGGACATAGTCTCTTGAATGCTGATCCCTTCTTCTTGTACATGATCATAGGCTCTTGTTTTCAGTATAGTCTAGAAAAGAATTTTGCTCTAGAATCCTCAATCAACCATCAAAATAAAGTATTTAAAGAACTAAAACTATCAAATTGTATGTCGACCAGTACTAATAACTGGAAAATGTCATGTACAGCTATTGATTAACCATGAACATTATTTGTAAAACATTGATAACCACAGAAATGTTCACTGTTCTACATAGGTCAATTATTATTGTTGTTATTATTATTATTATTATTATTATTATTATTAGAAGAATATTAATTTAATAATAATTGAAATGAAAGATAAAAAAGTCAGATTTTATAATTATGCCTGCCTGGTGAATTCATAAAGAAAAAATGTTTGAACTCTATTGTTAATTTTTCTCCCTCTGTTCACTATTTCTGTGATGAGTTATTACCTTTTTATTCATAAAATCCCAGGGTCATATGTAGAGGACATTATTTATAGATCTAACCTGCTTCCAAAATCCTCACTTAGTCGAAATAATAGAATAAATAAAATAATAATAATAATAATAATAATAATGAGGACTTTGTATAGTGCCTAATCTTTAGAAGCTCTAAGCGCTTTACAACATTAGACAAGACCTATAACATAAAAAACATATATAATGATATGATTACAAAAACAAATGCAATGAAATTAGAAAACATAAAAAAACAATTAAAAAAACATGCTGAAAATATTTATGGTAGGAAACATTATTAGGTCTTTAAGTTAGTTCTTGCAGTCGAAATAAGTGCGTTTTAAGAGCAGTCTTGAATGGGATCACTGTCTTTGTGTCTAAGTTCAGTGGGCAATTCATTCCATGTTGCTGGGCCCTGGTATGCAAAAGAATGCTGTCCATATGATTTTGTTTTCATAGTGGGAATAATGAGTATACGATTGTCAGAAGAGGAGCATAAGTATCTTGCTGGTGTGTACACATGGGTGAGGTCGGAAAGGTATGTTGGACTGGAATCTGTCAGTGAAACATAGCACTGAGAACAAATTTTGTTTTTTGATCCTGGATCAAATGGATAGCCAGTGTAGGGTACAGAGCAATGGGGAGGTGTGCTCTGATCTTGGTACTCTAAGTATGATCCGAGCAGCTGTGTTGTGAACTTTTTGAAGTTTCTGGAGTAGATAATGAGATGAACCAGACAGAATTTAGTTACAATAGTCCAGTCTTGAAAGTACTAATGAACACACAAGTGTTTTAGGGCATCAACTGAAAGATATTTGCGAACTGAGCTGATGCGTCTCAGCTCAAGATATGCAGCCCTGCATATGTTCAGGACATGTTGGTGCAATGTGAGAGTACTGTCCAGAGTAACACCTAGGTTTCGTACTGATTGTGTGAATTTAATTTTGGTGTTGCTGATATTTATTGTTTGAGGTAAAGGATGTGAATGAGAAAGTCTTTGTGTTGTGATCAGAATGGCCTCAGTTTATATCATAACCTACACCTTCTTAGGCACTGGAAAATACACAATGAATTGCAAGACATTAGAAATAAATATGTTGTTCAAGTTATGTGCTCATCATGTGACACATGCCTTATTCATATCTGTACATGGTCATTATCTGAATGTCATAAAACTGAAGTGAACTAAAATTACTAAGTTTAAAGTGGAAGTTTATTTAATCAGAGTTTGCAATTTTAAAAAATCCATTGTAGTTCTGTCTCAAGAGACCAAAAACAAAGTTATGCTGAAGGACATGTATAGTGGGTAGAATAATCTTCAAGATGTCAGGACAGTAAATCAGAAAAGGGGAGGATTGATTCTTAAGTCTATGAAGAGATTATCTGAAGTACGTCTGTCTCAGATTAAACTCAAAATGTGTTCTAAGGAGATGAAAATAAAGGCTTTCATTTTATGAAAGGTACATGACACCATAAAATCATTTCCATCCTTAAATAATGTCCGCAGTCCAAGATACCACTGTAAATTTAGTTAGCCCTTAATTGTTCAAATACTGTCCTATCATCAGTAGAACATACAATCATGAATGCAAAATCAATAGTTCCTGATCAGTGCAGAAAATTCTCATAACTGTGAACTTAATAAAATTCCATATCTAGGTAAATTTCTTTCAGTGTATAATCTACATTTAACCTATTTTGTATGCAAAATCTGTATAAATTTGTTTTATATGTGACATCTGTAAAATCTACATGTAACTTGTTTTGCATGTGATATCTGTATGGTCTACATTTAACTTGTTTTGCATGTGATATCTGTAAGATCTACATTTAACTTGTTTTGTATGTGATATCTGTATGATCTACATTAAACTTGTTTTGTATGTGATATCTGTATGATCTACATTTAACTTGTTTTGTATGTGATATCTGTATGATCTACATTAAACTTGTTTTGTATGTGATATGATCTACATTTAACTTGTTTTGCATGTGATATCTGTCTGATCTACATTTAACTTGTTTTGTATGTGATATGATCTACATTAAACTTGTTTTGTATGTGATATCTGTATGATCTACATTTAACTTGTTTTGTATGTGATATCTGTATGATCTACATTTAACTTGTTTTGTATGTGATATCTGTATGATCTACATTAAACTTGTTTTGTATGTGATATGATCTACATTTAACTTGTTTTGTATGTGATATCTGTATGATCTACATTTAACTTGTTTTGTATGTGATATCTGTATGATCTACATTTAACTTGTTTTGTATGTGATATCTGTATGATCTACATTTAACTTGTTTTGCATGTGATATCTGTATGATCTACATAAAACTTGTTTTGTATGTGATATGATCTACATTAAACTTGTTTTGTATGTGATATGATCTACATTAAACTTGTTTTGTATGTGATATGATCTACATTAAACTTGTTTTGTATGTGGTATCTGTATGATGTACATTTAACTTGTTTTATATGTGACATCTGTAAAATCTATATGTAACTTGTTTTGCATGTGATGTCTGTATGATCTACATTTAACTTGTTTTGCATGTGATATATGTATGGTCTACATTTAACTTGTTTTATATGTGATATCAGTAAAATCTACATTAAACATGTTTTGTATGTGATATCTGTATGTGGTGGAGCCAATAACATCAGTAATAATTCTGTCAGAATATTACTCAACAAAATAATATAACTTCCCCTGCCACAGCAGGCTTGGTAATAATTACTGTCATCCCTGACACATAACTATTTTGCATGCCAGCTTGAAATCTATGAGTTCAGTGTACTTTATTACTATAATAATTCCACCATAGTTACGTTGATAGCTTACAAAAATAATGTCCAAGTGGTATAATTTATACTGGGGGGGGGTAATGAAGAATAATATTAAATTACTGTACTGAGATATGATCATGTGAATATTATTCATAATAAGCATATTATAATGAATTCCTATATAATTCTATTCTGACCCTACCGATTATTAAAAGGGATTTTCTCTCCAAAGCATTTATACATTAATAAACATGCACAGATGTGTACAAGCATACATAATATTTACATATTTCTCCTTCTCATTCTAACAAGACAGCTTTCCGTCTTACACATATATACACAGGCTGACACACAAAACAATGCACTGATACTCACAGGAAGAGAAAACAAATCTCCACACAATTTAATTGCAAAGATAATACAATGGGAGGAAAGTAAAAGACCAAACTCTCATACACACAGATACACAAAAGTGACCATGGGTGTACACATGCACACATGCATGAATACACTAACACACACACACACACACACACTTTGTATCAAGCAGATTAGCTGTACCTTTAAAACATGAATCAAATTCTCTGGTTCTCTCCTCCAGGACTTGGTGATGAACTCTGCCTGTAAATAAAAGTAAGGAAAATATATTAGGCCCCCAACTAACACAATAAAGCAAGGTTTATTATCCTTGCTATATAAATCTGCATATTTACTGGGTAAAGCAAGTTGTTGATTCCAAATTTTCTTTTCTCTGGCCACCTCACTATACCATATTGCATATACAGTAGTCCCCCTCTTGAACGGCCCCCCTGACCAGCGGCCACCCACTCCTTACGGCCAGAATCCATTGGCACCAACGAGTTTGTGTTCAAAAGTACCCCTCGCGAAAGGCCACCTGGCTAACGCGACCAGCGGCCAGCATATTAGTGCAATAATATAAAATCTACCCCTCACAAGCGGCCACATTTTATCTGAATATGTATCCAGAACCAGTGTTTTATTCATAACATGTATTAAGTAATCTGATTTCTGTTTCCCCAATGTCAGGTTTTCGTTACTGAAAGAAGTGTTGAGTAAAGTACATTTACCACTAAGGTTAATATTATATCATTTATGCCTCACGATAAGCCAAATTTATTCCATAAAAACCGAGAAAGACTGAAATTTTAATCCATACAAAAGGGTACGTACATGTAATCCAATTAGCCTTACTGCTGTGTTATCATAAGATGTCCAGTTTAGTCATCTGATAATTGTTAAAATTACAATTATTTAACATTAGTAACAGCTGAGAAGTGGCAGTATCGATGTACAATACCCAAGTCAGCAGGAAAATGGTTTGGTGGCCTTTATGGCTTCCCTTAGTAAGATCTTGAGCTTGTTCACTTTGATAATCAGTGGCTATTACTACTGACAATAATTTTCAAAATTACAAATCGTAATGGCCGCGAGGTCAAATCTGCGTGATGTTAATGGTACATATCGAAGCTGTTTTGGCTTCTCTCACTTAGTGTAAAATAATGTATAAAAACAATAGGGTACCAGACTGCGACTAACGAATCACGTGACAAGATCACTTCCTTTAAAAACACGGCGATTTGTTTAGATGCATACAGAATTGTTTTATCAGTATTGTAGTTGGCAACATGAATAACTTACTGCAAAAAGATCAACATGTTATCGAGGAAAATAACAATTCTCAGTTTAGAGGAGAACGTGAAAGTAATTCAACTGACGGGGGGGGGTTTGTCATCGAGGATCCTTGCAGAAAACTAATGTCGGGAAGACTCAGATAAACAATATCGTGAAAGATAATGAAACAATTCTGCAAAAGTGGGAAGCTGAAATGGACGGAGAAAGAAAGATTGTTTGAGCCAGGAGACATTTGTATCCTGATTTGAATGAGAAGAAAAAGCAACAATTTTGTCAGTTGAATTGGGATATGATGACTTTACCGCAAGTAACGGATGGTTGCACAGATTTCAAGTCCGACGCAATATCAAGTGTTCTGTCCTTAGTGGAGAATCAGCTGATGTTAATAATGAAGTTGTCGAAGATTGGAACAAAAGGCTAACGATATATGCAGGAGATATGACAGCAAGGATATTTTTAATGTGACGAGACTGGTTTGTTTTTTAGACTGTTACCAACAAAGTGACAGATGATGTGAACTGTAACATAATTATAGAGACAGTTTTAAAACTATATAAATGGTTATTCATAGCATTCTTTTGAAAATGATGACAGTTTGTTGTACATTTATTTCACATCATGCATGTGATTTTTTAATTAAAATATGAAATATTTAAAATTAAATGTACTTGTGACTCTCTTCATATGTATTTACTATTCGCAATTGTTATCCCCCTCTAGAAAGGCCACCCGCATTATAAGGCCACTTCCCTGCTGCATTAGGGGTGGCCTTATAAGAGGGGGACTACTGTATGAATGAACATTTGACCTTTATGCTCAATATTTGATTGGTCAATGAGCAGAATCAAGATAAGCAATGTGCTGGCATATTTCAGGCATAGAAACTGAATCAAAATGCATAAGGAAATTGCTAATGCATTAAAAGATGAAGCCACTCATTTTCATTTTAAATATTTAATCCACAGTTGCCTGTGAATAGATCCTTCGTTCAGCAAAGTCTATAGTTTATGATAGCTAACTGGGTCAATATAAATTTTGCTGGTGGGACAAGTTCCTTGTGTTCCACTCACCTATGAATGACAGTACTTGATCACTTTGTGAATACACACAGAAGCATATCACTGAATACACACTGAATTAGACTTGAACACTAAGCTGTTTGTTTGGAGTCTCAAAGGTATGATTAAGACCTGGATGATTATGATGCCTGTATCATAAGTTTGTGTTCTGCAGTGTTCAGAAAATAACCCCACCCCCCATTGATTACAAAAAACACAGTAAGTTTCAGAACTGAGATTAATATACCCAATGTATTAAATTCCTATTTACATTACTGAAATAGCCAAGGTTTGATAACCTTTGTTGTTGAAAAAAGCCTATTCTGTTTGCAAATTTTCAACTAAAACACTGTGTCATTGGGGCAGTTCATTATAAACATAGTTCCTGATATAAGGCGAATATGCTCAAAGTTCCCATTTTATTAAGTGATAGCAAATGTATGCACATCATGTACTTCTATAAGGAAACATACACTATAAAGTTGCATACACCATAAGGTGGTATACACAATAAGTCGGTTACACTATAAGGTGGTATACACTACAATGTGGTGTACACTACATCATGGTATACACTGCAAGATGGTATACACAATAAGTCAGTTTAAACTATGAGGTAGTATACACAATAGGGTAGTAGAGACTACAAGGTGGTATACACTACAAGGTGGTATACACCATAAGGTGGTTTACACTATAAGGTGCTATACACAATAGGATAGTAGAGACTATAAGGCAGTATACTCTCTAAGGTGGTATACACCATAATGTGGTATACACTACAAGGTGGTTTACACAATAAGTCAGTTTACACTATAAAGTGGTATACACAATATGGTAGTAGAGACTATAAGGTGGTATACACTACAATGTGGCATACACTACATGGTGGTATACACTACAAGGTGGTTTACACAAAAAGTCAGTTTACACTATAAGGTAGTAGACACAATAGGGTAGTAGAGACTATAAGGCAGTATACTCTGTAAGGTGGTATACACAATAAGTCAGTTTACACTATAAGGTAGTATACACAATAGGATAGTAGAGACTATAAGGCAGTATACTCTGTAAGGTGGTATACACAGATGGTTTACACTATAAGGTGGTATACACAGTAGGATAGTAGAGACTATATGGTGGTATACACAATAGGGTAGTAGAGACTATAAGGTGGTATACACTACATGGTGGTATACTCTACAAGGTGGTTTACACAATTAAGTCAGTTTATGCTATAAGGTGGTATACACAATTGGGTAGTAGAGACTATTAGGTGGTATACACTACAAGGTGGTATACACCATAAGGTGATTTACACATTAAGGTGGTATACACATTACGGTAGTACAGACTTGAAGGTGGAATACGCTATAAGGTGGTATGCATTAAAAGGTAGTATACACTACAACTTCAATGAACAACCTTACAATAATGAGTTCTGTATAACTTCCACAAGGTTTATGTACAGAGTAGTCTGAATAACCGCTACAGGCTGATAACTCGAACCTCTGCAGAACCTGGTGAATCAATTCTCAAGTCAACAAGGTTTAATTACAGTCATTTAGTCAGGTTACAAATACCAGTTTGAGAGTTCCCAAATGTCCAAATCATGTTTGAGGCAACAAGATTCTGCTGTGTATACTGTAAAATCTGGATAATAACTGTATAGTTGAAAATCACAACACACAGTAAATAAATCTATACAGAAAATAAATGTGCTAAACAGAAGATATGTTGACACAGAAAACAAGTGTAAACATGTGCACACAAACCTTTCAGTATTTTCTAAACAAAAATGGTGCATATTCATGTTTAAAAAGGAAACAAATACCTCTTTGATACATCTATGTCCATGTCGCTCAATGAAAGTCACATATTTCTGCCTCACTTCCTGGGGACACTCATCACTTGTTAAAAGCTGCACACATTCCTGTGGAAATATCAGCATTGTGGAACATATCAGCAATGTGGAAAATATCAGTATTGTGGAACATATCAGCAATGTGGAAATATCAGCATTGTGGAACATATCAGCAATGTGGAAATATCAGATTGTGGAACATATCAGCAATGTGGAAATATCAGTATTGTGGAACATGTCAGCAATGTTGAAATATCAGTAATGTGAAACATAGCAAGGTGCAAGATATGTGAAACATAGCAAGGTGCAAGATATCAGCAATGTAGAAAATGTCAGCATTGTGGAAAGTATAAGTACTCTATACAGCATTGTTGACATAATCACCATCATCATAATCAATGTCATAATCATTTTTATCATCATCATCAACATCATCATCTTGTGTTATTTCATTACCACCATCATTAGCATCATCATCATTATCCCAAAAGGATTAGAATGGAATGTCCAAATAGTTATTAAATACATGAAAAAAGATATGCACCAAACCCCCACCCAACATTAATTTACTTTCTGGTCCTTAGAAGGATAACAGAACAATGTATAGAAGAAAATTTAGCATGTATTTTACTGCAATAAAGAAAACCATGGTGGTGGCTCAGTAGTTAAGGTGCTTAATTCATGACCAGAAGGGTTCTTACCAACTAATCAGCCTGGATCAGTGTCAGTTGTGTGTCCTTCAGCAAGACACCTTGCTCTAATTGTCTCAAGACAATATAGCCTTCAAAGTGTTTTGTGCCATAAAATGAATCAAAAAACCCCAAACCAAATCACTTATTTAATAGGAGTCATTAGTAAAGTTGAATGTTGCATGTTTTTATTACAGACATAAACAAACAAGTCCCAGGTCACACTCTCTTTTCACACAGTTTCAGGTTCCACTTTCTTTCCCACACAAATGACCTATGTCACATTCCACTGACACAAACAGTCACAGATTCCACTCTTTATGTACATAAATAGACCCAGGTAGTACTCCATTCACACACAAACAGTTCTCAGTCCCACTCCAATCACATTAAAAGATTCTCAGACCCCATACCATTATGGAGTAATCAAATTTTGAAGACAATTGTGCACACCTACAAACTACCTTCACTGACTAAAGTCACCCTTGTGTAATATTATACATATTCTAACCTCTCCAGCAAAGTGGGGGGATCTTCTCCAAAAATCCTGATATCAGACAATAATGCTTGAGGTTTTTCCATGAATATAATTTTAGAAAGTATTTTCTGCATTCAGATTATGTCAATATTAAATTGTGGAGAAAGAAACAAGAATAAATAAGTTTAGGAATAAATATTGTGAAAGTTAAAATATGGAAATGTCTGACAAAGCCTCATAATCATTTTTGAAATATTTTCCCCATAGAAGAATTATCTGCTGTATTAGCTGTGTCACCTGTGTCATAATCAGGAAAACTGTACTGTACATATGTAACACTGGTATACTGCAAGCTATATGCCCTGTGTGATACCGGTAATCAGGAAAACTGTACTGTACATATGTAACACTGGTCTACTGCAGGCTGTATGCCCCATGTGATAATCAGGAAAACTGTACTGTACATATGTAACACTGGTCTACTGCAAGCTATATGCCCTGTGTGATACTGGTAATCAGGAAAACTGTACTGTACACATGTAACACTGGTCTACTGCAGGCTGTATGCCCTATGTGATAATCAGGAAAACTGTACTGTACATATGTAACACTGGTCTACTGCAAGCTATATGCCCTGTGTGATAATCAGGAAAACTGTACTGCACATATGTAACACTGTCTACTGCAAGCTATATGCCACCACCCCACCCATCTCCTTTACTCTAAGCATGCCAACACTGAAGCCAATTCACACAGCTGGGTATGAATTGCATGAGTACATAAAATCTTATCTGCTGTCACAAAAGCTGATAGATACAGTATATCAAATACGTGGTTAAAATGAATGTTTCTTCTCAATAGTAATGCTTTGTTTAAGATGGTTTTACAGAATGCAATATGGCTTGCATAAAATAACTATTATTATATTAATTTAATATTAACACCTTTTTTGTTTTGCAAAAAATACAATATTTCCTGAGAACAAAAGCATTTGTTATATCTAAAACTTGTGCAATGATAATGATTATCTAATCAAAATAGGAATTGATTAAGTCCAAACACATAACATATTTTACATTTCCTAGAAAAAATGTCTTCTCTTATGTCTTTATACTACCCTAAAGGTCATGTCATATCACCCTCACATGACTGTTATATCATGTCAATTTATCCTTATATGGCTGTTACATCATGTCAATTTACTCTTATATGACTGTTACAGCATGTAAATATACCATTATGTTACTGCTACATCATGTCACTTCATGCATATATGATTGTTATATCATGTCATTTCACCCTTATATGGCTGTTGTATCATATCATGTACCCTCATATGACTGTTATATCATGTAAATTTACCTTTATATGACTGTTACATCATGTTATTTTACTGTTATACAACTGTTATATCATGTCATTTTACCCTTATATGACTGTTACATTATGTCATTTTACCCTTATATGATTAACATCATGTTATTTTACCCTTATATGACTGTTAAATCATGTCATTTTACCCTTTTGACTGTTATATCATGTCATTTTACCCTTATATGCCTGTTATATCATGTCATTTTACCCTTATATGACTGTTACATCATGTTTTTACTGTTATATGACTGTTATATCATGTCATTTTACCCTTATATGACTGTCACATCATGTCATTTTACCCTTATATGACTGTTACATGTCATTTTACCACTACATTGACTATTAAATCATGTCATTTTACACTTAAATGACTGTTACATCATGTCATTTTATCACATGCCCTTTATATCATGTAATTTTACCCTCACATAACTTTTATATATTATCATACCCCCACATGTGCTTTATATCATGTAATTTTACCCTTATATGACTGTTACATCATATCATTTTACCATTATATGACTTGTATCATGTAATTTACTTTCATATGACTGTTATATCATGTCATCTTACCCTCACATGCCCTTTATATCATGTCATTTTACCTTCATATGACTGTTACATCATGTCATTTTACCCTTATATGACTGTTACATCATGTCATTTTACCCTTATATGACTGTTACATCATGTCATTTTACCATTATATGACTTGTATCATGTAATTTACCTTCATATGACTGTTATATCATGTCATCTTACCCTCACATGCCCTTTATATCATGTCATTTTACCTTCATATGACTGTTATATAATGTCCATTTACCATTATATGACTGTTATATCATGTCATTTTACCCTCATATACAGTGGTCTCCCTCATGAACGGCCTCCATGACCAATGGCCACCCACCAATGAGTTTGTGTTCAAAAGTACCCTCAAGTAAGACCACCCCTCTAACATAACCAGCAGCCAGCATTTTAGTGTAAAACTGTACTTTTATCCCTTACAAGTGCCTAAACTGAATTTTAATGTGTCCAGAACCAATATCTACTTTATACGATTCAGTAAGTAATCCCAATTATCCTTACCAATTTATATTTCCCAATGTCAGAGTTTCATTACTGAATTAAGTGTTGGCTAAAGTACATGTATGGTTAATGTTCTATCATTAATGCCAACATTTACTGGGGTCATCAATATTGTGATAGAGTTTGGGGTCTTACACAGTGGTGGATCTTTTTTCTTTGATGATTACAACCAGACATAATTGTGCAAATGTGTGTGTGATTTGGATTTTTAACATAGATTTAACAATTTTAGTCATATCGCTATGATATCTGCAGTGTGGCAGTTTATAGTGATATCTAGCACTGGGGCATTGTGTTGCAGACATGTAGCATGATATCCCACCCAGTCACATTATCCTGATACCAGGCTGACCAGTCCTAACACTAACCTCTTAATGCTGAGCACCTGGTGAGGCAGCTGTTAGTACCATTTTTGTAAGTCTTTGGTATGACTCAGCCAAAGTTTAAACCTGCAATCTCCCACATCTGAGGCAGATGCTCTAACCACTAGGCCACCAGAATGGTACCAGATGTAATTGTCAAGATCAGAACATAATCAGCATAGGCTAAATATAGGCTTTGTGGATTAACAAACTGAGAACAAAACAAGGTAATAGACAAAGACCCCAAAAATCACATGACAGTAAATGTATCACTTCCTTTATAAAGAAGGCATTTCCTCTACAAGTTTTCTCTGCATAATTAAATATGCAGTACTGTACAATTAGCAACACAGGAATAAATTGTTTACAAAGCTTAAACATGCCATCACATAAACAGAGAATTAATACTTGAAAATCATTTGACTTGATGACAATGTGGAGAGTTCAAGAGTTCTTACCCCAAAACTGTATGTAGGGAAGACTCAAATAAACAACATCATAACAGACAAGAAGAATATTCTGCAGCTGTGTGAAAATGGAGTAAATGAAAAGAGAATTATTTTAAATGCCAAGCAACATAAGTACCAATATTTAAATTACATTTTTGAATGGTTTTACAATGCACATGCCAACAATACCCCAGTCGCATTTCACGCTTATGTCAAGAATAAGAACTATTAATGTACGTCAACTTGAATTATGTGTTCTCAAGACCTCAAAAATCTTTTAATAATTAATGCTAATTTTGAATGAAGATATTAATTGCTTTGAAGTTACATGTAGCTTTCTTACTACATACACATACATATACATGCTTCTCACAAATATAGTCACCCTCTGGGAAAACCACCCGTCTTATGCAGACACTTTCCCAGTGCAGTAGGGTTGACCATATAAATGGTGGACCACTGTAACTGTTATATCATGTAATTTACTCTATATAACTGTTATATCATGTAATTTACTCTATATAACTGTTATGTCATGTCATTTTACCCTCACATGCCCTTTATATCATGATCCTAGGCATTCGCCTTTACAGATCACTCAAACATCTCATATATATCTGCATGAGTTCAAGTCTTACTCAACCAATGTATGTCAGAAAGCTTGTCAATAGTATTCTGTATGTTGATGGTTCTTCCTCCACTGGACCGCTCCAATGGCCTAGTGGCTAGAGCATCTGCCTCAGATGCGGTAGGTCATGAGTTCAATCCCCAGCTGAGTCATACTAAAGACTTATTTTAAAAAATGATACTAACAGCTGCCTCATTTGTCACTCAGCATTAAGAGGTTAGTGTTAAGACTGGTTGGCCTGGTGTAAGGATAATGTGACTGGGTGGAACATCATGCTACATGTCTGTGGCATGATGCCCCAGTGCTAGACATCACTATAAACTGCCTCAGTGCAGACATCATAGTGATATGACTGAAAAAGTGTTAAAGCTATGTTAAAAATCAAAATTGTATCAAATCACACATCTTCCTCCACCAAATATACTGGCTGCCATGTAAAGCCTATGATGTGCTGAAAAATGGAATTAAACCCCACAAAACCAAAAAGCATTACCCTCACATGCTCACTATATCATGTCAGCTTACCTTCACATAGCCATTATATCAATGATTTACTCTGACATGATCATTATATCAGGCCATTGTTACATCACACGACTGATGTATCATGTCATCTGATCCTAACAAGACTGCTGTATCATCTTATCCTTGCATGACTGTTATCATATCATCTTACCCTCACATGACTGTTGTATCTTATCATTTTACCCTCACTCAACTGCTGTATCATATCTTACCCTTGTGTGACTGTTGCATCATATCTTACCCTTGTGTGATTGTGTGATTGTTAGATCATATCATCTTACCCTTGCAGAACCGTGGTATCATATCATCTTACCATTACATGACTGTTATATCATATTATCATAATCTCAGATGACTGTTGTATCATATCATTTTTCCAACAGATGATTGTTTTCATATCAACTTACCCTAACATGACTGATGTATCTATCATCTTACTGTCTCATGACTGTTATATCATCTTATTCTCAGATGACTGTTGTATCATATCTTACCCTCATATGACTGTTGTATCATATCTTACCCCTTGTGACTATTGTACCATAACATCTTATCCTCAGATGTCTTTTATATCATCTTACCCTCACATGACTGTTGTGTCATCTTATCCTAATGTGACTAATGTATCATTACTATCTTACTGTCATGTGACTGTTGTGTCATCTTATCCTAATGAGACTAATGTATCATTATCATCTTATTGACTGCTGTGTCATATCATCACACCCTCACATGACTGCTGGATCATATCATCACACCCTCATATGACTGTTGTGTCATATCATCACACCCTCATATGACTGTTGTGTCATATCATCACACCATCATATGACTTGTATCATACCATCTTCAGCTCATATGACTGTTGTGTCATATCATCACACCCTCACATGACTGCTGGATCATATCATCACACCTTCATATGACTGTTGTGTCATATCATCACACCCTCATATGACTGTTGTGTCATATCATCACACCGTCATATGACTGTTGTATCATATCATCACACCATCATATGACTTGTATCATACCATCTTCAGCTCATATGACTGTTGTGTCATATCATCATACCCTCACATGACTGCTGTATCATATCATCACACCCTCATATGACTGTTGTGTCATATCATCACACCCTCATATGACTGTTGTATCATCTTCAGCTCATATGACTGTTGTGTCATATCATCACAGCCTCAGATGACTGTTGTGTGATATCATCTTCAGCTCATGTGACTGTTTTATTTCAACTTACCCTAAGGTGGCTTTTGTATATCATCTTACCAGACAATGACTGTAATATCATGTCAAAATACCATCCCATGACAGTTGTATCATGTCATCTTATCCTCTAACAACTGTTATATCATGTCATCTTACCTTCACATGCCCATGATATCATGTGATCTTCACAGCATGTGCTCACTATAACATGTCATTTCACCCATATGACAAAATATATCATGTCACCCAACCCTCAAAATGACCTATCTATAATGTCATCATAACACCATATGACCAATGAGTGTCTGGACTACAACTATTCTCAGCTGTTGCTTTAAAATATGACTAAATGTGCTTCTGTTGGTTCAAAAAGGTGCATCACCATACTGTATCAAGTAAATGACAGATTTTGTCATTTTTTTCTCACTTTTCTACTGAATCATAAAACAATTATCTTCCTTGTTTAGAAGTGTCTATTCACAACACATGTTATGATGAAGCCCTTGCATAGCATGCCATATGACAACCTCAAAGAAAAGGACATAATTATATAATAATATGACACAGGCAAGATAGTCTGGAGATGAATGATGACATAATAATATGACACAGACAGGATATTTGAGAGATGAATGTTGATATTTCTTTACCTTATCAGCCACAGCAAGAAAGTCCTCTGCTATTCCATTATTAAAAATGGATTTTGCCAGGTCCTGGAAGAGGAATAATAAAAAGAAATCATGTTTTACTGGCCTGTGATTCCTTTCTGCAACAATTAATGTTTTTTGACATTTTAATGTATTAATAGTTCAAATGTTAAAATAAGTAAATAAACATATATTAAGAGTTGATTTTTTTAAATGTTTGGTAAAACAAAATTTCTAGGTCACAAAGAAAATTCTATGCAGCATTAGTTAATGTTTGTCACAATCAGCAAAGACAAAAACATAAACAAATTTACAAATGACTATTATGACACTAGAGGTCCAACGAGAAATGTTCAGAATGATCATTCTTGACATATTAACAATATGACATTCTTGCAAAACATTTCTTGCCCTAAAGAGAACAACATAATTTTGCTAATACTGTCCTCAAGCTGGAATCCATCATCACTAGACCAGGAACAAAGGAGACCAGAGATTGCAGAATAGTCATGCAAAATGCTACATTTTAAGGTGAAAGCAATTTCTAAACCAAACCTCTGAGAACATGATCTCTGCATTTGGGTAAACATCCAAAAGCTGATGACCCAAAATGTATCTATGTCATGCTTGGATTTTAAGGTTTTAAAAAGTTTATAAAATGTTTACCTGCATTGCTGTTGGAACCTCAGCACTGTACACACCTCCACATCTTGAGAGTAGCAGGGCCACATCTGCATAATTATTGACTGTATACTCTGACAAAGAAAAAACATCCATGCTATGCTATGGAAGAAACTCAAATAAAAAAGATTCATTTCACCCTCATGTCATGTTGTTTTGTGTGGAAGGGGTTTGGTAATTTACAACTGTGTGTGTGTGTGTGTGTGAACAAAACTAAGGAAATGACTTAACTCTATTACAGTTGGTATTTTAAAAAATCCTTACTTAATAAGTGGCAGACAATGAATGATGCTGACAATAACAACCTCCATGTTACCAAATGCAACCTTAGGAAAATGGCCTCCTTCATGCAGAACCGTCTACAAGAATTATAATTGGTGATACTTATATAACCGACTTTTACATATTGAACAATGAAAACCCACCTGAGTCTGTTTCTTGCAATTCACTGTGAAGCATTTTATGATACACTGTTTCGATCTCCAGCCTGCATGCAATCATTACAATAATGTTCAGCACGTGAAGGAACTTTCTGATAACAGTAAATGTGTCTTCTATTTAAAATAGTTAAAGTTAACATTTATTCAAAAATAAAGCTTGTGTGTAATCCTATTTCCTTTCAGTACTTTTAATCAATATTTGTGATGTTAATCACCCTAATTTATCTTTTATTATCCAATTACCCCTTACACACAATTAACATCCCCACTGATCAGGAACTATCATATATTTTCACCATATCATCATGGTGTTTTTGTACTTTTATTACTTGTTGGTAGTAAACCTTTTAGATTTACACTTTTTTTATCATATAACCTCTTTTTTGACACTATATAGCCTTACAGTGCTGGTGCACCATAAAATCCATAATCAACTAACCAACCATCCAGCAGAGGAACTGAACTTGCACCATTCTGGTCAGGGGTCCATCATCTTGACCACCAAGCCACTGCAGCTACATAAATGGAACACTATATAATGGGAACAACAGCATAAACCCTTATATGTTTGCCTACATGTAAACCTCCCAATGGGAGGGTTTTCTTCCAAGATTATGGGTGTCTCCCATCCCTACTGTCATTCACTGAATTCTCCTGCATACACAAAATTTTTACTTAAAAATTTTCATTTTTTAAATTGTTTTACCTTTTGGTTCCAGTATAGTATGTTTACAATAAAACTGCCTGTGATCATGTGATTGACCTGGCTTAAGCAGGGCAAGACAATGCAGCTGCTAATTTCATCCTCTGATCCTGTCAGCAGCGTCAGGTGGCTTCATTGCTTGAAGTTTGTCAATGTGGACTAACTACATCTAAGCTGAAGTAAAATTTGGCAAGGATTAAATATGTTAATTGATTATGGTTGGGTTACTAATCAGCAAAAAACAATAAACATTGCTTTGAATTTTTCTGCAAGGCATGTTCTGCCTTGGTGCTTTAAGTTGTCAAGATAGATTAGAGTCTATACTTCTTATGATGAAAAGTAATTTGGACAGGATTAAAGATGTTAACTGATTATGGCTAGATTACACAAGAGCTTAAGCAGCATGAGAAATGGGTTGGTTTGACTTCAGTTATTAAATTCTGTCAAGATGTCTAAGCGTGCCAGTGTCAAAACACCAAAATCAATGCAACTGAAATAGCACATAATCAAATAATTGTTGGAAATGGGAATTTCAAAGATTGCAAACATGTTCATAGGGACATGAATATGAATTTTGCTCTCTTGTACAAAAAAACTAACATTATATATAAATAATTTCTCAGCAAGATATAGATATACTTCATAATTAAAGTGCTGCAATTTTTAACATACAAAGAGATTTTCCACAATAATTGGGATGGTGGGTTGGTTTTTAACCCACAAAGAGATTTTCCAGGGTAATTGGGATGGTGGGTTGGTTTTTAACATTTCTAACACATTACTGGCTCCATAATGGGTGTGTGTGTGACTCTGATCTTTAATGAAGCTTTAACAGTTTTTCACTCATGCATCATGCAGCAGACACATAGAATCATGCCCCACCCAGACATTATCCTGACACCAGGCTGACCAGTCCTAACACTAACCTCTTAATGCTGAATACCTAGCATGGCGGCTGTTATTACCATTTTTATAAGTCTTTGGTATGAAACTGCTGGGGTTCAAACCTGCAACCTCCTGCATCTGAGACAGACTCTCTAACCACAAAGCCACCAGAGGCTCTATCATGGAAGTTAAATGCCATTCCAAAGGATACAACAAGGAGGCTGACCCTGGTTGGTCTGGGAAGATACTAAATCCTTGGATCTGGTGCCAGAACTAGACCAACTGAGCCAACACCGCTCCCCATGGGTGACTGGGATTGAAGTCTGGACCTATCTTTTTGGAGAAGATTTGGGAATAAACTTTTCAAACTCTGGTTGCTGATAATGAAAAATATACATGTGAAGATTTCGGCCCATTTTCACTGCAATCAGGGCCCCTAAAAACCACAAGTAAAACTCTGTGCCATATCAATATCAAAAGATAGTGACCTTGTGTGTAACCTGTTGGTTTTTTTCTTTAAAAGAAATGTGATAAAAATTGCTTTTTCACTGCATTTGAAAGTCATGTGGGATACACCTATTACATACCTGTGTACTCATTAATTTCATGTATGATGTCATTAAGTTTATGACATCATGAATATCTGCAATGCTTCCTGCAGTTTTAGCAATGAAATGAAAAACTGTACCTGTCTAATAAAAAAAGTCTATAAAGAATAGTCCTTGTCAACATATTTTTATTTTTTTTTAAATTGAAGGGCAAAGGCCCCATTTTATACCATCACCACCCCAAAACCATAAACCCTCAAAATATTTACAGTAACGGAATATTGTCTACTGGGTTACAACAAATTCTAATACATTGCAAAGTTTTGTTCTTGTCTATAAATTAAGATATCATTTATGGGATTTCAACCAACATGATAAATTCCTTTAACCTGTTTGTCAGATTCTCATAAACCCCAATTTACAACTTACCATGTTTTCCTCCTGACACTATTCCCATGACTACTTGACCCCAAACTCCTGACCTGGCACTTTTCACTAAAGTTGTGCTTCACACCTTGGAATACAAAATAATATCAAATATATGTTCTATCCATAGTATGTTCTATTTGAATAAAATACCAACACTTTACAATTATGACATTTCACCTCCCACGACCACTAAAGATTTCTGATTTATTGTACTCATCTGACATAAAATAGTGTACAAAAGTTACGTTAGTAGAAGCCCTCTCCTAATCTTTGCCCAACCTTCTTTCCACAAAAAAAAGAAATTCCTACTTTATCCAGGCTTATAGATCCATATATATCTATCATGGTATGTTCACATAATTAAAACAGTACAAGTGTAATCCAATAACTGTTAGAAAAATCAAAACAATTTACAAACATTTTCAGTCAAACAGTTATGTACGGATTTCAGTGCACACCCTCTTTGGATCTTGCACCATTCCCAGGGCATCTATTAAAATAACTATGGTATTTTTAAAAAAAAACTGGTTCCACCAATCTGAAATGCCTAGTTGATTACAGTTTGAAAATTCAGAAATACAGAACAACTTATTTGGTTCTCTATCCTTTCTGCAGTCACAATGTAGTCATTCATACATCATATTAAATAGTCAGATAACTTTTATTCACAGAACAGTGATTCCCATCAGAGCACCCAGAATGATCTAAATATAAAAACCAAGGTGTGAGAGACATATGGATGGACAATGTAACATTAGTGCCACTAATATAGTTTTAAAAAGATGATTTAAATATGGTAGCAACATAAAGGCATAGTGGCATCAGACATTCAGAGAACAAGGCACAATAGGCATAGCATAACAACTACAGAACTATAAAACCATAGGGAGAATCTCTCTCTTTTTTTTGTCTCCAAACTTTTCAATCACATTGATCAATTAATACTGTATAAATTTATCAGTTATTTAGATAATTAGGTATCCAGACAAAATCTTTATCATCTAAATTGTGCATGTAATCAACAACCTACTGTATACACTATAACCTGTCTTATCAGACCACACATACTGCCAAAAATGGTCTTTTAAGACAGGTGGTCCATTAATAGAGGCCATTACATTATGCAAACAAATTATTCCATACATTAAGCATCTGGTAATAGATGACAGGTGATTTCCAAAAAAAGAAGTAGTCTTTGAAGTCAGACTTTATGGTACTGATACTGCATAGTGATCTTAAGTACAGAATTATGCTAAAAGAAGCTGCTTACCCCATAATCTGGCGACACCTCATAATAATCTGGCAACTGTGTAACAATGGCTTCCAACAGATCAGAGTACTTACCTCATAATAATCTGGCAACTGTGTAACACTGGCTTCCAACAGATCTGAGTACTTACCTCATAATAATCTGGCAACTGACAAACAATGGCTTCCAAAAGATCTGAGTACTTACCTCATAATAATCTGGCAACTGACTGACAATGGCTTCCAACAGATCTGAGTAATTATCTCATAATAATCTGGCAACTGTGTATCAATGGTTTCCAACAGATCTGAGGACTTACCTCATAGTAATCTGGCAACTGACTAACAATGGCTTCCTGCAGATCTGAGTACTTACCTCATAATAATCTGGCAACTGACAAACAATGGCTTCCAACAGATCTGAGTACTTACCTCATAATAATCTGGCAACTGACTGACAATGGCTTCCAACAGATCTGAGTAATTACCTCATAATAATCTGGCAACTGTGTATCAATGGTTTCCAACAGATCTGAGGACTTACCTCATAGTAATCTGGCAACTGACTAACAATGGCTTCCAACAGATCTGAATACTTACCTCAAAATAATGTGGCAACTGACTAACAATGGCTTCCTACAGATCTGAGTTCTTACCTCATAATACTCTGGCAATAGAGTATCAATGGCTTGGTACAGATCTGAGTACTTAGTATACCTCATAATAATCTGGCAACTGATTAACAATGGATTCCTATAGATCTGAGTACTTACCTCATAATAATCTGGCAATAGAGTATCAATGGCTTGGTACAGATCTGAGTACTTAGTATACTTCATAATAATCTGGCAAATGACTAACAATCAATTCCTACAGATCTGAGTACTTACCTTGTAATAATCTGGCAATAGAGTATCAATGGCTTGGTAAAGATGTGAGTACTTACCTCATAATAATCTGGCAATTGAGTAACAATTGCTTGGCACAGATCTGAGTACTTGCCTCATAATAATCTGGCAACAGAGTATCAATGGCTTGGTACAGATCTGAGTACTTACCTCATAATAATCTGACAATTGAGTAACAATTGCTTGGTACAGATATGAGTACTTACCTCATAATAATCTCGCAACTGGGTATCAATGGCTTGGTACAGATCTGAGGCACTGTCATAGTTCTGTCCAACACTGTTGTGATCAAGTTTCTCTGCCCACTAATCTGCTATTCTTGAAGCCTCATTGTCATGCTGTCCAAAAAAAAAACTCTGTGTCTAAATACAACTGAAAGGGTTGGTTCCTTGCTCTGAATAGTTCATCATCATTAGTAATTTCCCTTGTTCAGAGCATAAATATCTTAAGAGTTCAAAATTTCTAGCAATATTTCACTGCCTTCATCAGCGACTAATGTTGATCACATGACTTATATTATGACCTCCTTACTGAACATATCTGTGCCTTATTGAAACTGTGTTTAACTGTGTTTGGACCACACAAACTTTATCTATCGTGGGCAGTTTTATCAACAGACTCAGGAAGTGGCAATGGGGTCCCAAGTCTCGCCAGTAGTTACCAATCTATACATAAAGTTTGTTGAGAAAAAGGCCTGGGAATTGGCTAAGAACCCACTATCAATGTGGTTCACATATGTGATACCTTGACTTAACAACACAAGTACCATGTTCAGGAGTTCTCTGATCATGTCAACTCCATTGAACCACATAAATTATCCAGTTCACTTCAGAACAAGAAGAAAATGGTAAGCTACCATTCTCTGACAAGAGTATACATATAAACGATGAGTTTAATGCACCACATTAACTCCCTAGTCACTTATGATAAAGATTTATTGGAAGAAGTAGAGCATATGAAAACAGCACTGTGGGTAAATGGCTATCCAGAGTGGATTTTCAAACTTCCAGAAAAGCAGAAAACACACCACACAAAACCAGGAGTAGCATGTATAGAATGCCATATAGCCATGCTACATCAGAAATCCTAGCCAGAGTATTCATACAACATGGGATCAATTTATATCACAAACCATTCAACTCTTTAAAACAACTTTCATGTGTGAGGGACAAAAATGAAAATCTGAAAAAATGTGCTATAATTTATTATATAAAATGTAATGATTGTGAGAAAGATTACATCAGGGAAACAGGCACAGTGTTAGAAACCAGGATTAAGGAACACATCACTAGAGAGTCATCAGTCATACATGAACATTGTCAGAATATGGGATATTCATGGTTCCCACGCTTTTCTAAAGATAAATTTCCAGGTCATTTCCAGGGTTTTTCCAGGATGAAATTAATTTTTCAAGGTCCACATATGAACATTGTGTAATGGAGTTAAAGAACATTTCAGATTATAAAACATGCATTTTCTAAATCTAAAGATGGTTCTCTTTCATGACTCTCCAAAACATCTAAACCAGAGAAGAAGATCATGTACAAAACCACATAATGTATCACAAGAAACAAGTTTGATTATATTCCTTTAAATTGGCATGTTAAGTCATTTCAATGTACAAAAAAAAATTCTAACTTTATTTTGCTGACCTGCATTCTGTTGCTAAGTGGGAACATACATTAGTTTTGTTTCCTTTCAAACCTTCAATTCTAAAGAATTCTATAGCAAGATATATATACAGTGGAGCCTCGTTAATCCGGACACATTCGTTCCCAGCAAATATGTCCGGATTAATGAGTTTTCCGGATAATTGAATCATGCACATTTTTTAGTTTACGATATCATCACACTGTATATATATGTACATGTATATGCTAGCTTTAAATGTAATGTACTGTATATTCAATAATGGTTGAAATAAATTAATGAATACATTCTATTAATTTGTGTTTATTTCACATTATTATAACGTGCTTGTACGTACATATACAGTAAATAGAAGTTTAGACAATTAACACATTGAACACATCACACTCTGTTCATGTACATGTATGTACTGTACATACATTTATTATGTCAACTTCCTGAAGAAGTCTGTAACCTTTGTTTTCCTGGATTCTTTGGTGGATCTATCTGCAATGATTACTGATAGTGGCCATTGATTGTCAAGGGCTTCGCTATTGTGTTTTATGTCATCACTGGTGAAATTTGATCCCAGTGTGTTTATTTAATTATTAACACCCCCATCGGCGACTAGCTAAAACAGACATTGTTTATACAATCGCTGGTTACAATATGGTCACACTACTTAGTTATTGATAGTGGCCATAGATTCTCAAGGGCTTCACTACTGTGTTTTATGTATTATTCTTCTGATTGTATTTTCACATATGATTTTTCGAATTTTCTTATTTTTGGACAGATTATTTCCAGATTATCGAGACAAGTTTTAATGTAATTTTACACTTTGGTCCCCGATTTTGATTTCCGGATCCAGAACGCGGATTTCTTGATTAACGGAGCAAATTAACGTTTAGGAATTCCGTTCCCATTGAATTATGTCCGGATAGCGAGGTTTCCGGATAAACGGAGTCCGGATTAACGAGGCTCCACTGTACATGCATCTTATAGAAAGTAAACATTTCATATTACAGTATTAAAAAAAAACAATAAATGCAAATAATTAGAATCTTGTTTTGCAACAAAGAGAGTTTAACCCTGAATTTATTTGTGATAATAAAATTCCAAGCAAGATTTATCAAACACCCTAATCTCCTTAAGAAGATCTGGTTAAAAATCCATCATTTAGAAAGCTCTTTCAAAAGGGTTGATTTAAATTTGGACAAAAGACCTTCAAAATTATATACTGTTGTATAAACAAGGACTGAATTTTCTGTAAAATCAACTTGTAATTTGTTAAACCAGTCCCCGAACCTGTATTGATACAGGGGCTCGAATAGTTTTTTAATGTGTAATTCAAGGGATGACAATTTCTCATTTCAGCTCTGAGATTCAACAATGTGAACTACAAATTTGGATTAAAACAAATAGCAGTTTGTTTTCTAATCCGGGTTTCCTCCAAATATTCCCACCCCATTTTTCATATTGGGGACATTTGGGTAGGGGTGTGTAATTTGCCGCTGTGGTGCAGTAGCGACATGGTAGTCGCTTACCAGCGGGCCTAGAAAATTTAAACATGTTATATCGACTTATACCTGCATGAAATCAATAGAAAAATGATTTATTTTCTCATTTTGTCTATTTTCCACTGACAGACTAGACAAAACTATGAAATTGATGAAACCTGACTCGGTACTTGCCATTTGCATTACTAGTCACTTCACAAATCTCAAACGACGACATCGGAAGTCCATTAGTCATGTCATCTCAACAACAAACTCCTATTTAATGTTGTTGTAAAGAAATTCAATTATATCGAATGAAAGTCAGATACTTTTTGCAAAATCCAGCAATCTGGCCAGTCTCATTTATCAAGCAGAGAGCACATCAACATGGTAGTCCCATGATGCAACAAAACTCCAGAAGTTGTTCTCGGAATATATAAATATGGAAAACTTTGTGTTCTTTCATTTTTGTATTTTGATTACAACCAGTACACAACTTTCATTTAATATTTTTTCTCTACAACATTTGAAAATGTGGGTTGCTAGATTTGTGTACTCATGCGACTAGCAATGCAAATCACGAGTAGCAGGTCACATTTCATCAACTCCAATTGTAATACTCACAATTTCTGAGACAATAAGTAATTTTCCTATCCATTTCATGCATATATCACTCAATCTAACAATGTTTAAAGTTTGCTAGGCCATCTGGTAAGCAGCTACGCTTTGCCAACACAATGCTTGCCTCTTGTGATGCTTGATTGGTTTTCATAGCTTCCACGTATGGAAAGATAGGGATATCAAGCTGATTTTGAAAATAAAAGTTTACTAGACGAATCTAATCCAATGAGCATTTGGATTGACTCAGCATATATGTTTATTGCAAGCACCCAAATGATACATACTGCACCCTCCGAAAATTCTGGTTAGAACTCGATAAAAGTAACTCATGATCAGTTTAGTTACAAATCTGTTACATGATTATTTCGGGTGTCACGTTGGTGGAGGAAAATTCCGGGGTTTTTCCTGACTTTCGTCAATATTTGCGAAATTCCAGGACTTTTCACAGTCAGGAAAAAATTATATTTCTCCCAACTTTTTCCCAATTTCCAGGCAGCATGGGAACCCTGGACATTCCATCGTCTCCAATCAAACCAAGGTGATCACATCAGAGGAAAATATATGGAAAAAGAAGGTGACTGTCGTGATCAAAATTTGACAGCAGAGGCCAACACTAAACAGGGACAAATTACCACCATCGATACTGGTCTCCTCGTATCACATGACCATAATGAGTCACATGATCAACATTAGTCACTGATGAAGAAAGTGTGTTATTACCAAATATTTTGAACTCTTAAGATATTTATGCTCTTAGCAAGGGAAATGACTATGATTCTGTGTCCAAATGTTTTAAAGGAGGCAATCATTTTATGTGGATACTAGTGTTTACCAACTTGTGCATGGACAGACAGACATATAATTGGATGGACCTATGCTACTTTAAGGTCTATTACCCCAACTTACAAAATTATCAAAAAATTTCTATTAATAATAATGTTGGCATTACTTCATGATCTATCAATATTACACAGAATTACACAGAATTCATAGTACAGTACCCTCATGGTTCCCATACTTTTCTAAAGATAAATTTCAGGGTCGTTTCCAGGGTTTATCCAGGTTGAAATTACTTATTTTAAGGTTTACATATTGCCATCACTGAATGAAACTAAAGAACATTTTAGATTACAAAACAGGCATTTTCTAAATCTAAAGATGTTTCTCTTTCAAAACTCTCCAAAAACATCAAAGTCAGAAAAGATGATCATGTACAAAACCAAAAAAAGTATCACACGAAACAAGTTTGATTATATTCCCCTAAATTAGCATGTAAAGTCATTTCAATGTACAGAATACAAATTCTAACTTTATTCTACTGCATTATGCTGCTAAGTGAGAACAACATAATGAACATAAATTATGTTTTGTTTCCTTTCAAACTTTTAATTCAAAGAATTCTTTAGCAATATATATATGCATTTCATAGAAAGTAACATTTCCTATTACAGTATGAAAAAAAATAAAAGCAAATAATTAGAATCTTGCCTTGTAATGAAAAGAGTTTAACCCTGAATTTACCTGTACCAATAAAATCAAAAAAAACGATTTTTCAAACAACCTAATCTCCTTAAGATGATCTGGTTAAAAATCCATCATTTGAAAATCATTTCACAAGGGTTGATTTAAATTTTGACAAAATACCTTCAAAAGTATATACTGTTGTATAAACAAGGACTGAATTTTCTGTAAAATCATCTTGTCTTCTTGTAATTCGTTAAACCAATTCCCAAACCTGTATTGATAAAGAGGCTCATATTGTTTTTAATATATAATACAAGGGATGACAATTTCTCATTTCAGCTCTGAGATTCAACAATTTGGACTACAAATTTGGCTTAAAACAAACAGCAGTCCGTTTTCTAATCTGGGTTTCCTCCGAATATTCCCACCCCATTTTTCATAGTTGGACATTTGGGTGTGGGGTCACTGCAATTGCATATTGAAAATTTGGAATTTGCTGCCACCGTGCGGTAGCGACATATGGTAGTCACTTAACAGCAGGCCTAGAAAATTTAAATGTATGTATATCAACTTATACCTGTATAAAATCGATAGGAAAATGATTTATTTTCTCATAAATGGCAAGTATTATAATCACTGTCTTTAATCAGCTGACAGACTAGACAAAACTACGGCATAGATGAAACCTGACCCTGTACTCGCCATTTGCATTACTAGTCACATGACTTCACAAATCTCAGATAACATCGGAAATCCAATAGTCACATGATAGCAATAACAAACTCCATTTTAATGTTATTGTACAGAAATTCAATTATATTAAATGAAAGTCTGATACTTTTTGTAAAAACCAGCAATCTGGCCAGTCTGATTTATCAAGCAGATAGTACATGTCAAGGGGCCCCGAGTGGCCGAGTGGTCTAAAGCACTCTCCGTTACGGATCACTGCCATCTCACCTCTGTCTGCGTAGGTTCGAGTCTCGGATTCAGCCAATGTGGGTATGTGAGAAAGCTTGCCAGTAGCTTCTCGAGGGTCGGTGGTTCTTTCCGTGGTTTTCCCGGGTTCTTCCTCCACCATTAATACTGGCCGCCATATATAGCCTATTGTGTGCTGAAAAATGGCGTTAACACCCACAACAACACAACAAGTACATGTCAATGTGGCTCAATGTTGTGGATCTAGTGTTGGTATATGGTAAGTAGGAAAGCCTTGGCTTCATGTTGTGAATCTAGTTTTGTAAATGGTAAGTAGTAAGGCCAATGGCTCCATGTTGTGGATCTAGTGTTGGTAAATGGTAAGTAGGAAAGCCCATGGCTCCATGTTGTGGATCTAGTGTTGGTAAATGGTAAGTAGGTGGGCCAATGGCTCCACATTGTGGATCCAGTGATGATAAATGGTAAGTAGAAAAGCCCATGGCTCCATGTTGTGAATCTAATGTTGTAAATGGTAAATGGTAGGGCCCATGACTCCACGTTGTGGATCTAGTGTTGGTAAATGCAAAGTAGGAAATCCCTCACTCCATATTGTGAATCTAGTGTTGTAATGATAAGTAGTAAGGCCCATAGCTCCATGTTGTGAATCTAGTGTTGTAAATGGTAAGTAGTAGGGCTCACTGCTCCATGTTTTGGATCTTATGTTGATAAATGGTAAGTAGTAAGGCTCATTGTTCAATGGTTTGCATCCAGTGATGGTAAATGGTAACCAAAACAGGTCATGACTCCAGTGTTGTAGACCTAGTGTTGGTATACATTGTGGATCTAGTGTTGGTAAATGGTAAGTAGTAAGGCTCATTGTTCAATGGTTTGCATCCAGTGATGGTAAATGGTAACCAAAACAGGTCATGACTCCAGTGTTGTAGACCTTGTGTTGGTATACATTGTGGATCTAGTGTTGGTAAATGGTAAGTAGGAAAGCCCATGGCTCCATGTTGTGACTTTAGTGTTGTAAATGGTAAGCAGTAAGGTCCATGGCTCCATGTTGTAGATCCAGTGATGGTAAATGGTAAGTAGTAAGACCCATGGCACTATATTGTGGACCTAGTGTTGGTAAATGGTAAGTAGGAAAGCCCATGGCATCATGTTGTGGATCATGTGTTGGTAAATGGCAAGTAGTATGGCTCATGACTCTATGTTTTGGATTTTATGTTGGTAAATGGTAAGTAGGAAGGCTCACTGCTCCATGGTGTGCATCCAGTGATGGTAAATGGTAACCAAAATGGGTCATGACTCCAGTGTTGTAGACCTAGTGCTGGTAAATGGTAATTAGTAAAGCCTATGACTAACTGTTGCAGATCCAGTGCTGGTAAATGGTAAGTAGTAAGGCCCCTTAATCCAGTGTTGTGGATACAATTATGGTAAATGACTTTTCCTTAAGTTTTTTGAGGGTTTTGGCAGTTTTAAAATGAACATGATGATGATGATGATGATGATGATGGTACCAATGATGACTAATACAAAAACTACAACATTAAGACATAATTCCATTTTAGTGGGTGAACACTTAATTAATATATGACCAACCTTAAAGCATTTGATGAATTGATAGATTCTCAACAAAAGAGACTTTGGTTTCCTTCCATATGACATAATCATGCTAAGCTCATGATCATCCAGAACAGCTCCAACAAGGCTCATTTCCATCGCCTCTTTTTGACCCATCAGTGCGGATAATGAATGCTGACCAATTATCTGCAAGAGAAGTTTAATCTGAAGATGTTGTAATAGTAATTATAGTAGCTGCAGCAACAGCAGTAGTAGTGGTAAAGGGTAAGGCAACAACAGCAGTAATAGCGTGTTATGTTTATTTGATTTAATTTATATTTAAATTAATTGTCCATTTGTAAGTTTTACTTTTTTATTTTTAATTTCATTACAGGTCAATGTAATGTAATTTTGTTTACTAGGAATTTGATATTTTCCAGAAAATTCAGTTTGACCTGAATCTTTTCATAAATACCTAATAACAGAAACACTGTTTCTATTTTTTTAGTTTCTAACTTTGATTCAGAAATCATTGAGACAAGTAAATAACTTTTCATTTTTATTTTATTTTTGAGTAAAATGATTGGTTTTTATCAAGGTCATACTAGGAGCACATGATTTTTTATATGTAAACAGCCTCTATTTCGCAATTTTGGGTTTTCTGAAATTGCACAGTAGTCAGGTTTTATACCAATGTCTATGGATATATTTTTCATTTGGGCTTTAATCTTTGCACAGGAAAGTGTCTGTTGTGGCAGTTTGGAGTTATTTTTAATTTTTATTCAGATTATTTGGATTCAAAAGGATTAATTCTTTTTCCTGGAAATATCTGAGTGCTCATACAGAATTCTTGGAGAAAGACATTTCATTAAATTTTATTCGGAAATTCAAACATTGGATTATTGTTTGTAAATAACATAGAACTGAAGACCTTACAACACCATAAACGCTACAGTATACGTCATTGTCTTCCATCCTGAATTTTTGTCAGGACTTGAACTTGAATTCATTGGAACATTTTCATTACTAGGACTTCTAAAATGTAATTTGTGGATTATTCTTGGATTATTTTTGGATTCTGATTCTTAAAAACCTTAAGTTCTTACTTTTTCATTTTTACAGTGTTTGTTTGCAGGGTACTCCACAGAGCATAACATCATTAGAATACTGACATGGTTCTGTTGTACTCCTCAGAGCATAACATCATGAGAATACTGACATGGTTCTTTAAATACATCATTTAACTCTGAAAAAGCATTTTCATTAACATAACTTTTGCTAAGTGACATTTTATTTCATTAAAGAAAAAACTGTTTCAAATTTGCAAGCTACTGTGCAGTTTATTAGTTACTGTTGATCCTACAAGAACATCGTCTGTACATATCCAGGCAGTAAGTCGAGTTGCATTACCTATTTTTTCATTATCTGCAATATACGTATCATTAAGAAATAATATCATGCCAATCCTAAGAATGCTATACCTAAATTGTCAGATATATTCAACAAAGACGTGTCTTAAAACTAAAATGTCAAATATATTCAAGAAAGATGTGTCTTAAAACTCAATTGACAGATATATTCAAGAAAGACATGTCTTAAAACTCAACTGACAGATATATTCAACAAAGATTGTCTTAAAACTCTATCCTGTCATAATAAGAGGTAAAGGATATACAGCAAATGAAATAATGGAAAACTGAGTGGCATGTGGCATAGACATTGGCTTACATATAAACAGATATCAGCTAAAAGCCAAATTTGTACATGAGGGGAATGGTTGAGTTTCAAATTGATTTGATTAAACTAAATCATTTAGGTTATTTTACACCATATACATATTTAAAATCTTTGGCAAACATTGCAGTCTCAATAGTTCTATCAGATGTAGTGTAGTAACAAATGTAGTAGTATTATCAGAAGCAATAGTAGTAGTAGCAGAAGAACAAGATCATGAAATCTCCTCTTTGTTTTAGATGGCTGTTAGAAAATCTGAAGCCAAAGAAGTAACTGTTTGTTTATTTTGTTAAAAATAGGGTCCTTGTGAGAAAATAAAGACCACCTGAGGTACCTGCTGGTGACAAGTGGTCAGTGAGCTATTAAATTGTTGTTCTTAAGTCGCATAGACAGGAAATTCTTAGTCTAACCATGAAACTCCTTTGGCTGGTCATTTACAGGTCAACATGACTTATCACAAGATCTTGAATTTTATCAGCCAAAAATTAAAAGTGATGTCTGTAAATATTGTAGATCTTGTCACACTTGTCAAATGGTAGAAAACCAAGCCAGAAGATACCTAAGGTTCATTTGATGAACCATTTAGCAGAATACTTATGGTAGACTGTGTCAGTCCTTTACCAAAGACCAAGTCAGGCAACCAATATTTGTTGACCATAATGTGTGCATCTGCAAGATTTCCAGAGGTGAATCCACTGAAAAATATTAAAACTAAAACCATATCAAAAGCTTTGATAATTTTTTTTATACAATTGCTCCTTCCTAAATCTGTCCAATCTGATCAGGGGTAAAATTGCATGCCTGGAATTTTTCAGCAAGTTATGCATGAATTAGACATCCAGCAACTTAAATCTTCTGCCTCTCACCCTGAATGCCAAGGGGCTTTAGAAAGAATCATAAAAGGTTGAAGAATATGACTTATTCATACTGCTTTGATACACAAAACGATTGGGATGAAGGTGTTCATTTCCTTTTGTTTGCAGTTAGGGAATTAGTTCAAGACTCATTAGGTTTTAGTCCATTTGAACTAATTTTTGGACATCCTGTCCATTGACCATTTAAGTTATTAAAAGAGAAACTTCTTTCAAATGAAATTCAGAAATTAATCATCTCAATTATGTTTCTGATTTCAAGTATAAATTGTCAAAGGCTAGTGAACTAGCAAGAAATTGTCTTCACTCTACTCAGTACAAAAATGAAATTAAGGTTTGGCAAAAATACAAAGTAAAGAAGTTTTCATCCCAATGATAAAGTTTTGGTTCGTTTGTCCATACCTCTACACCCTCTTCAGTCTAAGTACATGGGTCCTTATACAGTTGAAAAGAAAGTAACTTAAATTATATCATTAACACTCCTGAGAGGCAAAAACAGAAGCAATATTAGCATATAAATATGTTAAAGAAGTACGTTGATACAGATAGCCCTGTTAATAATGCAGTAGATTCAGTTGTACCTGTCCTACACTAATAATTTAAGCGATGGAATACATTCAGACTGCAGTGACTTTGGTGTAACAAATCTTCAGAATTCAGAAATATTAAACAATCTGGACCAGAAGCTTTTACATCTACAGCCACAAGAAAAGAGTGAACCAAAACAGCTATTATTTGAATATGAGAACTTGTTTCCAGGCATTCCTACATGAACAAATAAAATCTACAATGACAATGAAATTTTAGACTCTACACATGTGAAACAGCATCAGTACTGGATGAATCCTGTCAAACAGGAATGTTTGAAAAAATAAATTCCAATTTGCTGGAAACTGATTTCATAGAACCAAGTAATAGTGACATGATATGACCATGCATTCTTGTGCCAAAAGCAGATAATACATTCTGTATAAGCACGAACTATAGAAAAGTGAAGAGTGTGACCAAAACTGATTCATTGCCTTTGCCAAGAATCAATGACTTCATTGAAAAAATCTGAAATATAAAATATGTCACAAAGTGTAACCTTTGAAAGGAATCTGGCAAATTCTACTCACAGAAAGGGTAAATGAAATTGTGGCATTGGTAACTCCATGTGGACTTTATCAATATATAGTGATGTCATTTGGGATCAAAGGTTTGCCTTGTATTTTCCAATGCTTAATGAACAATGATCACATCTGTTCTAGATAACTGTGATGCTTGCATCATTTCAACATCTACAAAGATACCTGGAAAGATCACTTGAAAACCATTAAGAAATTCTTTGATCATCTCAGTGATGAAAATTTGACAATTTATCCAAAAGTAAGTTTTACCGTGCTTGTGTTAAATTTCTAAGATATATCGTGGGACACAGTAAAGTTAAACCAATAGAAGTTCAGTTCAAGGCTATCTCGAAATATCTTGTGCCTATCAGTAAAAATGGCTGATGTAATTTTTGGGTATGGCTGGATATTATTGGAAATTTTGCTCCAGTTTTTCTATAACTGCTGAATTCCTGACAAATTTACTGAGCAAGAAAACAAAATTTCATTGGTCTGAAAAATGTAAGGAGGTTTGTGATAACTTAAAGGCCATACTTAAGAGTGCATCAGTTCTTTCAGTTCCACATTTCAGTCAATCATTTAAAATATTTGTTGATGCAAGTGATGTTGGAGCTGGTGCAGTATTGATTCAAGAAGAAAAAACAGTGTAGCTCATCCAGTGTGATATTTCACTAAAACAATTCAACAAGCACCAGATAAATTATTCCACAACTGAGAAGGAATGTTTAGCTTTGATAATGGCTTTGCAACACTTTGAAGTGTATATTAGTTCAGCTCCTTCTGAAATTATTGTATTCAATAATCACAATCCACTTACTTTGACTGGCAAGATGAAAAACTAAAATCAGAGGTCGTTTTTCAGATGGATATACTGCACTCCCAAGGTCGTGCATTATTCCATCCAAAAAACTTGTTCATATTTTCCCATACAAATGCAGTAACCTATAAGTATTATACTGCTTCATGTTTATTCTGTGTCATTCATAAGACAAGATCTGATGTTATTTTAATTATATGTATATTTGACTATTATGTAAAGAAAGCTTTATTGTATAAATCTTTCTTTTCTTTAAGAGGGGAGGTGTTATGCATATTTATTTTGTTTGTTGGCTTTTCTTCGTGATTATATATTATGGATATATCTATTTTGTAACTGATCTTAGTCCAAAATCAAGTTAATGGCCTACCTGACTTTGCACATTTATTTTGTAAACAACATAATACATAGCTAATACTTCTCAATGATTATACATTAAATATTCAGATCATTATTACTGGAAATGAACATGCTTATTTAAATCTGAGTCTTGGGCATTAGTTTTTTTCTCTCACTTGTTGACAACTCTGAACGTTGTAGAAAGAATACTGATTTACATCCTGCATCTATTACGATGTCTTACCTTTTAAAATCAATGTTGTTGACTTGAACAATTAGTCATTCCTACCTTAACCTCTGAAGTGGAATCAGTCTTATTGTTGTATTTAGTTTTTAATCTGGGTGGATTTATTTTTTTAAACTATTCACTGGAATTAATAAGTGCTCATTAATAGATTACTTTTTGGACTGAAGCATTATTTTGGAATAATTGTGAATTCATTCAAGGACCTTCTGGATTATATTATTGTGTTACATCAAGACCATTAACACAATGCCACATTCCAGGTCAGTGGCACATTTGCATATTCGAGACTACATCAGAACATTCAATATTGGAATTTATTTGGAATATCACTGAAATTCATTTGGAATTCTATACATTTTGACTTGTGATAGAACTTTTACACATTAACTTAAGCTCTTTTTAAAGGGGTATGTACCATAGTGTCATGTTTAACCCATAATCATATAAAGCTAAAACTTGTATAGATTGAAATATTCTCCTCTCTCTCTCTCTTCCTTAAATATGCATTTGATTTTTATCCAGGAGCACTTTTAATAAAGGCAATTAACAATTAAATTGCCTATGACTGCTTTCTTCCACATTGTGGTACCGTTATTCATGGATTATAGACATACTAGCTAAAAAGCTATATCCTCCATTGTGCCTTTGCATGCAATCTGCATAAATTTCAGAATAGCCACAGAAAAGACAATCTATGTATTTGCTGATCATTTTTCACACAAAAATGCAGTGTGTACACTGTGTACAATAATAATAGCTGAATGTTTATAATGTGTATAGAGAAGAAGAATTCAAATTTTTCAAAATGTCAGTGATAAAAACTGTTTTGTTTATACATCATTCGGGGGAAAAAATATTAGTTTATATTATTAATAATTCAAACAAAATTATTTCTTATGATCCTAAAATTTGATAAATTTCTATTAATTTTATGAGACAGAGAGTATAGCATTAATCAAACATACATATACCCATATGAACACACACATGCACACACAAACACACACACACACATGCACACACAGAATCCACGGATATCAAGATTTCTAAATGAGGCTCTTTACTCAATGATAAGGAGGTCTTCTGCAAGTGGTGAGGCCCACAAACTGTTCATTTATAATTTGATTTGAAAAATGGGAGAGCTATGTAGACTGTCTTGCCTGATTTTGGCGATCCACAAACACATAATTCAACACACATATACATTTAAAGTTTTGAGATAAAAGAAGACAGGTATATAATATTCAAAGTCATGAAACTGAACACCAGCAAAGATGCTAAGACGCGAGGCCAGTTCCGCTTATAACCTTAATATATAAAGGAAAGGGAGACAGAGAAGACCTTAAAAATTGGAGGCCCATCTCCCTCCTAAATATGGATTATAAAATTTTAAGTAAGATTCTGGCGAACAGAATAAAACAAGGTATGGATAAAATTATCAATATACATCAGACATATGGACCTAAAAAGAGAAATATACAAAATAATATTCTTAACATTAAAACAATTATAGAATATCTAAAAGAAAATAAAAGAAAAGCTGCCATGGTACTTTTCGGTCAAGAAAAAGCTTTTGACAGATTAGAGCATAACTATATACAAAAGGTTCTAAAAATATTCGGCTTCGGAGAAAATGTCCGAAATTGGACTAAAATATTGTACAATAACATAACCTCGAGAGTACAGGTTAATGGGATCATAATGGATGAATTCAAAATCCAAAGATCAGTGAGGCAAGGATGCCCACTATTTATGCTATTATACGTAATAGGAATTGAAATGCTAAGCATCAGCATAAAACTCAACAAAGAAATAGTTGGTATAAAAGTTCCAAATTTAAAAGATGATGTGAAAATGCTGCAACATGCAGATGATTGCACAAACTTTATAGAAGATCCAAATTCCCTTAAACACTTAATTAAGGAATTTGAAAAATTCGGCAAAGCATCAGGATCGCAAATTAATCAAGATAAAACAGAAATCTTAGAAATAGGCAACTGGCAAGGTAAACACTCAGGTTTACCAGCAAATCTGTTTAAAAATACAGTTAAGGCACTAGGTGTGTACTTTGGATTAAATGAAGAAAAAGAAAACTGTAAGAAAATAGAAAATGAAATTTAAAAAATGTTGATATCTGGGCACTAACGCCACTATGCATCATGGAATGAGCCCAAGTTGCAAAAACATATATGTACACTAATGTTAATTATATCATGAAGTCTATTGACATAAATAACCTTACATTAAATAATATAGATAACCAGATTATTAAATACATATGGAATTTTAAAATGCATTACATTAATAAAGAAACATTATATAGGGCCAAAGAAAGGGGGGGGGGATAGGAATACCTAGCCTGATACTTTTAAAAATAACAAACATTTTAAATAGGTTTAAAAGAATAAATACAGATCCCAAATTACCATGGGAGGGAATATATATTTACTGGTTTGGTTTTATAATAAGGAATAGGAATGATATCTATAAAAGCAATTATCCTACCAAATTGCTTGAAAGCCCTAGGAAATTTAAAAGTATTAAAGATTTATTATTTAAATATAGAGATAGAAAAGAACTATGGGAAATTGATGAGAAACTGACTTGTACGTGGATAAGAGAGGAAATAATGGGGAAAATATTATGCAAAATAGAAAGAGAACATATGTATATTAATTGGAAAAGAGCATGGGGGCACTGGTCGAAACTAGGCTCCCTAAAAATTCAAAGCCTCTGCTTCAAATACATGCATGATGCGTGGTTGACGGGAGAGGCGGTAGCGAGACAGCATATGGTCAAAGTACCACCTAAATGTCCGCTGTGTAAAAAAGGCCCTTTTAATAAAAAACAAACACTACTACATTGCACACAAACAAAAGAAAATAGAGAAAAAGTTATAACAGAAATACAAAAAAAAACGACACATACAAACAACAAAATATACTATATCTAGATGATAATTTCAACAAAAACACACTTTACAAAATAACAAACTTTATAGTTACAACCATGAAAGCATGTGGACAAGTTATAATAATAGACAAAAAAAATGATAATTCCAACCATAAGGAAAAGTACAGATAAGGACATTATGGGGCTATGTCACATGGCGCTACGCGAAGTGAACAGATACACAAAAGAGTCTGGAAAAGGAACCCTAATGGCTTGGACCTTTTATACAATTTATACAATAATACAGTTCTATTTATTACCCTATCCTACATTGCATTTCTCATTTCTCAATTCTCATTACTAACAGTAGTACAGATCGTTACTGTACACATGGTCCTGAAAGGGAGACAACTATCTTATCGATTTTTCTGGCTACTTGGCATAAATTTCAAATACAAGATAGACCTGCTCGAGATGGGAGACATACAAAAATATAGAAAGTATAAACCTCACCTCGAGCACAGTTGAATCTTAATTTTATACGAGAGAGTGATAAGTTTTTAATACACACATATAAACCAATAAGGTTTTAAAATTATACATATAAAGAACACTCCTTGCAAAATTTCAAAATTTAATGAACACTCCCGGTGTAACAATAAACATGGGAGAAGATAAGACAACTGGGTTAGATTTGGCATACTTTGCTGTCCCAACATGGAAACAAAAATAGCACCCAAAACATATAGCACACACATATAGCAAACATGGGACGTAGGTGACCCTAGCAAGGTCAACAAATCAAACTAGGGAAGAGACCCGAGAGGATAATAGAAATCATTCTCGGATGATCAACCCTATAAACACACTAGGGAAACTTAGAAATACCCCACTCAAAATTTCTAAACCAAAAGTTTTTAAAAAACCTTTTAAAAACAACACAAGCAACACACCTTTGGGGGAAAGAAACACACATAAACCTTTTATAAGCTTTGGCTAAGTGGGGGGGGGGGCATCTGTCAGTGCCCCAAAAAGAAAAAAAAATTAAGTAACTCATCACATGGAAATAACAAATAATAATACAAAGACATATTGCATTTTAAAATTTTGAATGTGTGTATTTCACATTATTAATCATTTTCAAACATGAATGTAATGCAAATTACATTTGCTACTTAAAAAAATATTTGTTTACTATTTTTAATCACTAGATTTTATTTCTTAAAAATATGTACCATTTGTCTTAGAGTATTATTGTTGTACATGATTACCTAAGAGCCAATATTATTATACTTCACTGTATTATTTTGGATGTTCAATGAATATAAAACATAGGCAATTTTTTAATTTCAATAAAACCTTTATGATTACTGAAATCGTCATAGTTGTGATTATCTCCCCCTGAACAAGTTTTCCAACTTGTTGCTAGTCGATGTACAAACGTCAGCTAGGTGAGCTAACTTTTAAGATTTGCTCTTTATTACTATTTCTGTATCAATTATATTATAAATTTCCTATCAATTACATTGTATATACTGTTCATAGCTTCTAAGGTTTAAGCACTTACAAATTTGTGACATTTCAACAGTGTATATTGTGTAAATTATATTCTTCATACTTTTATAAACACTGTTGTGACAAGCCAAACTTTTCATTATAACACTATAATAGATCCTTATATTTAAAAACTAGTGAACATTCATGAATGTTAAATGACACACTTGTGAAATTCAAACACTTATATACTATTTCCCTTACTGTCAAATTTAAGAAAAGCCGTCCACAACATGCCTGCACAACTCTGCTGGTATTTCTGACATGATAGCTTCCTCCCATGCGAGTTATATACATCTGAAAAAAGAGAAATGCATCAATAAAAATATCATCACTACAAACTGACAACAAAAAATCAAGACACTTCTCATAAGAAATATTTACCTGATAATTAAACTTAAAACAATACTGAATAAAATAAAAAAACAAGAAAACATCACAAAACTTTACATAATTTAGATTTCAAGAATTTTTCTTCTAAATCGTGAATCTACACAGTTGCCTTTGTAAAGGCTAAAATGTTTCTATTACAATTATACTGAATAATACACAAGTATCTAAGATTTTGTTGAATAATGCACAAGTATCTAAGATTTTGTTGAATAATACACAAATGTCTAAGATTATGTTGAATAATACAGAAGTGTCTAAGATTATGTTGAATAATACAGAAGTGTCTAAGAGTATGTTGAATAATACAGAATTGTCTAGGTTATGTTGAATAATACAGAAGTGTCTAAGAGTACATATATGTTGAATAATACACAAGTGTCTAAGCGTATGTTGAATAATACACAAGTGTCTAAGAGTATGTTGAATAATACACAAGTGTCTAAGATATGCTGAATGATACACAAGTGTCTAAGATTATGTTGAACAATACAGAAGTGTCTAAGAGTATGTTGAATAATACACAAGTGTCTAAGAGTATGTTGAATAATACACAAGTGTCTAAGAGTATGTTGAATAATACACAAGTGTCTAAGATTTTGCTGAATAATACACAAATGTCTAAGATTGTATTAAGTTAATACACAAGTGTCTAGATTGCATTAAATTAATACACAAGTGTCTAGATTGCATTAAATTAATACACAAGTGTCTAAGATTATGTTGAATAATACACAAGTGTCTAAGAGCATGTTGAATAATACACAAGTGTCTAAGATTTTGTTGAATAATATACATGTCGAAGATTAGCTGAATAATACATGTGTCTAAGATTGTATTAAATTAATACACAAGTGTCTAGATTGCATTAAATTAATACACAAGTGTCTAAGATTATGTTGAACAATACACAAGTGTCTAAGATTGTATTAAATTATACACAAGTGTCTAAGATTGTATTAAATTATACATAAGTGTCTAAGATTGTATTAAAATTATACACAAGTGTCTAAGATTGAATTAAATTAATACACAAGTGTATAAGATTGTATTAAATTATTACACAAGTGTCTAAGATTGTATTAAATTATTACACAAGTGTCTAAGATTGTATTAAATTAATACACAAGTGTCTAAGATTGTATCAAATTAATACACAAGTGTCTAGATTGTATTAAATTATTACACAAGTGTCTAAGATTGTATTAAATTAATACACAAGTGTCTAAGATTGTATCAAATTAATACACAAGTGTCTAAGATTGTATTAAATTATTACACAAGTGTTTAAGATTGTATTAAATTAATACACAAGTGTCTAAGATTGTATCAAATAAGTACACAAGTGTCTAAGATTGTATTAAATTAATACACAAGTGTCTAAGATTGTATTAAATTAATATACAAGTGTCATGATTATATTAATACACAAGTGCCTATGATTGTATTAAATTAATACACAACTGCCTAAAATTATAAACACATAAGAGCCACAAACTTGATCTTAATATTTTCCATATAATCACTTTGCAGATATATATCATCCTATTTATTATTATACACTTCATGAGTAATCCTTATATTATTCTATTTATTATATAATCCATGAGCAATTCTTATCTTATACACTCCACAAGTAATCCTTATATTATATTTATTATTATACAATCCACAAGTAATCCTTACAATATTCTATTATTAGTATACACTCCATGAGTAATCCTATTATATTTATTAGTATACACTCCATGAGTTATCCTATTATATTTATTAGTATACACTCCATGAGTTATCCTATTATATTTATTAGTGTATACTCCATGAGTTATCCTATTATATTTATTGTTATACACTCCATGAGTAATCCTATTATATTTATTAGTATACACTCAATGAGTAATCCTATTATATTTATTAGTATACACTCCATGAGTTATCCTATTATATTTATTAGTATACACTCCATGAGTTATCCTATTATATTTATTGTTATACACTCCATGAGTTATCCTATTATATTTATTAGTATACACTCCATGTTGTTGTTGCTGTTGCAGGGTTTAACGCCATTTTTCAGCACCAGATAGGCTATACATGGCGGCCAGTATAACTGGTGGAGGAAGAACCCTGGAAAACCCCAGGGAAGAACCACCGACCCACGAGAAGCTACTGGCAGGCTTTCCCATGTACCCACGCTAGCCGAGCCTTGGACTCGAACCCACGCAGACAGAGGTGAGATGGCAGTGATCCGGAACGGTGAGCACTTTAGACCACTCGTCCACTCAGGGCCCCATACACTCCATGAGTAATCCTATTATATGTATTAGTATACACTCCATGAGTAATCCTATTATATGTATTAGTATACACTCCATGAGTAATCCTTACATTTACACTCCATAAGCAATCCTTATATTATCTATTTATTATGTCGTTGTCGTTGTAGGGTTTAACGCCATTTTTCAGCACAGGATAGGCTATACATGGCGGCCAGTATAACTGGTGGAGGAAGAACCCTGGAAAACCCCAGGGAAGAACCACCGACCCACGAGAAGCTACTGGCAGGCTTTCCCACATACCCACGCTAACCGAGCCTTGGACTCGAACCCACGCAGACAGAGGTGAGATGGCAGTGATCTGGAATGTTGAGCGCTTTAGACCACTCGGCCACTCGGGGCCCCCTCTATTTATTATTATACACTCCAAGTGTAATCCTAATATTATATTATTATACACTCCATAATTCCTATATTATTCTATCATTATTATACACTTCAAGTGTAATCCTAATATTATATTTATTATTATATACTCCATGAATAATCCTATTATTATATTATTATACACTCCATAAGTAATTCCTATATTATTCTGTCATTATTATACACTCCAAGACTAATCATAATATTATTCTAGTATTATATACTATATGATTAATCCTTTTACCTTAACAATAAAAGCAGAAACATGCTGCCATACTAAACACTTATAACATTATAAACTTTCAATATTAAATAGCTTCCTTATTTGAAAAAATACTTTCTGCATAAAAACTGCTGATAAGAACTATTTTCACAAGTGAAAAAAACATGATGGTCTGTCTGCTCTCAAAAGACACTACCAGTGAATTGTTTGATGTGTCACATGTGCATCGAAAAAAATAAAAGTGAAAAACTGCTAAAATGTTTCAGGAAAATAGATATTAAGCACATTAGAATCTGTTTGCATCACAAATTGCAGTTTTTCTAATTTAAATGAGCTTTCTTTTACTTTCTAAAATAATCTATTTTATGAACTTGAAACTCTGTATAGTTTAAAATCAGTATAGTTATGGAATATGTAAAAGGTTTATTGATGTGAGAATGCTGCATCGTGTGATCTCTTTCTACCATGGTTGTATTGGTGTGAGAATGCAACATTATGTGATTTCTTTCAACCATGGTTGTATTAGTGTGAATGCATCAAGATGTGATCACTTTCTATCCTGGTTGTATTGGTGTGAGAATGCTACATGATGTGATCTCTTTCTAACTTGTAACTTGGTGTGAGAAGGCAACATGTGATCTCTCTCTACCATGGTTATATTAGTGTGAGCATGCAACATGATGTGATCTCTTTATACCATGGTTAAATTGGTGTGAGAATGCAACATGATGTGATCTCTTTCTACTATGGTTGTACTGGTGTGAAAATGCAACATGACATGGTCTCTTTCTACCATGGTGTGAGAATACAACATGATGTGATTTCTTTCTAACATGGTTGTATTAGTGTGAGAATGCAACATGATGTGATCTCTTTCTACCACGGCTGTATTGGTGTGAGAATGCAACCTGGTGTGATCTCTTTCTACCATGGTTGTATTGGTGTGGGCATGCAACTGACATGATCTCATTCTACCATGGTTGGGGGAACCATGGTAATTCAACTGGCAGAGTATCAGACATACAATCCATGGGTCAAAGGTTTGATATCCAACCAGCTGCCTAGGTGTGCCCTTGTGAATTCAATTATTTGTGTGGACATCAATTTTTCTACATCATAGATAGGTAGACAGACTCATCGGATGATGTCTAAATAAATCATGGCTTCATAAAAAGACAAAAAGATTTATGCCTTAATGGATTGATGGATGGATGGATGAATGGATGGATCAATTGGTAGGTGTGGTATGCTGCATGGATTGACTGCTTACTGGCGAGATGGATAGATTAGTACTAGATAAAATATAACAAAGACAGATTGAAAGACAGATGCAGTCAAGTAAAGGAGGCAGAACTAAGTAAAGTTAAAAGCCAAAGGCCTCCCTGCATAAGGATTAACATCACAGTTGTTTCCTAAGTCAATTCATTTAAATAACTAATCAAACATTGTAAGTATATTTAACATAATAAAAGTATCTAACATTAATCAGTAGTTTATTATATTTATTCATAAATGTGTTCAAAGATAGCAAAGGATCCAAGTGAAAGGCTTACAAGGTGAATGAAAAGTCTGGTTTCAAAGATTGGATTCATTATGAAGCAAGTTCCAAAGTTTATAGTTAACTTAAAATTCCCAAACTGGCACTCAAAGGTTTGTTCAAGGATGAGCACATTTTTTGTTATAACATGCAACAAAATCACAGCATCGATATTTTACTGATATTAAAAAAATTAAAAACCTAGTTTCAATGTTGTTTTTTCTCCAAATAAATACAGCTCATTTTTGATAAAAGAAATAATTTTGCTTTATTCTGGATCTACAGTAACACTAGAATGTATCTATATTTACATGCAAAAGACAATGTAAATACACAAAATTGTCATGGGTAAATATGTGATGTGTGTTGAAACCACTCAGGGTAATGTTTTGAACAATCTTTCAGAAATAGGATATAGTGAAAAGAATGGTAACATATGCAAGAACTTCATTAGAAAAAGCTATTTACTGACATTAATTCCCAATGTGATTATTAAACAGTATTCAACCACTTAACCCACTTCATATAGAAATCTGACATAGAAGACTATAAGAACTATACTTCTTACAAAAAAATGAAGCTATGCTGTAAAGTGTGTTACTCATTAATATAAGCTATATTTAAAAAAAGAGAACTGACACTATGCCATAAGCATGGAGGAAACAAAATCCATCAAAGCCAAAATTGTATTATGACATGTTATCGTCAATGACATGACGACAGTGCTAAGCGATGAATTATCATTAATTACATGGCATCATTTCAGTCAATCAAAATACATCTCTCACACGAATCATGTAGTAATAAAGTATGTATTTAGCATACTTATCATTGCAATATTTGATGTCAGGTAGCATAGTAAAGCAAAACACTGATTATATGTACGTCACTTATCCAGATATTTTTATTATGCAGACTAATGGAGTGTTTCCCAGATACATAACTGATTCAGTACCAAGTTATAACTTATCAAGACAATTAAATTATCAGACAAACTTCATTTCTCAACCACGCAGAAAAAAATGTTTATGATATTAAAGTACTGGAAAAGATATGAAAACAGCAGCAAGGGACAAGGTTCTTTAGTGTCAGATACAATAGCAAATAAGCATAAATTATTAAAGTCTATTTCATCTGATTACAGTTTGAGTGAGATTCGCCACTCAGATAATCAATAAAGTAATATGTGTTGGTTTACAAGATCATGAAATATGCCTCTGCTGATGCCTACATATAAAAGACACCTACTTATTAAAAAAACATTAATATACCTTCACATAACTTTTATTTACAAATTAATGTTCTACACCCAAGATATTTGTTCATGAAGGACAAAATGTTCTGTGAATTTCCTTTGCAGATAACATTTAACTGAACAACCAAGAATTTATGTTCTTCAAGACGCAAATGCATATTAGTCTTTCTGTTGCTGCGGTGACAAAATGGCTGACAGTATGACCATTAAAACCTTCATATGCAAGGTCTAATTGGTAATTATTTGCTGGAACTTCAACATAATTAAATTTTAACATTGATTCTGCCACAAAAGTGATGCCCAGGTTTCATACTGTATGTTGAGATTAATAATGTAGTCAGGGCCCCGAGTGGCCGAGTGGTCTAAAGCGCTCACCGTTACGGATCACTGCCATCTCACCTATGTCTGCGTGAGTTCGAGTCTCAGGCTCGGATAACGCTGGTACGTGAGAAAGCCTACCAGTAGCTTCTCGTGGGTTGGTGGCTCTTCCCAGAGTTTTCCAGGGTTCTTCCTCCACCAATTATACAGGCCACCAAGTATAGCCTATCTTGTGCTGAAAAAATGGCGTTAAACCCAACAACAACAACAACAATAATGTAGTCACATTTCTATGTAGTATATCAGATCCTAGGTTCCATTAGAAAATAGAATAAGGGCAAGAATGAGATACCATTAGATGGTAATGAAGACAAAACCTACAAAATCAGAAAGCAGAAAATAATATGACATATAATCATAGGATCCAGTCTCAGTTTCTAAGCTGGCAAATGTAATTAACTCTCTGTGTGTGTGCATGTGTGTTTACCACATGTACTCAATTAAATCTCAGGCTCAACTGCAAACAGCACAGACCATGATATGCCATTGCATACTGCACCAACAGATCAGAGTTCAAGTTATTGGTTCTACTAATTACTCCTAACAAACTACACAGACCAGATCTGCCAGCTCATTATGTGAAGGCAGATCTGGATCTATGCATTTTGCAGTTGGATCCAACTTATTTATAAACAAGTATATTTGATGTGTACAAGGTTTATTGGCATATCTGCACAATACTGGCTATAGGGTGGCAACTAAAAGTTAAGTTCTAAAAACTGCAAATATAAAGAACTGCAAAATAATTTATGAAGATAAAAGACTACCAAATAAATGTACATATTTAGCATTACAAGAAAAAATATATAATATAAAGATATTAAAATTCCATGAAAAAATATAATCCAAATTCCAAATCTTTCAGTTGTAAACTTTGTTATACAAACCACATTCTTTAAAAAAGTTCAAGATCTTCTCATCTTGATTTAACATCAAAATGCTTTTGCATCACAGGGTGGAAATCAATTCACTCAAAATGAATGTGTTCCACTGTCACAGGAAGAAAAATTATGAATTTTTCAATTCCAATTCTGTTTCTCAAAAGTAGCAGATAAAAGATTTGTATTTGAAGGATGAAAATGGTGGTTTGAGTTGTACCAGTGATGCAGAAAAACTGTATAACTGTGACAGTAAAACCACCATTAATGTTCTAAACCCTTAAAATACAATACTGAGCTCCCAATTCTTACAAACAAAATAACAAACTACATAATTTCCCATGGTACCAAGTCACAGAGAATTGTGACATCACAATGATGTACAAATTGTTAGACCAATCTGAAATTATGAACATTCTGGTAGAATATAGTACTGACAAATTAAAAATCACATTATAGATCTTGATTTGTTAGAATATACCATTTCCAAGATCTCACTTGGAGGAGAAAAAAATCAACCAACTGTAATATGGTATTTGGCTATGATTGATAAAATATATGGTTAGATAAGCTAGTGAGAACTTAATGTAAGCTGGAAGAATTGTTATGCAGTTATAGTGAAAACAGAGGTGAATATTTTCAGCAGTCTGCATGGAAGTAACAAAACCACATGAGTTCCAAATTCTTCATGTTAAAGATACATGTGATTGAAAGGTCCACTTCAAAAGGATCCTGAACAGGAATAATGTGGTGCCATCAGCTTGTATGGTCTGACTGTAAACATTACAGAAGAGATTATTCTCAAGCCTTGAATAAATTCTTAAATGCAAAAATATCTGCAAGGACAAAAAGATGCAATGCAACTATAATTTTAAAATGTTTGTAGATAATATTCAGTGGTTCATATCCAACCACCACTTGCCAGAAAGACTGCATTTTTGTGCCCTATAATTAAACAATAAAACATTTTTTCTTCAAGTCAAAATGAGAACAGAAGAAAGGAAAAATAGATGTTACAGGTAAACAGGTTCTGCTTCACGGAAGGAAAACACTTGCTACTCTCAGACATGACAATCTGTCACAGAAAAGTAGTTGCAGGTAAAAATTCCTTTTAAAATTCTAAATCTGAATAAATCTTAAACTTGTACAGAAATGGTTCTTAAAAGTTATTGCCAACTGTCCTATCATTAACTGAACCAAATTTTTTATCGCTTTTCCATTTGTTTTGAAAGAAATTATGGATTATAAATAAATCTTTTAGTTCCTTTCTAATCCATTAATAGGTACCTCAGTGGCCTAATTAAATTGCTAAAAACATAAAGTAAAACAGAATATACCTGCATATAAAGGGTGCCTGCTCATAACAAATTTAATATTTTCAACTTTTACATAAAGAACAACTGCCTATGAAGGACAAATGTTGTGTGTCCTCAAGTGTCTTATCACCATAAACTATCTATGTATTGAAAGTCCACTGTAATCCCAGAAATTAATGTTTAATATAAAGGCCATACAGACATTGGAAACCCGTTATGCTTTTGCCGTAGATACGATGGAGGCATGGCTATACTATTTTAAATCACAAAGAAGTTATCCAGTATTCCTCCACAATTTAAGACTGGTAGCATGCTCAGTTCAAGACTGGTAACATGCTCAATTAACCCCATTTCATATGGGATATGACTCCAGTCATACTTGATCTTTTGTGCGGGGATACACTTCCAGTCATATGTACACTAGATTCCATCTACCATTTCAAAAAAAGTATATTTAACTGTGTAATACATCCTTATTTTACATGGACTCTTGAAAATATAAGGTAGAAGGTACACAAATGCTATATCATGCAGTGACAGCATGAGTGCAAACCACCCCCTCAAAATACTGGTGAAAACTGGATAGTTTTGTTGGGGAAATTGATACTTCAGTTGTGGTGATCATGATCCTGACTACAAGAATGAGACCTAGCTAATTTTTCTGACACAGATGTTGACTATCATAAAGACTTCAATGGCTTTCGAGCCAAATGATTTTTTTAGAACTTCACTACTCATAAAGTCTGCCTGTATATTGAGGTTGGAGGGACAGTGATTCAACACCTAAATGAATCTATGACCTGACATGGGATATAGGGCAATATTCAGTTACATACAGGAGCACCTATCCTCTTAAAGTAAATGGATGCCAGATAATACTTCACCTATGAAAGCATTTATAGATTTATGTTTCTTCATTGATATTTGATGTCTCTTATCCAGGAATGACTACTGGGGACAAGAAAAGGATGCTGAAGACTAAATTTAATAGTATTATGTCCCATGATGATCTCAATCAAACACAGAACCAACTCCCTTTTACAAATTTTTTATAATTCTAAATCATGTGAAGTAACATTTTTCTTTTTCAATTTCAACAAATACATTTTGAAACATATAAATATAAATATTTGTGCATAAAATTATGAAATTTTACTTTAATTCTGGAAATGGAACAAAATAAATGCAACCAAACTCTGGTATTTTCGTACTGGAATTTACGATGGAACAAAAATAATGAAACAAAAATGAAATTAACAGCTTGGTCAACTTTCCAATAAAGATATGCTTTGCTTGCTCTCCGATTCTGATGTGGGTAAATTTAATAAAACTGCAATAACCTCTGACATTCTTGATGGATTTTTTATTATTTTTGACCATCTTAAACATTATAAAACTCCCCACATTCACAAACAGTGTGACTCCGCTATAGCACGCTCCGTTATAACGTGAATTCGGATATAACGTGGTCGTGACGTGGCTCCCAAAATTTCATGTACATGTATTTTTCTTGTGCACAAAAAAAATTCTTAAAAAGTATGCAAAAAACGTAAAAAGTTGCTTATCATTTTGGGGAAGAGATCGCATATGAATAATACAAGACGATCCTGGCCTGGCTCCTGAAATTTTACGTATCTTTTTTCATACACCAAAAAGTAATGTTTTCTTCTTCTTAAAAGTAAGAAGAAGAAAAAACACATAAAAAGTTTATTCTGGGATCGCATAGGTCTTCGCCAATGTCGCAAACTTGGATTGTTTTTCCTTATTGGCTGCAAAACATACCATGTAGCTTTTTTTATTTGTTGGCAATATTGTTGGCTGTTTAAACTTTTATATACAACCATTGGTTTGGAGTGCAGAAATTCAGAGGCCACATGAAAGGTAGCCGCAAACTGGATATAAAATGCACTGAAATTTATCTACCGTTACATAAACAAATTCTTTGTCCATACTGACAAACCATCTAAACAGTGCATTGTTATATCATAATCCACTTATCTTGACATCTAGCATGAGTTCTGTATGTTATGAAATATCCACTTTTTTGTTGTTGACATTTCTGGTAACGGAGATCAACCGGATGAAGCATTGTCTTGTAATCTCTCTTTCATTGGATTTTCAGCCGCTTGCTAGTAATTAATATATTTACAAAGACTGACATTTGTATGTGGATGGTAAGTAAAATTCCTCTTCGTTTCACTCAGAATTAAATCCTTCGGAATGCTCACGTTTTCTGTAATAATCCCCATCATCAGAACACCTGCGTCTATCGTCCATTGACCCTTTGTTAATTTTCAGACGCATGTGTGGAAGGTAGCATCGCACTACTACCACAAATGTAAAAAAAACAAAAAGTACATCTTACTTATTGGTTTATTCAGTAGGCATGGAGTGTCCATAACTAGATAGTCTAAACAATGGCCAATTCCTTTTTAAAAATGTACCCAGATAAAATAGTTTGCTGAAATTTCAAAGGAAACCGATTACCTTTGAAGCACTGACTGTTATGAAAACGTACTCAGCAAATGGAAAAAATACCAGTCTCAATCATGCAATAGTTATTTGATGCTGCCACCACAATAAGAAATGGGCATTCATTGATTCTCCAAAGCTGTCCTTTAGTGGTGACTTCAATAGCACATGTACCCTTCATCAAAGAAAGCCGACTACAATCTTTTAATAACAGCAAAGAACTTTTCTTCAAAGGAAGTCTGTACCAAACTTAAATAAAAGTGATAGAATCTGATGGATTTCTGCATTTTCCAATGTGACTGGAACACGTTAACTGTGCTGTGAAAGTTTCCTTTTTGTAGGGAAAAAGTTTATGCCCACAGCAGCTTAAAATGCAAACTAACTTTTACCGACTTGGAACATACTTTAAAGTAAATTTGCTTCGTCATTCGTTACGTGATTGTGCTGTTTTTTCACTGAATTCAAACTAATATGACCTGTTACAAAATTAATGAATATTTTAAAGCTGTGTGTGCATGTTTTCGATGGAATAACTTGTATTGTGGATTCAATGTATATGATGAGGTTCGCAGGTGAGTACATGGTGTTGATAGTCTATTCATGCTATACATTAGACATTTATATATAAACAGGATTGACATATATGTACCAATTCATGGTTCTCTAAATAAAGTAGACTATTATATTATGTCTTCTCTGTTTTCACTACAGTTGTATTTCTCATTTAATATGCATCAATTCAAGATGGTAACTGTGCCGACGAAGCACGTATTTTACCGCCTGCATTTATTACCTACACACCCCCCAACAACTTTTTTTTTTTGGGGGGGGTACATTTTCTTCAGCTGACTTGGTTGCATATACAATGGTTCGGTATATAACGCAGTCGGGTTTTATGGCTCCCAACTACCATGTTATAGCAGGGTCACACTGTACTTATATATTGGACGTAAAATGAATATTTCAGACAGAAAAACTGCATTGAAAGAAGTTTTTAAAAAAATGTAAAGCATGCATTTTAGTTTACTTTACTTTCAACTGAATTTTAAACATGAAAAAGTATGTTTTTAGAAATGGTATTTATCTTAGAAAAAAGTATATGAAAAACTTGTATAACCAAACTGATCTATATCACTAAATTCTCTCATGCTGATAGACCCATGAGTCAACAATATCCAGTTCTACACAACTGCCTGTCTGATTGGGCTTCTGTACGACATGGATTAAGAATTTCTGTTTCAAGTTCAAGAACATACCTGGCAATATGTAATCAAAACACATAACACTACTACTGCACTTCATAATGCCATACCTGTAAATCACACTGCACCACATAACCTTATTAATATGCATACTAATTCTGCAATTAAACCTTCCTACGCTCTACTTACACTGGTAGCATCATTGACAGCTCTGGCAAATGTAGTCATTGTTAATGGAGTCACACAACCTGGCATCATCTCTCTAATTAAACAAAAAGAACAGGAGTTAATAATATCCATGGAAAAATACAAAAATATGTCTGGATTTTATCACTATCATAAAAAATATTTCTCTATGCTTAAATAATTTGCCAGAAGAAAAAAAAATATGCCCTGTTTAGTTATCAGAATATAATTCTATTTCTAAAAGTCTTTACATTTCTACAGTAACTGACACTTTCTGAAAAGGTGGTAAAAACTATACTTGGTTTTGCGCAACTAATTTGTTATCCAAGTCCTGTCACAGCACACTGCACCAGCCTAGCTCTGAATTGTTTGTTCTATAGGAATTACTCAGGAAGAGAGACTTGTGGGAGTTTGTAGGGTTGTGAAGTGTGTCCGACACCTGTATGTGGAGCCGCAAGTGGCTGATACTTGGTATATAGGGACACTGATAACCGAAACTCGACAAGTCTGATCCTGAGGATGCCATGATAACAAACATCAGCCGATACTCCATACATGCACCTTAGGAAGCGGGTATGAAGTATATATGGGCATAATAGTTGAGTACATTTAAGTACTGACACAAATTGGGGGTTCAAAAGCAAAGTTATGAATGCCTGAAACTTGGCAATGGCCCGGGCAATAGGCCCGAGAACAGACTGGAACAATATGCCATACAGGTAATGCCCCAAAATGAATGACATGGTGGAAGGAGGGGAGGTAGGTGGTTCTTTCCGCAGAAAACTTTTTACGTTAAATGCAGCGTCTACACTGAAAAATACACATCTCCACAGGCATCCCGGTTGCTGACTCAATGCCTCATACAACAGACAATGTTTAATCACGTGCTCCACCTCGGTCGTCTGATTGGTTCACATAAAAATATCTAAATTTAGTTACTAGCTTATTAACATACTAGCTGCACTGACCTCATGTCTGGCAGAGTAACCATAGTATACAAAGAGGGGCCCATCAAGGGGCTAGAGAATGATGCACTGTGTGTTACTCAAACTATATTTAATCAATTAAATTACAAAATATATTTTTCTAGTCAGCAATTTGTATCTAAGAAAAATATTATAAATTGTAAAACAGTCATGAATCAAAACTTTATTATTCATGATGGAGTCCTACAGCTCTACAATCTTAATAATTAATGGTGCATATTTTGTACTGCCTCCATAAACAGTTTATTAAATAACCAAATATTTAAAAAAATGTGTGTACTTTTATTCCCTGTAAGACAAGAATTAAAGGAAATGGAATTTCAATTTAATTCATTTAATAATAAAGATAAAAACAGCAATTTCATCTTGAAATCTAACAGATTAATAGTGTTTGAAATCAGATAAAAAATTTATGATGATAATGGAACTTCATTTATGCTGACAAAAAATGACTAATTCAGATGTAGTTTTTCACATCTTGTCAAAAGAGGGCTGTTATCTAGATGGACAATAGTCTGACAGCATAAGTGATAATTATATCATGGTAATATTTATCCAACAGAGTAAATGATAATTATATCATGGTAATATTTATCCAACAGAGTAAATGATAATTATATCATGGTAATATTTATCTAACAGAGTAAATGATAATTATATCATGGTAATATTTATCCAACAGAGTAAATTATAATTATATCATGGTAATATTTATCCAACAGAGTAAATGATAATTATATCTTGGTAATATTTATCCAACAGAGTAAATGATAACTATATCATGGTAATATTTATCCAACTGAGTAAATCATAATTATATCATGGTAATATTTATCCAGTTGAGTAAATGATAATGATATCATGGTAATATTTATCCAATTGAGTAAATGATAATTATATCATGGTAATATTTATCCAACAGAGTAAATGATAATTATATCATGGTACAGTGTGACCCTGCTATAACGCGCTCCGTTATAACACAATTTCGGATATACTGCGGTCATGGCGTAGCTCCCGAAATTTCATATACATGTATTTTTCTTGCGCACAAAAAAAATTGTAGAAAGTACGAACAAAACATAAAAAGTTGCTTATCATTTTGGGGAAGAGATAGTGTATGAATAATACAAAATGATCGTGGCTTGGTTCCTGAAATTTTATATGTATTTTTCTCGTACACGAAAAAGTATTTTTCACGTTCACAAACAAGTAATTTTTTTTCTTCTTAAAAGTAAGAAGAAGAAAAAACGCATAAAAAGTTTATTCTGGGATCGCGTAGGTCTTTGCCAATGTTGCAAACTTGGTTTGTTTTTCCTTACTGGCTGCAAAACATACCATGTGGCTTTTCTATTTGTTGGCGACATTGTTGGCTGTTTAAACTTTTATATACAACCATTGGTTTGGAGTACAGAAATTCAGAGGCCCCATGAAAGGAAGCCGCAAACTGGACATAAAATGCACTGAAATTTATCAACTGTTACATAAACAAATTCTTTGTCCTGACATCTAGCACGAGTTCTGTATGTTGTGAAATATCCGCTTTTTTGTTGTTGACATTTCTGGTAACGGAGATCAACTGGATGAGGCATTGTCTCGTAATCTATCTTTCATCGGGTTTTTGGCCACTCGCTAGTAATTAATATATTTACAAAGACTGACATTTGTATGTGGATGGTAAGTAAAATTCCTCTTCGTTTCACTCAGAATTAAATTCTTCAGAACGCTCACGTTTTCTGTAATAATCTCTGTCATCAGAACACCTGCGTCTCTATCATCCATTTACCCTTTGTTAATTTTCAGATGCATGCATGGAAGGCAGCATCATGCTGCTACCACAAATGTAAAAAAATACAAATTAAAAAAAATACATCTTACTTATTGGTTTATTCAGTATGCATGGAGGAACAGTGACTAGAATAGTCTAAACGATGGCCAATTCCTTTTTAAAAATGTACCCAGATAAAATAGTTTGCTGAAATTTCAAAGGAAACCGATTACCTTTGAAGCACTGACTGTTTTGAAAACGTGCTCAGCAAATGGAAAAAATACCAGTCTCAACCATGCAATACAATTATCTGATGTTGCCGCCGCAATAAGAAATGGGCATTCATTTGGTTCTCCAAAGCTGTCCTTTAGTGGTGACTTCAATAGCGCATGCTCCCTTCATCAAAGAAAGCTGACTACAATCTTTCAATAATGGCAAAGAACTTTTCTTCAAAGGAAATCAGTACCAAACTTAAATAAAAGTGATGGAATCTGATGGATTTTGCATTTTTTAACATGACTGGAACACATTAACTGCGCTGTGAAAGTTTTCTTTTTGTAGGGAAAAAGTTTATGCCAATGGCGGCTTAAAACACTAACTAACTTTAACCGAACGTACTTTTAAGTAAATGTGCTTCGTCATTCGTTACGTGATTGTGCTATGTTTTTCCACTGAATTCAGACCAATATGACCTGTTACAAAATAAATGAATATTTTAAAGCTGTGTGTGCATATTTATGACGGAATTACTTGTGTTGTGGATTCAATGTATATGATGAGGTTTGCAGGTGAGGACACGGTGTTGATACTCTGTTCATGCTATACATTAGACATTTATATATAAACAGGATTCACGTATATGTACCAATTCAAGGTTCTCTAAATAAAGTAAACTATTATGTCTTCTCTGTTTTCACTACAGGTGTATTTCTCATTTAATATGCATCAATTTAAGATGGTAACTGTACCGACGAAGCACGTATTTTACTGCCCGCATTTATTACCCACCCACCCCCACATTTTTTTTTGGGGGGGGACATTTTCTTCAGCTAACTGACTTGGTTGCATATAACACAGATCGGTATATAATGCGGTCGGGTTTTATGGCTCCCAACTACCATATTATAGCGGGGTCACACTGTAATATTTATCCAAAAGAGTTTAATCTAGTTTTTGATTACATTATTATTTTAAAAGATTCTAGATGTTCTTAACTGACATCAAGAAATAATAATAATAATAACTAGCAAGATGAACTTAGGAAAATGTGCAATAACAACAAAGATGTTGGCAAAGCAAAAGTGTATCCAAACTCCTCCTGAGCTAAACTCATGACTACATGGAACATGATGTCTTGACTGCAAACTGTTCCATGATTTTGCTCATGCTTACTGTACATTACTTTGAAAACAATTCAACAAAAACTTTAACACAGAATCTTAATGCTGAGGATGATGCCATCACCATCACCATCATTGCCAAAAAGGTGATATCTGTATTATAATATGATTGCTAAACAAGTGATATCTGTATCACACAATGACCATTGCCAAAAAGGTGATATCTGTATCACATCATGATCATTGCCAAAATGGTGATATCTGCATTTCACCATGATCACTGCCAAAAAGGTGATATCTGTATCACACAATGACCATTGCCAAAAAGGTGATATATGTATCACTTCATAATCATTGCCAAAAAGGTGATATCTGTATCACTTCATGATCATTGCCAAAGAGGTGATATCTGTATCACACCATGATCATTGCCAAAAAGGTGATATCTGCATCACACAATGACCATTGCCAAAAAGGTGATATCTGTATCACACCATGATCATTGGCAAAAAGGTGATATCTGTATCACTTCATGATCATTGCCAAAAAGATGATATCGGTGTCACACCATTGCTATTGCAAAAATGGTGATACCTGTATCACACCATGATTATTGCCAAAAAGATAACTATTTTGTTTTCATCCTACTGACATTTTTGTGGCAAATTGTGATTCTTTTTTCACTGTATGGTTTCTTGAAACTGTAACAGTGTAATATGTTGATGAAATGACTGCATCATAGTTGGACTTGCTATTAGGTACACAGAGTTTTAAAGGAATGCAATTTACACAAGACCAAAATATTATTTATAATATGATCATGTAAAACCACATTGCAATGGGTGGATATCAGCGAAGATTTAACACAGGTTATGTAAATTAAAAGGAAAAAAGAATTCCAAGTTCATAGCTGTCTTACATGAGAACCTCTAAAGTATTGTCTTTTTAGAGAGGGACCTATGTTGATAATGCCAGGTACAAAGCTCACCCAATGTTTCCTTGGATTAATCTCTCCGAATCTGATACATCTGGAGTATCAAATTCATGTATCAATTCTTCATCGGTCTCTTGATCCAACGTTGTGATTGGACGAGCCTAGAAAGAAACATGAAGCATTGCATACAAAATTATTCTTTCTGTCAGATATTTATAGAATCTCTCAGAAGTAGATGAATTGCTTTCTTGTATGCACCAATTTATCTAGCTCAAGGGAAACTTTATCAACAGGAACTATTGAGCTTTTAATATTTTCATCAGATCCAATTCAAAGATGTACATAACAACAGCTGGTTAACCAAAATATATATCTTACATAAGTGCACTCAGTGACACTTGGTGACAACATCACTGATTTTGGCATCACTAAAATGTGAGGGGTGCCCAAACTTATTTTCATTATGTAATACTTACCTGATACTACTGCACTGCTCACCTTTCCAGGGAATCTAAACCCATGTCCAAGGTACATGAATTCCTTCCTCCAATCAGTAATTTAAGATTCTAAAAATGAAAAGATCAATAACACAGTTTTCGGCATTACAACCCACATATGGGCTACTATCTATCTTGACTTGGACCTTGAAAATAGGACATCAGAGTCACCTACATCAGTAATTTTTTGCAAGTATTACCTAATTAAAATAATCCCCCCCGGCAAAAAATAAATAAATTTGAATGGCAGTAATACTATTCCTGTTACTATTGCCATGCTGAATTTTCCAGTTAGGAGGAGGCTGATGGCCTCATGAAACCTGGTAAAAAAAAGTACCATACTTGTGCCTACAGAAGAAGTGTTCATGCTACAAGCTTGTAAAATGCTGAGCCATCACTATCATGCCCATCCCCCCATTTCCTTCATGCTGGCATGCTAAATAACAACGGTAAAATGAGAAGAAGGTAACAAGAGACCGCAAAGAAGTGGCTCTCAAAACATCACCCAAAGTGGGGTGATTGAAATAGAAGAAATAGAAATAACCCTAATTTCATGGCCTTTAATCCTCATAAAAGTTTCCTCTCCGTGACATTCTGATAAGCTCTCTTGATAGATTTGACAATCAACTTGGAAATAGTGGACACCAAAGTATATGATGAATCCTTTAGAAGTAGGAAGAAATGCTTCTAACCTATTCTTCTCCCTTCACAGGATGCCAAATCTAACCATGAGGCCCTAACTGGGTAAAGGAATCCCTATAGGAGCCCCTGTAGGATGAGAAACACTGCCCAAAGTTGTTTTTGTGATGAGTCAATTCTTCCCGTATTCAAGATCCTAGGTGTGCTTGCCAGATGAAATCTGCTGCAAGGTGTAGAAACAGGAGTTGGGGTTTAGGGGTGTGAATTGGGACTCCAGACAGAAACTGGTGCAAATTAAGCTCATATCTCAGGTGGTGTGAAAAATCAAAATCCATAGGAGGGCCAAGCAGATAGAAGATCTTTGTACAGTCTCCCGTTCCTAGGGGAACTAAGTTCCCTGTTTGAGTCACCAGGAGTGAGAGGTGCAGATGGACTAACAATGATGTCTTGGCTATGTGAGTCAATATGAGGAAGAGGACTTTGTCAATCTTGTCTGCTTGCTGTTGTCGTTGTTGTTGTTTTGGTGCTTAATGCCATTATTCAGCGAAAGATAGGCTATACCTGGCAGTCAGTATTTATGTTTTAGGAATAACCTTGGAAAACCCAGGTAAGAACAACCGACACATGGAAGGCTAATAGTAAGCTTTCTTGCATACTCCTATTGTCTCTGGTGAGAAAGGGACAAGATTTAACTTCTCTAGGTTTATAATAAGATCAAGATGTGTCACTGTGGACCAATAGACTCTCTGAGCATGTTGTCTTGAGACCTCAAGTAGGCTGTTAACACCCCATTACCCTGGTAAAAGCTGTGGGAACTGGAACAATTCTGAACAGAAGTGGTTGAAATTTAAATACCTCCTTACCAAGGATGAACAATGGGAATATGAAAATATGCAACCTGCAGAGCAATGGAGGTCAGTCAGTTGCAGAACCTTATTTCCTGACTGGGGCAGTTCTCTATTCTGAAGCATTTTTCCTGACAAAATTTGTTCAGGGCACAAAGGTTGACATTGAGTCTAAAGTTTCTGCCTTCCATTGACATTAGAAAACTTCAGGAACAGAAGGCCAGAATCCAGTCACATTTTACTGTCACAACTGAGTAAGGGTGCATACCTCTTCTCTTAATCATGCCAGACTGAAGTGATTAAAGATAATGAAGATCCATCAGAGCAAAGATGCTCTTGGAAACGAAACTGAAAGCAATCCTTTGGAGTAGAAATGACTCATACATCATCCATGATGCTAGTTCAAACCATTGTAAATGGGGTTAACCAAGCCCCAAATGGGACACTGTTAAGAGGAAGACATGGTATGAGATGGCAAAGTGCCTAAGAGTGGCTGACTCCCTCCTAAGAAAAGTGGGACGAGTTTAAAAACTTTCTCCCGTTGCCTTTCCAACTGCCTCATCTACCAAATGATGTGAAAGAGGGAGTTTTGAATTGAAGCTGTTTTTGAGGCTGCCGAGACTGTACCTGCTTGAAAATTTGGGAGAAGATCCCAAGGGGCACCCTGGCAAGTGCACTTTTTATCTTGTTCAGTGGAACAGGGGCATCTTCAAGGAACCAATGTTATGGGTCAAACAAAAACACTATGAAGTGTATGAGACATCTGAAAAAGCATCTCCACTTCACGTAGGGCAGACCTCAGTTGGCTCTTGCTGTGGTCCAGCAAGCCTTTTGATGTCTCCAAAGCAGCATCCCTGTGGAGATGGAACAGCTATGCAGACAATACCATAAATCTAGAAAGCACATGCAGCAATATATTTGGTACAACTTATATGACCCACCGAAGTGCCACTGAATACAAATTCCTCCTTCAAAAGAATGAAGGAGGCCTCCCAAATTAAATCAACAATAAGGATGAGTGTCTTGGCCTTAAAATCATGTTTCCAATGTTTTAACAAGGAGGCAAGCTAAGGTCAAAGCCAAATACCCATCCACCATGCTCCATGGTTGGGGATGAAGAGGAAAAGCCAGTGAATGGACCTGATAACTGGATGCAAAACCAGCCATCAAAGCATGAAGGGGCCACACCTTTTGCTTTCTAGCAAAGTGTTGTCCAAGGGAAAACTGCTTTGTAAGCTTCCAGACCATCATGAAATGCAGAAGCAACAGAAAGTCTGGATACTAAACTGCCTCCAAGAGTTTATCCAGGCTGAAAAAATCTTTATATCCTCAAAGCCATAAGTCCTAGGGAAGAAGGCACTTAACACTATTAAATGCCAGACTTCTTCCACCAACTGGCCTGACAGGTGGGAGATGGTTCTAGACCCTAATAGAGGTAGAGGAACATTCACCAATAGATCCTTATCAAACTGTTTTGAGTCCACCATTATAAAGAAAAATGTTGTCAACCTGAGCTCACTTCTGCGGTGAGATAGGATTGTCTCTCTCAGTGTCTTTCTGTGATGTAGGCAATGAGAGAATAAGGCTGTCAACTACCCTAAGTGCCTCATCCCTCCTAGATCATTCAGGGGGCAAAGTAAGAGCTCTCTAAATATTTTTGACCCCAGCAGAAAAGGACAAAACAGATCCATGGCCAGTAATGTCTGTCCCACCTTGAAGTCAAGAGAGGGACATCTATGGTGCCATGAGGGGAGGAATGAAAACTCACTCCTCAGGAAAAGGTGTCACCACATTCCATCTAGAATAAAATGGAATACAGAGAAGTAGGGGATGCTGATTCAATCTGCCTAAGACACCACCATTGAGAGGGTGCAGTTCCTCCCTCATGGGTACAATTGTGTTTGTACTCCCTTGGGACAGACCCAAGATCTATCTATTTGGCCTTACAAGACTTTCAAACCCTGCAGGCTCGGAACATTCTTCCTCATCAGGGACATTATTCTGTACCAAAAGGGGAAAAGATCAACAAGATGAGGAGGAGGGCGGCCTCCCTTTCTCCCCATAATATGTATGTGACTTTCTTCCAAGTCCCACATATCATAAGACCACTGACCAAACAACCAACCATGTACACCATGTGCAAACTAAGCAGGTGGGATGACCATAGTACAGGGTTTTCTTATGTCCATACTTCCCACACCTTGCAACATTTTTAAAAAAATAAAAATACTTAAAACCCAGAACTTAAAACAAATTGGATATACTTAGCTAAGTACCAGTACAATGAAAGGAGGATAGTACAATCAACAAATACACTAATTTTTGACAAGCAAAACTACATGTCTACCAAATACAAACATTGAGAGAAAAGAGGATTGTAACCCATATGAAGGCTATAACACAGAAGTCAGACTGTGATAGATCTTTCAGTTCTAGAACCATCCAATACTACTTGTTGGAAGGAATCATGAAGACTGATATAGCTTAGATGTGAGACTATAAGCAAGCATTGCAACAATAGCGGGATATTTATTATAGATATTAAAGCCAGCAATATTTCTGATTATTTATGTACAGTTAAATGCCACTTACACTAACCCATTTGAAGAAAATTATTTTCTCTGCAAGATCTGTCGTCTTAAAGATGTTTACCAATTGTAAATTCAATTACAGAAGCATTCTGTTTAAGGAACCAGTCTGAATAATGAAAATCCAGATTATTGGCAGTGCTTAGATCCAGTATTGCCTTCACTAACTGATGTTATTAATACCTCTCTTTCATACAGGGAATTTCCATCATTTTTCAAAACTGCCATGGTAAAGCCTCTGCTAAAGAAACCAACACTAGACTATAATGATTTAAAGAACTACCGCCCAGTTTCTAATCTCCCATTCATATAAAAAATCTTAGAAAAGGTTGTTCTATCCCAGCTTGTATCTCATCTAAATTCAAACAGTCTTTTTAGCAATGTACAATCTGCATTATCACCCTTGCCACAGTACTGAAACTACTCTTCTAAAAGTAGTTAATGACATTCTCTCTGCGTTGGATAGCGGAAAGATTACAGTCCTCATCCTCCTTGATTTGTCTGCAGCATTTGACACAATAGACCATGATATATTACTTCACCATCTCCAGCATATATTTGGCATTCATGATACAGCCTTACTGTGGTTCAAGTCCTACTTGGTCAACAGGACACAAATTGTATCTGCAAATGGAATACCTCCAGCCCAGTTGATATATGTTGTGGTGTTCCACAGGGGTTTGTTCTTGGACCTGTTCTCTTCATTCTGTACACTCACTCGCTCTCAAGTGTCATAGATCATCATCCAGTGTCTCAAACATTGTATGCTGATGACACACAAATATACAAATCTAGCCACCAAACTGAAGTTGATGCTACCATCCAAAGTGTAGAGAGGTGCATTTCTGATGTGAAATCATGGATGACATGTAACAAGCTGCAGATGAATGATGATAAAACTGAAGCCATTCTGATCACAACACAAAGACTTTCTCATTCACATCCTTTACCTCAAACAATAAATATCAGCACACCAACATTAAATTCACACAATCAGTACGAAACCTAGGTGTTACTCTGGACAGTACTCTCACACTGCACCAACATGTCATGAACATATGCAAGGCTGCATATCTTGAGCTGAGATGCATCAGCTCAATTCACAAATATCTTTCAGCTGATGCCACTAGAACACTTGTGTGTTCATTAGTACTTTCAAGACTGGACTATTGTAGCTCAATTCTGTCTGGTTCATCTCAATATCTACTCCAGAAACTTCCAAAAGTTCAAAACACAGCTGCTCGGATCATACTTAGAGTACCACAATCAGAGCACACCTCCCCCCTTCTCTGTACCCTACACTGGCTATCCATTCGATCCAGAATCAAACACAAAATTTGTTCTCTGTGCTACGTTTCACTCTCGGACTCTAGTCGAACACACCTATCCGACCTCACCCATGTGTACACACCAGCAAGATACTTACGCTCTTCTTCTGACAATCGTATACTCATTATTCCCACTATGAAAACAAAGTCATATGGACAGCGTTCTTTTGCATAACAGGGCCCAGCAACGTGGAATGAATTGCCCACTGAACTTAGACACAAAGACACAGTGATCACATTCAAGAGGGCTCTCAAAACTCACTTATTTCGACTGCAAGAACAAACCTAAAGACCTAATAATGTTTCCTACCTTAAATATTCTCAGCATGTTTTTTAATGTTTTCTAATTTCATTGTGTTTGTTTTTGTAGTCATATCTTTACATGTTTTTTATCTTACAGGTGTTGTCTAATGTTGTAAAGAGCTTAGAGCTTCTAAAGATTAGGCGCTATACAAAGTCCTCATTATTATTATTATTATTATGAACTGTTGTAGCTGTTGTTATTGTAGGATTTAACGCCATTTTTCAGCACACGATAGGCTATAAATGGCGGCCAGTATTAATGGTGGAGGAAGAACCTGGGAAAATCCCGGAAAGAACCACTGACCCACGAGAAGCTACTGGCAAGCTTTCTCACAAACCCACATTGGCTGAATCCGAGACTCGAACCAACACAGACAGAGGTGAGATGGCAGTGATCCATAACGGAGAGTGCTTTAGACCACTCGGCCACTTGTGGCCCCCATACACAATGCACCATTGCCACTATAAAAAATGAAGTGCCTATGCTATCTGGCAATTTAGGAATTAATGTTTGGATATTATCCCTACAATGATCAGCTGGATGGACATGTATATATGTTAACAGTCTGAAAAATAGTTTTAAACACTTATCCCCATCACGTACTGAAACAAGTGTATGCTCTTAAAATAAGTAACAGAAAAGAGTGAAAGATAACGAGCTTTGTAAAATTTAACAAAAAAATTTATTTCCCTAGAATACAAAGTGAAAATGAGGAAAAAGAACTTACGGTATTGCAAATTAAATCCCAAAAATAATGCAAGAATTACAGACACAAGTCCTAATAATTTGAAGTCCTGAATAAAACTCAGTACAAGTCCAGAATAAATCCAAAAACTAAAGCAATGATGTGTCTGTTTTAACTCCTAGTGGGTTGATGTGCCAAAAGTCTATTGTTGAATCACAGAAATATAGTTCCAGGTTTCTTATGAACTAAGGTACATTAAATACTTTAATTTGGTACGTATAAAGTACATTGATGTATAACACACATACTGCATGAGGTGAAAAACTTTAAGATGCCAAATAATGTGCAAATGTTATCACACTTTTCGAAATCGTGATGACCTTGCTCTAATTCTGTCATAAAACAATAATATACCATTATGGGCGGTGTACTAATCATCATTTGTGACATGACATTTGATGGGTTTACAATAATACTATGCTTGATTGTTTTTCCATTTTTTTCTGTCAGTGTTCAACACTTGAACACAGCTACGTTAGTTAGCCTGTCTCGTACAGTGTAACAGTTTCTTAAACAGCCCACATTGATGCTTTGTCCAAAAAACACACATCTCATGATTGTTACGCTGTATGCCAAATTTGGCTGAAGTCAAAAACTTGTCTTGTTCCAAAAAAAATGTCAACAGAACAGGCATTCTGAGGTATAACACCTGTAAATGATGTTGTGGAATGCTGGAAATTAAATGCATTATATGTCCAATCAAGATGAAGTTCTATGCCAAAATTGGTTGTAATGCAGCATACCATTGTAAAGTTAGCCAACAGAAACCAAAGGAACAATCAGGCAATAATCCTGTATATGATGTCAAGTAATGATGTAAATCGAACTTATTCAAGGCTTCATAAAATTAAAACTGTGTAACAACTTTAGTAAAATCCAACAGATGGACAAATAAACAGGGGCCATAACTCCTCAAATGATTGCACAGAATAATGAAAACTAAACTCTTTCAAGATTTCGTCCATCTATTGATACATATCAAAGTCTAATAATTTTCAATGACATCAATTGTGAAAACCATATTGCTGGGCAAACAGGCGGACATACTGATGGACAGACAGTATGATTACTGATTACCGTAAATGTACAATTTGCCATAATTCAGCTCATCCATACTCCTGCTTAATATTACAACTACACTCTAAACAGGAGTGACATAACAATGAAAATACTCAGAAAAATAATTTAATCATCAATTAATGATATTCTAGAAATTTATCAATATTCTTGAAAAAATATTTTCAGGCATAAAATGAAAGCATATAATTTACTGTACCTATTTCTGAAGTTATAAATTTATTACGGCAAAGCACAGTGCACTAAAATTCATGGCAACAAGTGAGTTTCTTTGTGTAGTTGGATTGTTGTGGTCTTAGTTGTACAAAAGCTCTACCAAAAAGTTAAATACTCGGCGTTTTAAAATCATGGTTTGTATTAACCATTAAATCCCATGAAAGAGAATGAATTCACAGTATCCATCTCTTGTTTAAATACACTGCAAAGATGTGGATTAAAGGTTCACACTACTGGTTTTGTCTGATTCAGACTGACATTTGTTCTGAATTGCCTCCAATATAGTGCACAGCCCTTTTCATGAATGGGTAACCTCACACAAGGATGACCAATGTATACCATACACACTCAAGTACAAGCTGAGTACAGCTGCATATGATAAAGACCCTGATCTACAAACACACAACGTGCTGGCAGATAAAAGCCTATGTTGCTTGTTCTACTGATAACTCCTAACATAATGCATAGACCCAGATCTGCTGATGCATTATGCAATAACAGCATGGTTTATTTAGTTTGCAACTGGATCTGACTTGTACTCAAGTATAGTCAAACCTGTTCTAATGGTCACCTGATCACAACAGCAGTACAGACAAACGTGCCCTAACTGTCACCTGTTCATAATGGCAATTCTAATTTCCCCCACAAATTTCCTATATAAATATCCTACAGTCATTGTCATGTATTTACAATGACCATTACAGTTACAGAAACTACATTTTTGCTTCATGAGAAAGCATTGTTTAGATAAAAGAATATCACATAATAGATTTGTAAATGTTTCTTATCTCACTTGTATACCGTACTCAAGACACACTGAGTGTAACTCAAAGGGACAGTGTAACTAAAAAAATGTGTCAATATGTAAAAGTAGAAAGTTTTTATTAATAGGACAGCAATTCATTTGCTAGATGGTGGTAAATGTAGTTGTGTTATCACAGCAGCAATGGGAAGTCACCTTCTGTGCCAGTGTGACAGGCATAGTTCAATATATTCATCTATTTATATGTGGATCAAAGCTAACATGAAGAAAAAGGTTTTTTTTTAGAAGAGATATAAATTACACCCCTTTTCATTAGGGTCAGGGGTTATTGAACATTTCACAATTGTCTGTAAAGGCAGGCAAAGCTGTATCGGTCACAAAGAATTTTCACATATGGCTTCTTTTGATTTACTATTTATCACAGGTTTCTCACATAAGCCAATTGTTTTGGGCAACTGCCTAATACAGACATTATTTCTAACGCATGATGAAGAGCTGTTCCCAAGACTTTCTAAAGCATGGACAGCTGTCTCCAACACTTTCTACAACATGGACAGCTGTTTTCAAGACTTTCTAAAACATGGACAGCTGTTTCCAAAACTTTCTAAAGCATGGACAGCTATTTAAAAGACTAACTTAAACTATTTGGCCAAAGAAAGAGTCATCTATTTCACAATCACATGAAAGCTATCAATCAGTATTGAAATTATTGTTTTGTCAAGGTGAACAAAATAAATTAAGGTTCATGATTATATGAAATCAGTATGATTTAATTTAGAGGATGGATTAAAGTGAGCAGAATACAGTATCTTATGTGAATCAAATTTGAGGGAGAACAACATATATATGTATTTTATGATTTTAATGTATAATATACATAAAACAACAATCTCGTAACTGCAAAAATAATAATAATGATGATGATATTTGCTGCAAGGTATTTGTTCAAAACTAATTTTAAAAGGTGAACATGTGTACAGATGTCACCTGTTTAAAAAGTCCAGTTTGTCTTTCTCCTATATGTGGCTACTACTGCCAGGTTTAACTATAAAAAATACTATTGAAATTACCTGCAAAATGTACATTGTATCACATTTTATGGCCCACTCAATGTCTCGTGCATTTCCATAGTACTGTTCTATCTGAAAAATAATTTCAAAAATATCAGGCATCACTGTCAAGGACTGAACCCAGGACATCTCAAGATCAAAATGGTGCATTCAGTGCAAATCAGTTAGGCCATTAAGTAACTGGCACTATAAACCTCAACTATTACACTCCTCACTTCCCTGGAATTCATCCTCAAAGCAGTCCGAATTCTCTCATGTCTCATCTGCATTACCTACAATAAAGAGTATGTCTCTGTTACAAATGGATGCAACCCTTACAAAAATGTCTGCAGTAGAGACATAAAGCATACCTTAATACCTATGTGACAGAGGTGCAGAATTTGCAGATCTGTCAGACAGCAGGTGTCAGCACTGTCTTTGTGCACTGTAACTTCCTGTACACCATGACCTGAGTCTGGAATGAAGAGAAGTAGCAGAAGATAAGAACATAAAGAAATATCCATTACAAATAAATACAACACTGTCCAATGGTCTTCAGTGAATCTATAAACACTTTTAACTTCATTGGTGTTATGAAAAATTATAGGTAAAAAACATTGAATATAATTTTCTGATTCTTTTTGTCAGTTCGAGTATTTACAAAACCTTACTAAAAATATACATCTGTGTAAAAATGTACAGGACAAAACAGGAATTGATAAGGAAATGAAAATTAGATGGAACAAAAGTTATTACTCAACAATGAATAATTATGATTGGATAGTAACTAAGATGAATTGCTTCTTTTCAGTGGTCATAAAAATATCTGATAATTAAGATTAATGCAATTTTGAATATAATTAGATTAGCTCTCAGGCAATGATTCACCAAAATTTATTACAAAAATAGTTAACAAGAACCTGTCTAAACTAAAACAACTTCTAAAATTGTTGGTCAAGTTAATTCACAACTATTGCACAAAACAAACTGCACTATGCTACACTATTAGCAGAATTAGAATACCTTGAATGGCCTGAGATTGAAAATTCCAACTTTTTTTTATCCTCTACCTGAATGAACTCAATACGTGAGCCATAACCCAAAATCTGTCACTTAGATTATGTGTCTTCCCGTTATGACTGCACTGACAAAATGGCATTGTAATTCAAATCTTGTATCTTTGTCCCAGTGCCCATTCTGACTTAGGAGAGAGTGCTCAACCACTCTGGTGTTACAAAACTATTAGCATGTAGCTTTAGCTTACCAGATGCGATAACTTGCAGACTTTTGGCTCCTATTGATTTGTCTATTATTTTCAACTGCCCTTCCCATGGATGCTCAACCCTAATGGTGTCTGGTACTGTCTTCCCAGAGACAACAACCTGAAAAATATCTACACTGTACTGCAAAGTTCCATGTAAATCCTACAAACTATTCTGGCATATAAATGGCTCTCAAGGACTATATCATTAATACAAAGTAGGCTGCTGAGTAGTTTGTAGTTATTTTAGAAATGTATTAAGTAGGAAGGTAGGTAGGTAGGTAGATAAGTAGGTAGGTTGGTAGACGGTAGGATAAGTAGGTGGGTAATATAAATTACCTCACCCAGTCCATAAGCTGCATCTATTACCATGATGTTTGGACTAGCTGTGACAGGGTCATGGGTAAACATCACTCCTGCAGTTTCTGATTGGACCATTTCTTGAATAACCACACCCACACAGGTCTTGATAGGCTGACCATGTTGCCTGCATATGATTAGTACAGATGAATTGTGTATATATGATGAAATGTAATAAAGTAAGAAAAATCTAAGGTAATAGATCTTATGTCAACCAAAGAATCATCCATGACTACAAGATGCACTACCATGTAAAGATTAATCCAAAGTCAAAACTAAATGAATTCGTCATTTCATTTAGCTAATCTGATTTGACTTTAACATCTGATCCAAGGAAAATGTTCGTCCAACTAACCTTTTCTGCTTAACTTTTTACCAAATTCTGTAAGAATGAATTCATTTATTATAGCAATCATATTTCATGATTTTGGAAAAAGGATTACATTCTTAGCAGTACACATATTTATAGATTGGGGCAGAGATGTCCTGGTATCGAATAATGAAAATTTTTTGTACAAAAGTCTTCAATTTGATACATAAGTGTGGGTCATATAGCTCAGGAAGGTTTTCTGCATTTTCACAGAGTAACACTGGTCTAGTAATTTCTAAAATTCATTTTTATTTATACAGGAACTTTTGATGGCCCGGGGGGGTGGGGGGGGCAAAGGAGGGTAGGGAAAAATTAGGCATAAATTCCATCTACAATGACTCACTGAAATAAGACATCAAAAAAATTATGTCTAATTCCATAATGTTCCAATATAATTCTTAAAAATGTATTCCAGATTTATATTTTTTCCAGAATAATTGGCCATGATCAGATTCCTATATGCCTAAAAAAAATCCTCATTCCCCATTAAGATACAATTTGTATTATTATATATGATAATGCCATACAAGACATAAGTGCCCTATTTAAAGCAGATATTAGTGTATATCAAGTAAAAAACAATAATAATAGTTATTTACCACTATTAATCCTGAATAAATAATTTTATTGTTGTTTTTTGCCAAATAAAATCTTGCTTCTGAACTCAATTTTTAATAAAAGTTTAACACTGATTGAATAAATTTAATGTTTCTTCCAAAGACATAAAAAACACATTATGATAACCATTTACTTTATTATATAAGTTTCATGTGAAACAAACACTTATACATGACATCCAGTGAAATGAACACTCATGTGAGACCCTCTATATATATGGCTTCATGTAGAATGAACAATAATGAAAGACTGTATAAGATGTGGTTTCATATGAAATGAACACTTGTGCAAAGCCCTCTGTATATGTGGTTTCAAGCAAAATGAACACTCATGTGAGACCCTCTATATATGTGGTTTCATGTAGAATGAACACTAATGTTCGCCCCTCTGTATAAGATGTGGTTTAATGTGAAATGAACACTTAAAACTCTCATGCAAGACTCTCTGTATATGATGTGGTTTCATGTGAAATAAACACTCATGCGAGACCTTCTATATATTTGGTTTCATGTAGAATGAACACTAAATTAATGTAAGACCCTCTGTATATGATGTGGTTTCATGTGAAATGAACACTCATGCAAGACTCTGTATGTATGTCATTTCATGTAGAATGAACACTCATGCAAGACTGTATGTATGTGGTTTCATGTGAAATGAACACTCATGCAAAAATATATGTATGTGGTTTCATGTGAAGTGAACACTCATGCAAAACTCTGTATGTATGTGGTTTCATGTAGAATGAACACTCATGCAAGACTCTACGTATATTATGTGGCTTAATTAAGAGTTTAACATTTTTTCTGTATTTATCGTGGTACAAACTGTCAGTTGCCCAAAGGGTATTATGTAAGCTGTGTGAGTTGGCAACTGACAGTTTATACCACGTTAAATTCAGAAAAAAAACGTTAAACTCTTATAATTGAAATTTCAATTATCAGTTATGTTATTTTGTTTGCATTATTGAAAAACAAATCTTAATTGAGCATAGTTATACATGTTTGGGGATTTCTGTTATGTAGCTTGGGATTGTCCTTCACTGGCTGTATTTCTCTTACACTGTACACGTTATAGAAGTGGGTATTATTAGAAAAGTAATTTTTACAGTTCATACAGAAATAAACACAATTCACTTTGATCATGTGGTAACATTCTGACCAATGGAAATGTTACTTTCCTTTACCAGCTACTGGCATTTCAATTATTATGAAATGAACATTCATGCAAGACCATCTGTATATGATGTGGTTTCATGTGACATGAACACTAATACAAGAATATGTATATGATGTGGTTTCATGTAGAATGAATACTCATGCAAGACTGAATATGATGTGGTTTCATGTAGAATGAACTCTCATGCAAGACTATGTATATGATGTGGTTTAATGTGAAATGAACTCTCATGCAAGACTCTGAATATGATGTGGTTTCATGCAGAATGAACTCTCATGCAAGACTATGTATATGATGTGGTTTCATGTAGAATGAACTCTCATGCAAGACTCTCAATATGATGTGGCTTCATGCAGAATGAACTCTCATGCAAGACTATGTATATGATGTGGTTTCAAGCAGAATGAACTCTCATGCAAGACTATGTATATGATGTGGTTTCATGTAGAATGAACTCTCATGCAAGACTCTGAATATGATGTGGTTTCATGCAGAATGAACTCTCATGCAAGACTATGTATATGATGTGGTTTCATGCAGAATGAACTCTCATGCAAGACTATGTATATGATGTGGTTTCATGTAGAATGAACTCTCATGCAAGACTGTATATGATGTGGTTTCATGTAGAATGAACTCTCATGCAATGCAAGACTATGTATATGATGTGGTTTCATGTAGAATGAACTCTCATGCAATGCAAGACTATGTATATGATGTGGTTTCATGTAGAATGAACTCTCATGCAAGACTCTGAATATGATGTGGTTTCATGTAGAATGAACACTCATGCAAGACTGTATATGATGTGGTTTAATGTGAAATGAACTCTCATGCAAGACTATGTAAATGATGTGGTTTCATGTAGAATGAACACTCATGCAAGACTCTGAATATGATGTGGTTTCATGTAGAATGAACACTCATGCAAGACTATGTATATGATGTGGTTTCATGTAGAATGAACACTCATGCAAGACTATGTATATGATGTGGTTTCATGTAGAATGAACACTAATGCAAGACTATATGATGTGGTTTAATGTCAACTGAACACTCATGCAAGACTCTGAATATGATGTGATTTCATGTAGAATGAATACTCATGCAAGACTCTGAATATGATGTGGTTTCATGTAGAATGAACACTCATGCAAGACTATATGATGTGGTTTAATGTGAAATGAACTCTCATGCAAGACTCTGAATATGATGTGATTTCATGTAGAATGAATACTCATGCAAGACTCTGAATATGATGTGGTTTCATGTAGAATGAACACTCATGCAAGACTCTGAATATGATGTGGTTTCATGTAGAATGAATACTCATGCAAGACTCTGAATATGATGTGGTTTCATGTGAAATGAACACTCATGCAAGACTCTGAATATGATGTGATTTCATGTAGAATGAATACTCATGCAAGACTCTGAATATGATGTGGTTTCATGTGAAATGAACTCTCATGCAAGACTCTGAATATGATGTGATTTCATATAGAATGAATACTCATGCAAGACTCTGAATATGATGTGGTTTCATGTAGAATGAACACTCATGCAAGACTATGTATATGATGTGGTTTAATGTGAAATGAACTCTCATGCAAGACTCTGAATATGATATGGTTTTATGTAGAATGAACACTCATGCAAGACTCTGAATATGATGTGGTTTCATGTGAAATTAACACTCATGCAAGACTATGTATATGATGTGATTTCATGTAGAATGAACACTCATGCAAGACTGAATATGATGTGGTTTCATGTAGAATGAACTCTCATGCAAGACTCTGAATATGATGTGGTTTCATGTAGAATGAACTCTCATGCAAGACTATGTATATGATGTGGTTTAATGTGGAATGAACTCTCATGCAAGACTATGTATATGATGTGGTTTAATGTGGAATGAACTCTCATGCAAGACTATGTATATGATGTGATTTCATGTAGAATGAACACTCATGCAAGACTGAATATGATGTGGTTTCATGTAGAATGAACTCTCATGCAAGACTCTGAATATGATGTGGTTTAATGTGGAATGAACTCTCATGCAAGACTATGTATATGATGTGATTTCATGTAGAATGAACACTCATGCAAGACTGAATATGATGTGGTTTCATGTAGAATGAACTCTCATGCAAGACTCTGAATATGATGTGGTTTCATGTAGAATGAACTCTCATGCAAGACTCTGAATATGATGTGGTTTCATGTAGAATGAACTCTCATGCAAGACTCTGAATATGATGTGGTTTCAAATATGAAGATCAGAAGTACTGCAATACCTTCTATACTCCACAGCTTGGTAGGAATAAGCAGAAGCCCAGCACTTCCTTACTGCTTCAAAAACCTACAATGGAAATCATGGTCTGTATCTGGACAATTGGGCAGACCCTACATCCAATATGTGTCTAAGTAACCATGCATTCAATAATACTATCATTTGTGGCATCATAATGTTTACTCATTTGTCATGCACTATGATTTAAATAGATAAAGGTATGCCTAGTGACAGACAACAACACAGCAATAGTGACTGAGGTTAAATTAAATTTCATGGAATAAAATTAATCACTATCTTCAAACTTCACAACAATGAGAAAGAAGAAAAAACTCATGGCAAAAAAACCCAGAAATATTTGGACAGAAATCTTTTTCTTTTTTTATGTTATTCCACTTTGATAAGAAGAGCACATAAAAGGGGAATAAATCTTACTTTAATAAATGTACTCATTTTTCTACAAAATTCCTAATAAAAATACCGATATGGTGGAAGGATTGTTAATCTAATTTCATCTGTAAGAACATGATTTGAATGGTCCAATGAGAACCATCCAAGCCTCAGAGAATATATTTAATCTGCGATACTATACAACAACATTTCTGTGCAGTTACTGCATGTCAATTCTGATTATTTTCAATGTCACATCAGTTCATGGCAACTTATTTTTCTGAATCTATTGTCTAGTTTCTAAGGAAACTATTAAAAGTTACGATCCTCCTGAAAGCTACATGAAAAACAAGGATGAAAAATAGTTGGTCAACAATACTTTTATTTCCTTTTTTTATGTTCAAAGTTGTAGGCTATGAAAGACAATGCTAGTAGACAAGCTACTGCAAGTGACCCATGATATAAATTAAATGGAGGTGACAGATGTAAACAAAAGATACAGAGCTTACACTAGCTATTTCCCTTACACACAAAACTAATAGGCTGAGAGATTTCTATTTTTTGTGATTTCATTTTTAAGACACATTATCAGCATCTGCTTTTAGGTCTTAATTTCTAAGATATAAATAGTGTGTGGCATCCAGTGCAACCTTGAAAGGAGGGATTTTTTTTAACTACAACTTATTTTTCCAATAAGCCTTGATTAAATTTTATGTCCATCCACAATTTATACAATATTTATTTTCAAAAATTCTTTGCAATAAAACTTTGATATGACCACTACACACTTCTCCAAAATTATACATGGCCTGGTACCTGGTCTTATCATGGGAGTTGTACATGATATATTATACATGGCCTGGTACCTGGTCTTATCATGGGAGTTGTACATGATATATTATACATGGCCTGGTACCTGGTCTTATCATGGGAGTTGTACATGATATATTTATACATGGCCTGGTACCTGCTCTTATCATGGGAGTTGTACATGATATATTATACATGGCCTGGTACCTGGTCTTATCATGGGAGTTGTACATGATATATTATACATGGCCTGGTACCTGGTCTTATCATGGGAGTTGTACATGATATATTATACATGGCCTGGTACCTGGTCTTATCATGGGAGTTGTACATGATATATTATACATGGCCTGGTACCTGGTCTTATCATGGGAGTTGTACTATATATCACTTTCACTACTACTAAAGTTCTTCCTCATTATAATGTAGTAGTTTGGCTCCATAACTGATGACCACACTATATAATGACCAAATTATAGTGAGAACAGTGTTATGTACCAAAACCAAGATATAAAGAGAACAATACAATATGCCAAACTGTGTCACAGCATGAATGATTTTTTAAAACTATTACTGTTTTGAAAAGAAAGTAAGTTTATAATGTTAATTCATGCTGTAATATACTGATATGATTTTTGTTATAGGGTCAACTATGGTACCATGTTATATCTAGAATTGTATTATATCAAAGTGAATTATAATAAGGAATAGCTGTAATGTATACAACAGGCAGACATATTTTCACATTGTAATAAATGACACGTCTTTCAAAGAATACAGTAAGGTAAGGTATAAACTATCTCTCATCAAATATGAATCTTGTATTTGTAACAGTCTACTTCTAAAAGAACTGATTATCACTGACCTCTGCTTGACCTCTGACCCCAAGATATGTCTCCATTTGACCTGCAGATGATGCATCCCCATGGTCTTCATCTAAAGGATACAAAAAAATTAAGAAATATTTTCATCTGAGGGAAATCAAAATTGACCACAAGACTATAAGTATTTTGAAAATCTACTAGAGTGCTTGACATTGGTAATTGTTCAACTCTATTATCTCTAAGACTTACATTTAAAAAAACCTTTGTTACAAAATACACTACAATAGTAAAAATTTTATTTTAAAAAAAATACTTTATGGTTAGTATTAGGCAAATAAAAACAAATATTTTCAAAGTTATAAGCAGATAAAAACAATTTTTATATGCTCATTTTTTTCTCTGTTAACTTTACATTGTCAGAATCATGCAATATTACCTGATACTGAACTCACCTGCAAATACAAATATTGCATTCACATACATAAAAGAACTACTTTCTATTGTAAACAAACAATAGTTGCAGACGCCAGCAATTTTGATTTGTAAACAAATCATGTACACTCGCATAGTAGGCACTTTACGTTGTGGTTGTTAAAATTTGTTTCTAAATGAAGTAAAGCAGATGTTTTGTGGCCTGCCACATACCAGCTGCTTTGGCACATTCTGCGTTAACTATTTTGATACAATGTTTCGGATTTAGGCTAGCTATACAACAGACACAAGAAAGGGTCCTTATAAATAACATACAAGTGACAAGGCATATACTGTCTTCTTTTGCTGGTGATAATGGCAAAAAAATATAGTTACAATTTTACATCCTGAATTTCCTCAAAACGTGCTTTCTTAGTTCTGCAAATTCGAATTACATGAGCCATGTCAATGGTTCTCAATCTTGATTACACATTTCAAAATTGTACTGTAATTTCGCATATAAGTGCAATTACATCCTCCTTACTGCACTCAAAATGAAATAAGCATTAACTTCCATAGTGTCTTTTTGTTAATTGCAATTGAAAGACTTCATAATTTTCCCACATTATGATTTCAAACATTCAATGACAGAAACAGAAACACATTTGCAGATGTCAACACGCTTCTCCCTTGCTACTTCAATTTGATGTATTACATGTGGAATTGTCACATATAAATCCAGTCCATAATCAAAACATTTCGTAGAATCGAAAAAAATACCAAAATCTATTCATTCCAGATGAAATTCAAAAGTTGCTGCAATGTGTGTTCATTCACAATATAACTCCAAATTCCAATTTTAACTAGACACGTCGATTTCTTTCGAAAGTTATGTCAAGTGCGATTAAGTTCAAATTTATCTGGGTGGAGTTATGTGTGCATTAATAATGTTGCTGTTGTGTAATGATGAATCTGCCCTTGTGTATTTAGTTTGGAATATGGCATACATTCAGTTACTTTGTTTCTAGTAGTGTATTTTGTTAATATAATTAAGCATTAGATAGAATAAAAAAATGAGTGTATAATAAAAAGGTTACTGTATTTGTATGGGAACATATGAACTCGTTTTGTCGGATGGATATACTGCACTCCCAAGGATGTGCAGTATTTCCATTCAAAAAACTCGTTCATATTTTCCCATACAAATGCAGTAACCTATAAATATTTTCCAAGTTTTGAGGCAGGATTAAAACAATTATTTTCATAGGTAAAAACAAATGATCTCATGTATCCTGGATGATATAAATGTTAGACCATGAAGTCTGCATGGTGTACTGTTAGACCATGTAGTTGGAATGGTGCAACTGTTAGACCATGTAGTCTGAATGGTATAACTGTTAGACCATGTAGTCTGAATGGTGTAACTGTTAGACCATGTAGTCTGAATGGTATAACTGTTAGACCATGTAGCCTGAATGGTATAGCTGTTAGAACATGTAGTCTGAATGGTATAACTGTCAGACCATGTAGTCTGAATGGTATAGCTGTTAGAACATGTAGTCTGAATGGTATAACTGTCAGACCATGTAGTCTGAATGGTATAATTGTCAGACCATGTAGTCTGAATGGTGTAACTGTTAGACCATCAGCTTCGTAACTTTATGGTGTCCAACATTTAATCCATATGGGCAGCATGGGTTGTTCAAGCACGGTTCTTGTTTCTCTCCAGTTTCTTTATCCATCAAACAGCAAACTAAACCATATTCAAATATGTTGTAATATAAATCAAGTTTAAAGATAATGGCCTCGGAATATGTTTCTTGCCCAAAAAATGTTTTTTTTTAAACCTTCATGTAAATGATTTTTAAAACCTTTTGAATAAAATCAGAGCTAATTGGTTCAATAGTTAGTTTTCCATACCATAACAAGAAAGATGCTGTTTCTAAACAGGCTAATGCACTTGGCCAGTTCAGCTACCATGATGAGTCAACTGCTTAGCAACAAGATACACTTTTGAGTACTGATATGTTGTAAACTTAAAACAAACATATAACACAAATTTTTTAACAGAACATGTATCATTCTTTTGCTATTTGATTTTGCAGATGAGACAAAAACAAATTAGGCAAAATAGAATACCTGCAGCTGATGACCGCACTGCAAGGATCATATTTTGATAATTGTCTTCAAATGTCTTGGAAAGCTGGGACAAAATGGCTGCATGCACAGATGGACAAATGCTGAGAGATGCAAACTGCTCAACGACATCAGAACAGATTCCAGGCAGACTGGAGAAATCTTTGCTTCTGTAAGGTAGCAAACAGATTTTCAGGAAATACATTACTGAAACTGACACTATTTCAGTGATGTTATTACTTCAAATATATACATTACTTGTTTCACCTGCGAAGAATGTCAGTGGAATCTTGATTTTACTCTACTATTCAAAACATGGATAAACTTCAATTCACAAATTTGGCAATTACCTTTGAATGTTCCCTCTCTAAGGATTATATGCATGTCTGCAAACCTCTATGGAAATTATCTTTAAATAATCTCTCTCTAAGGATTACATGCACGTCTGCAAACCTCAATGGAAATTATCTTTAAATAATCTCTCTCTAAGGATTACATGCACGTCTGCAAACCTCAATGGAAATTATCTTTAAATAATCTCTCTCTAAGGATTACATGCACGTCTGCAAACCTCTATGGAAATTATCTTTAAATAATCTCTCTCTAAGGATTACATGCACGTCTGCAAACCTCAATGGAAATTATCTTTAAATAATCTCTCTCTAAGGATTACATGCACGTCTGCAAACCTCTATGGAAATTATCTTTAAATAATCTCTCTCTAAGGATTACATGCACGTCTGCAAACCTCAATGGAAATTATCTTTAAATAATCTCTAAGGATTACATGTGTGTTTGCAAACCTCAATGGAAATTATCTTAAAATAATCTCTCTCTAAGGACTGCATGCATGTCTGCAATCTTCAATGTAAAATATCTTTAAATAATCTCTCTCTAATGATTACATGTGTATTTGCCAACCTCAATGGAAATTATCTTTAAATATTCTCTCTCTAAAACGTTTACATGCATGTCTGCAAACCTCAATGTAAATTATCTTTAAATATTATCTCTAAGGATTACAAACTGTCTGCAAAGCCTAATGGCAATTATCTTTAAATATTCTCCGAGGTCTCACTAGGATTTTAAAACTAGGGAGTCCAGGACTCCTAATTTGGTAAAAATAGGAGTCCCACCAACAAAAGTTGCAGTCCCCTCCCAGAAGCATGTTGCAGTGGCTAAATGTCCATTATAATGCCAGGAATAAACAGACACAAAACTTTGTCAGTTTTATTTATTTATAATTATTTATAATTCTTTAAAAAATTATGTATTAAAATTGATATCATGTACAAATATATTCTTTAAATACAATATAGTTCACTTTCGTCTACGTCACATTTTACAAAATTTTCTGATGCTGGGCTTTGTATCATATTCCTCCACACTAGGTCCCTCTTCTTTGACTTGCATCAATTGTGTTAAGGTCTCATGTTTTATTCTGGACCTTCCTTTCATTTTGATTTTGTCTGTACACTGAGGCCTCTCTCACATGCCACAGATGTCACTAGTGACACCAACACAATTGCAGCTAAGACTGCAAAGTCTGGAAATACATCTCTATACTCTTGAACAGAACTGTACAGGCTTCTGTCACTGTGCAGTTAAATGATTTTACGACTACCAAGCAAGTAGGTGGTCTCATGATGTTTCATGCAAAGAAAATGTGGAACTTTGCAGATTATAAGAAACAGTAGTTGCCATAGAGTTTAATTTCCACATTCTTTGCACCATGGCATATAGCTCTATTTTGTCCATCAGAATAAATTTTGTCAATCCAAGGAAAGTTTTATTCCAAATAATAAACTTTAGCACAGTTCTTAATCTCATTAAAATCTTGATCAGTTTTCCATTTAACCCCAAAATACTTACCCAAATTTGCAAACGAGATTTTGTTTAAGTCTTGACATGTTTTGATTTCGAGGTCGCATGCAATATTTTATATGGCTACAATCAGAAATGAACAAAATAACAGGGATCACACTGGGCTTTGCTAGTGTCGCAAATTGCAGTTTCTTTCCATTGTTAGCGACAAAATATACCATCTGCCGATATTTTTGGTGACAACATTATTGGCTGATAAAAACTGTATATACAGTCTTGGGTTTGGACTTGAGAAATTCAAAGGCATGATGACTGGAAGCTGCAAATTTGGATATAAAAATGCACTGGAATCTAATGTCACATAAACAAATCCTTGTTTCACATTGATGAACCACCCTGACAGTGCATTTATATCATAATCCGCTTCTGCTGATGTTTGGCCTTGGTACTGTATGCTGTAATATAACAATAATAGCCATGCACCTGACTAGCTACAGTCAACCACCTCTGAAGGCGGGAACAGGAAATGACTACAGTTAACAGGTGATGGCAAAATTATTTTTTTTAAAAATATACCAGAAAAAATAGTTTTGCTACAACTTCAAAGAATACTGATTACCTTTGAAAAACCGATATATACTAAGCAAATAAAAAAAAATTATGTCTCAGTGTTATACAATTATTTGATGCTGCCACATCAATAACAAATGGGTAGTGGTTTGGTCCTTCAAAGAGAGCTTTTAGCAGCACCTTCAATACCACATGTACCTTCATCCAAGCAAGCCAACAACCTCTGATCAAAGGAAGTCAGCAAATAACTTAAATAAAAGCATTGTTTAATTTTTCATAGTGATTAGAACATATTTATTGTGTCATGAAAGTTTCCTGTTTGCAACAAAAAAAAATGCGTAAAGAGGACTCCTGCATGGGTGATTTTCTGCATTCCAGATCGAACATTTTCATCCAAACACATGTAATTAAGCGTTTCCAAGATCTCTGATTCTCTCTAAGGATTATAAACGTGTCTGCAAATTCCAATGGAACCTTTCAGAGAAACATCTTAAGAAGTCAGTTTAACAAATTAAACCAATTATCCCTTGTTACCTTCAACTTTAACCTGTGCCCTTACAATATCTTACAAAATTCTATGCCTCCTGACAAAACAATAAATATTTGATTTGATCATAAATCATCCACACTAGACATATTTCTTCTTTTTCTTGTAGATAAACCTTAAAGTTAATACCATGTGGAATAGACATGTGAACAGACAGTTGAATGGACAGACATTGTAACAAGTATGTCTAATCTTCAGTAACAATAACAGCTCATAAAAATTCACAAAATTCTTCACCAGACTTAAGTCAGGAATCTCTTTTCTTGGCAGCTGATTCTCCTAATTTTTCATATTCTTTTCAAAAATAAATTCCTTGGGTTTTCTTGGCACTATTGAAGTCATATTTTGTTTTCTATGCTGTCAAATTCATCCTTTCAAAATGTCACCTAAATGTCCGCTTTATCAAATCAACTGGTTACAGGTAGTAAAATGTAAATTAAAGATAATGATTTATCCTTTTGAAAATTTTATCCCAAACCTTCATAAAATTAGACCTGTGACCTTTATTTTTAACCATCTGATCCAGGAATTTTCTATGTACCCTAGTACACATGTTTGTAAAGTCCTAGAACAATCGATGTATTAAAATGAGAAACAAGATTACTTCCAAACACTTCAGCAAATCAAGCACTATGAACCATATCTGTGACATCTAAATGCCACCAGATTTTCACTAAACTAAACAATGGAAAAAAAGATTAATAAAAAATGAGTAAAACAAGCAGTATTTTCCCAATATATGCCTTTGACTTGCAAGCTAGTAGCTTGATTGCTGTATGACAGGTTGTGGAGAAGTATAGCATTTCATAAAAAAGCACATTTATTTTATAAATTATGTTTCTCCAAGAATACTTACCCAATCACGTTATGTTAGGAATATTAGCCTGCTACCTTGGGAATCAAGGACTTTTAAAAGATGTAAAAATTTTTCCTGTCTATTTTTAGATCGACAAAGGGCAGTAACATTTGCCCATTACCTCCTCTAGATACCACCAGGTGTTATCAGTTTTTGGTTCAGCAAGACATTAGCGCAGACGCTCGCATGATGGGGTGGTTGGGAGGGATTTTAAGTAATGTAATTGGGTAAGTATTCTCGGAGATACGTAATTTACTTTAAAAATATGCTTTCTCCTTCAAATTTCAATATGTTCCCCAATCACATTACATTAGGAGAAAAAATAATAGGAGGATGGGATGCTGAGAATACAGCCTCTACCTTGGGTATCCTTCTGGTTGTTGTTGTTGTTGTTGTTGTTGTGGGGTTTAATGCCATTTTTCAGCACAGGATAGGCTATACATGGCGGCCAGTATTAACGGTGGAGGAAGAACCTGGGAAAACCCCAGAAAGAACCACCGACCCACGAGAAGCTACTGGCAAGCTTTCTCACATACTCACATTGGCTGAATCCGAGACTCGAACCAGCGCAGAGAGAGGTGAGATGGCAGTGATCCATAATGGAGAGTGCATTAGACCACTCGGCCACTCGGGGCCCCGTATCCTTCTGGAGATGAGTGGCTGGATATATATATATATATACACACACACACAGTGTGAACCCGCTATTGCATGCTCCATTATAACGCGAATTCAGATATAACGTGGTTGTGGCGTGGCTCCCGAAATTTCATATACATGTATTTTTCTTGTGCACAAAAAAAATAATTAAAAAGTATGCAAAAAACGTAAAAAGTTGCTTATCATTTTGGGGAAGATATCGCATATGAATAATACAAGATGATCGTAGCTTGGCTCCTGAAATTTTATATGCATTTTTCTCGCACACGAAAAAGTATTTTCTTCTTCTTAGAAGTAAGAAGAAAAAAAACCACATAAAAAGTTTATTCTGGGATTGCGTAGGTATTCGCCAATGTCGCAAACCTAGATTGTTTTTCCTTATTGACTGCAAAACATACCATGTGGCTTTTTTATTTATTGGCGACATTGTTGGTTGTTTAAATTTTTATACAACCATTGGTTTGGAGTGCAGAAATTCGGAGGCCCCATGAAAGGAAGCCACAAACTGGATATAAAATGCACTGAAATTTATCTATTGTTACACAAACAAATTCTTTGTCCATACTAACAAACCATCTAAACAGTGCATTGTTATGTCATAATCCACTTATCTTGACATCTAGCATGAGTTCTTATGTTCTGAAATATCCACTTTTTTGTTGTTGACATTTCTGGTAACGGAGATTTTCGGCCGCTTGCTAGTAATTAATACATTTACAAAGACTGACATTTGTATGTGGATGGTAAAATTCCTCTTCTTGTCACTCAGAATTAAATCCTTCAGAACACTCATGTTTTCTGTAATAATCCCTGTCATCAGAACACCTGCGTCTCTATCGTCCGTTGAACCTTTGTTAATTTTCAGATGCATGCATGGAAGGCAGCATCACGCTGCTACCACAAATGTAAAAAAAAAAAATACATCTTACTTATTGGTTTATTCAGTAGGCATGGAGGGACAGTAACTAGAATAGTCTAAATGATGGCCAATTCTTTTTTAAAAATGTACCCAGATAAAATAGTTTGCTGAAATTTCAAAGGCAACAGATTACCTTTGAAGCACCGACTGTTATGAAAACGTACTCAGCAATACAATTACTTGATGTTGCCACCAGAATAAGAAATGGGCATTCATTTGGTTCTCCAAAGCTGTCCTTTAGCAGTGACTTCAATAGCGCATGCAGCCTTCATCAAAGAAAGCTAACTACAATCTTTCAACAACAGCAAAGAACTTTTCTTCAAATGAAGTCAGTACCAAACTTAAATAAAAGTGATGGAATCTGTTGGATTTTTGCATTTTCCAATGTGACAGGAACACGTTAACTGTGCTGTGAAAGTTTCCTTTTTGTAGGGAAAAAGTCTATGCTTACAAACGCTACCAACGGCGGCTTAAAATGCAAACTAACTTTTACCGACTTGGAACCTACTTTAAAGTAAATGTATTTCGTCATTCGTTATGTGATTGTGTTACATTTTTCCACTGAATTCAGACTAATATGACCTGTTACAAAATCAAAGAATATTTTAAAGCTGTGTGTGTGCATATTTTTGATGGAATCACTTGTATTGTGGATTCAATGTATATGATGAAGTTCGCAGGTGAGTACATGGTGTTGATACTCTAGTCATGCTATACATTAAACATTTATATATAAACAGGATTTATGTATATGTACCAATTCATGGTTCTCTAAATAAAGTAAACTATTATATTATGTCTTCTCTGTTTTCACTACAGGTGTATTTCTCATTTAATATGCATCAATTTAAGATGGTAACTGTGCTGATGAAGCATGTATTTTACCGTCCGCATTTATTACACCCAACCACCCACCCACAATTCTTTAACTGACTTGATTGCATATAACATGGTTCGGTATATAAAGTGGTCGGGTTTTATGGCTCCCAACTACCGTGTTATAGCAGGGTCACACTGTATATATACAAACATACATAGATATATATAGATATATATATATATATATATATATATATATATATATATATATATATATATATATATATATATATATATATATATATATATATATATATATATATATATATATATATATATATACATGGCTGAGAAGATGAAGTAGAGATCTTCTCACCTACCAAAACTTTCACTGGCAAATCCAGTGAAGCTAATGGGCTGTTGAATGGTCTAGTTGGGTCTGGTGGCCATCTATGCTGCTGCCACCAGCCCTACTAGATCCAACATTTGTCTCTGCAACGCCAAATCCCTGATGTAAACACTTGAGAAGATTTACTCTGCATGCTAGCCAACAGCTTCTATAATGTCTCGTATTGAAACATTACATTCAAAAGAGAGGCTCACAGAAATGTCTCTAATCTCATGAGCTGTAATCCTAACGAAGCGACTCTCATATTGAGAGATCTCAGAGTATGCCAAGCATATAACCCACTTCAACCACAAAGCAAGGTCTTGAAGGGTGATTCCTTTTATTCTGACCCTGACCAGGAGGAAGTGATATTTTGGCTGTCACAACTTGTCTCTGTGTATCTCAAGTAGTGCTTGAGGACACAGATGTGAAGCTACTCTGATCTGGTGAGATGTCAGAGTACACAAAGCATATGACCCCCTTCAGCCAGGAATAAAGGGTATGAAGCATGATATCCTGTGTTCTGTCTCAGAGATTGCTTGAAACTTCAAAGCAGTAAGCCACGTGAGAAGAGGCATTGCTTGTGCCACAACTTGTCCCTCTGCATCTCAAGTAGTGCTTGAGGGTGGCTGGAATCTTCCTAGGTGTATTATCATTGGGAAAATTAGATGATACAGTGTCTGTGCCCTCAAAGAGAGGCTATCGAAGACATCTAGCCATTCTGACCATATAATTGTAGCACCATAGGAGGGGTGGCACAGGCCCACGACCCCTCCCAGATGGCTGACAGTGCAGCTCATGGCTCAAGCTGATACGTCTTTAACTGCGGGATGGAGGTGGTAGCTGTTGATTCCACCATGTCACCAAGGGGTCAATTGGATGCCCTTGAAGAGTGTAAATCCATGTGACAACCAACTGATTCCATGTGAAAGACCTCGGTGAAGCCACTGATGCAGCAAGAAGGTGTCTGAATTGTATGTTGATATGGAGACTGCTGTAGAAAAATGCAAAATCAGAACACCGGACAAGTGGTCTGGTACCTCCCTGTTTGAGGGTACAGGTAACCAACACAGTGTTGTCAGATCAAAAGAGGATCATTTTGCCTACAGGATCGATCTTTACAGAAATGAAAGGTATTGATGAAAGCCTTCCTTTCTGTGATACTGATGTGTAGAGGCCATTCCTAAGGTGTCACTAATTTGTGTGAAGATCAGCAACAGGTTGGTACTCCCACCATGTGCACAGGCAGTGGTACTTTACATTTCTTCCTGGGGTTCTTCAGTGAGATCCAATGGCTAGCAAGCCTGGATTGCCATGCTGACATGGGAATGATCAAATTTCAGGTGTAATCTTGACTGATTGATTAAGAGGATGTAAAACAGTGCCAATGTGCTGGCCAGGTCCGCATAATGAGACAGCCGAGCGGGGTCAAGTCCGCTGCTGTGTAATAGCTGAGGAGTTGCAAGAACTCTCTTGATGAAATTCAAGTCTTGATGGAAACAGACTTGATGAGTTCGATGATTCTGGGAGTGTGAACACAAAGGGACATGCCTGATTCTGGTTGGATAAGAAGTCAGTGCCCAAATGGACAAAATTCTGCAATGTACAGAGATGCTGCCCAGGCATGCTGCTGTCAATTTAGATGATGACACCTGTAACAGGGAGACAGCGGAGTCCCTAGTGCATACATGCCAACTACTGGTGAGGAAAAAGTGTAATCCAAGTCGACAAAAAGAGTAATCTGAGCAGAAAAAGAGTAATCCACATAAAACATGACAAAATTCAATGAGCATATGTACAAAATGATTTATTTATCCCTCTGGACTTTTAACATCAATTACTGCTTCAAGTTTTCGTATATAACACTCTGAGCTTTAAAAAGCAATAGACTTGTATTGCATTTCAAAACACTTTGTACCAGCTGAGACTATGAATGTTTTTGCATACTAGTAGAGCACTAATTGCTGGGTTACAGAGCCTGGATCTGAATTCAGTTTTACTTTTGTTAACAATACTGAACAATCTCTCAGTCAGCATTAGAATGGTAAAGAACCAATATTCCTTTCATAACCTGACAAAGAAGAGGAAATTTATATTGTAACGTGCTCCACCCCAGTTTAATTTCCCTGCACAAGGTCCCTTATATTTAGATGTTTCGATGGTTTGGCAATCCTTAAACTGAGACTTTGAATTGGTTGCAATAGTATAATGTACTGGTAGTACATAGTAAGTCGTCTGATAACAGACGAAATCCCTGTAGAAATAATGGCTTCTTATACTAGCTACTTATCTGTGAGGAGATTATTTATCTAAATATATAAACAACATAAAATCTGAATGAGAAAAATAGAGGATTTATTTATGCCTTAAAATGTCAATAAACAATTCAATATAACAGAATTCACATATTCTCTTCCTAGTCAATAAATAAATTAGCATAACAGAACGTAAATATACTTATAACCAGCGGTCTCAACAACTAGTATTAAATAATAATAGTGATCAAATAAAATTTACTATAATAACGTTATAATATTCTTAGGGGTAACATTAAAATCCCAATACAAACAGATTCAAATAAATAGAATTAACAGGCAAAATGGGTGACCATTTCTTTTACAATAAAAATATACAGTCATACAAATGTACTGAAATAGTGTTATGGAGGCCCTATATCCTAGGTAAGAGTACTCAACACTTTATCTTTGGTTTTGATTTTCCCTAGTAAATAAATTTACTATTTATTTTTATATTGCATAAATGAATGTATATTTTCTAATATGATTATTTCTACTTAATTTCTACTTAGAGAATGATAACATTCCTTTATCACTTTTGGAAGCCGATTATATATTGCAGTTGCACACAAACCTGATGCCGGTTGAAGGGAAACTGACTGGTTTGTGCAACACCCTATTTATAACCTTCGGTTGCACTACACAGTGTAACACTCCACCAAAATAGTACATATTGTTAACAAGTATTTAAGACTCAATAAATATTAAATATCGTTAAATTATTAAGATACAAAACAAACATTAAATGCTAATTATATTATTACAATCTTAATCGCAAACGTTTGATCAAACACTAAAATTCTTGTGTCACACGTATAAACATATAACAATGGCCTCCAAACAAGTTGAAGTTGGTGGTGCAGGAAAATTAGAACACACACCATCCTAATGCGTTATCCTTGCAGGAGAAGGTAAGTGCGTTATTTTCTTGTTGAGAATAACTTATTCTACGTAAAAACTAGTTATATCAACCGATTATTGGTGCTCAATAATGATTACATACACCGCGTAGTGGAAATCTGAGATGCCTCCAATACGTAAATTGCCTCCAAAACAAAGATGGAGGACACTGTGAAATACATTGAATGTTTTACATAATATCAATCTTACAGAATATTTGTTTTGTGATACATTGAACTTAACATAGTCTCAGGATATCCATCTGTACATGAAACTATTATATGTGTGATTTACAGCATTGGAACAATGTACACCAATGATATGACACACTGGAGGTGCCTCCAGTACATAAACTGCCTCCAAAACAAAGATGGCGGACATTGTGAAATACATTTAACATTGTACATAATATGAATGATACAGAACATTCTTTGGCAAAGCATCTTACTTAACATAGTCTTAAACTACCCATCTGGGCATGAAACTAGTATATTTATATTCATGTAAAATTCGTAATAATATCTTCCAGTTATTGGGTCTTTTAGCTGGAATATACGATGAAAAACATCAACTCTGTCCGTATGAAGTACACTGTCAGGTAGAGTGCCAACTTGATACTTCAGGAATTCTCCTTCTAATTTATCAGCAGCCTTTCCTGCATCATATGACAGAGACAACCTGATACGAACAATGACATTTTTCAAAATATAGAATGCAACTCTTTTATGAATTCCAGCCATCACTGATGATTTATCTGCTGAAAACGCCATACAGTTCTGCCACCTTATATTTATTCAAAGCATTATCAACCAAATAAAAAAGTGTTTTCTCCAGTGGAATCTACTATTAATTCTGGTAATGAAAGAAGAGCACTCTGACTTTGCCCTTTTCATTGTCAAAGTCTCTTACAAAGACTGGGTACGTTTTTGTCATTATAACCACTACTCCTGTCTGTTGCAATACTAAACGGCAAAATTGTCATGGTTTCTGCAATTTTAAGTGAAGTATCTTCTGCTAAACGCCTAACAATATTAGATGATTATTCTTGCAAAGGCATATTTTTGGCAATTTTGTAATCAGGAAACATCTGTTTGAACAAAGGTCCAATCTAGTCTTCTACTGCTAGGGGTAGTCCGTGTTCTATTAAGAACTCGGTATATAATGCCTCTGCACTTATAAAATTTGTTTCCACAATTTACCTCTGCTGTAAAAAAAGAAGTTACCTTAGTATCAGAGTTAGTAAAATGAGCTAGTTCAAGGTTTCTTTAGTTTACCACCATGACCATTACTAAAATCCTTTCCACACAGCCTGCAAGGGGTGTGAAGCTATCCAAAAATGGAACGCTGTATTGTGTAATTCATGTATTCATCTCTGAATCGATTTTTCGTCCTTCCCTAATCCATCTGTGAAATTATATGAAAAAACATTTTTGCTCTAACACATGCATCTACTAGAATAAATCTGACTTGACTTTTAGCACCAAATACCTACAAACAGGTTATATACCTGATATGAATTTGAACAAAGAATCTGCAAGTAAAGATTACAAATTAGAAAACCAGTCCATTCTCTCCTAACTAAGCCATACAACTGCTATAAATAGAAACCTAGGTCAAAAGTTTGAAAGTAGAACCAGCAAGTTTCTTGGAAATAGGGCAGCTGCTATAAATAGAACATAATACTGTTAGGAAAGCACATGCAAGTCTATGGACAAGCGTACTCTTATGTTGTAGTTACATAGAAGCCGTCTTTTCTAGAATATGGTCTGTGGGATTAAGGGGATGTTAATAAAATTGAGAAAACAAATTATTAATTTTTTTGGGAGGGGGATATACCGAAAACGCATAATCCAAATACATTTATGCATAAGGTGTAATTTAGTGAAAAAAGCGTAATGATTACGCCAAAAGTGTAATGGCTGGCATGTAAGTTAGTGTGAGTGAAAGCCCAAGGGTTGATGAGGGCCAATGAGAAGAATTGCAAGTTGATAACAGTGTGGCAGTAAATGTGGAAACTAGCAATAGACAGGGTGGATAAATCTGTTGGATCGAGACTAACAACATACTTGCCCTATCTGATGGAAAGGCGGAATGACATCACCTTCCCAATATTGAATATGGTGAGGAGAGTCCAGTCGATGATGGACTTCCACCGGCTATTTGCAAGCCAAAATCAATTCTTGAGTAGCTCATTGGGGAATGTGTCCTTAGCACAAGTTCCTGCATATTTTATGAGCAACCTTATCCTCTATTATCGAATGGCAAACACCTCCCTATCTGATGGTGTATCATGTGGAGGGGCTAGGGAATTGTTGATGAACAAAACCTGAAGCCCTCTGACTGACCCAGATTAGCCCCCTCACCCCTTCTGAGGGAACAGGGAGGTCCACTGAGCTCAAATTGGTTTCATAAAGCCACTGTACTATTAGGGGTTGATGTGGGTGCGCATGTGACTATCAATGACTCATCACCCTTACTGTGTGCCGGGTTATCATCTGGCTTGGCTTCAACCTCAGCATAAGTCAAGTGGGTTGCCTTGAAGACTCTGCTCAGTCATAGCTAATAGTATAAATCCCATAGCTAATAGTATAAATCCCTCTAGCTTGGCATCACATAGTACATATTATAGATGCTGTATATCAGCAACAATGTATACATAACAAAGCAGGAATCATGGTGGACTTCCATGCTTTGAAACTGCATATAGATTGATTAAATAAATAGTCTGTGGAAATGACACAAAAGACAAACTAATGCAGAATCTAGTAAAGGGTTGAAATTACTAGGTTGCTAAAACACTAACATAACAAACAGACCCATAAATGTGTTATATCATAAACGTATGTCCTATATTAAGCTTAAGAACAATGCATAGTTAATAGAAAAGGGACAATATGTACAAACTATAAACCAAACCAGAGTCAAGGTAGGCTACCATGCTCTGATACAAGATACCTAAGTAGAAACTAGTATTATGCTGAAAATACTAAGTCAGTGAAACAAAACACTGTTGTAACCACATGTTATAGATGCTGCATAACAGAAACCATGTATACCTAACATAAAACAGGAGTCATAGTTAACTCTGAAATGGCCTGTAGAACGTTTAATTGATATATGCTAAAAGGACACAAGACATAAAACTAAAGCAGAAACTAGTAATGTGTGAAATTATTAGGTCGCTAAAAACACTGTCCTAACTAACAGATCAGTGAAATGTCATATCAGAAACCTATGGTCCTGTTTAAAATTTATGCTGCATGCTTGGTTGATAATAATTCTATCAAACGAGCATGAAATACGAATAAATTAAGCACAATTATCAAGCAGCACTTCAGAATTCACTAACCCATAATGACCTTGTGTAAGGTCAACAATAGCATAGTGGGATGGTGGTCCTACAAGATGAAGCCCCGATGAATGACAAATCTCTCAAAACACTGGCAGAAATTGTAAAATAAAGTACACAACCTGCAGTAGGTCGATAAATCCGCATTGATAAATGCAAAATGAACATTGGATTGGTCCAAAAAAATACAAAAATGGGCTGGATTGTTAGAGGCTATTGCACTGCGTATGTCTCAGAACACTGTAAGCTAAAAACTGGCAACAACTAGGGGTATCAAGGGGAGGTAATGAGCAAGAGTTACTGCCCTTTGTCTATCTAAAAATAGACTTTAAGAAGATTTTCGTCAAATATTCCTAATGTAATGTGATTACAGAACATATTCGAAGGAGAAATATATATGCAGGGTTTAAAATGTAACAGCCTGGGTAAGGAAATAGGCAACTGACCTGCATTATCCCTTATTGTGACCATGACTTGAATCAGTGGTAAGACTGAAAATGAGACACTGTCAAATCAACATATATATGTAGTACAGTTTCACTCATATATCTTCACTGGTTTAATAGTGATACCCACATATGATCAGAGGTCAATGTTTCAATTTTTTCCCTTGCTATAACCTTGACTTTGTGGCAGTGGAGTGGCTGTGGCATTTGACATACTGTCTAATCACAATAAATACCTGGTTAGGTTTTATTAAAACATCTAAAGTTAGTGAAAAGTGTATGTGTGTGTGTGTGTGTGATTTGGATTTTTAACATAGCTTTAACAATTTTTCACTCATATCACTACAATGTCTGCAGTGTGGCAGTTTATAGTGATGCCTAGCACTGGGGCATCATGCCACAGACATGAAGAATGATGTCCCACCCAGTCACATTATCCTGACACCAGGCTGACCAGTCCTTACACTAACCTCTTAATGCTGAGTGCCAATCGAGGCAGCTGTTAGTACCATTTTTGTAAGTCTTTGGTATGACTTGGCCAGGGATCAAACCCATAACCTCCTGCATCCGAGGCAGACGCTCTAACCACTAGGACACAGGAGCGGTTTTGGTGAAAACTAATTTCTGGACAAAAGTCGATGTCAATTAAATTTTGCTTTGCTGTGACCTTCACCTTGAATCAGAGGGCATGGCTATGATGTGTGACACACCATTGTTATGATTGGCTAAAGTTTCATTAACATACCTTATGAGGTTCAAATGCATACTCCAGACAAAGATATAAGAGACAGAATTACATTTTCCCTTGTCATGACCTTAACCTTGAAGCAGGGGGCATGGCAATGATACACAAAACAACGTCCTATTTATTACAAGGCAAAGTTTGAATAAAATATCTTCAATGGTTCAAAAGTTACCCTCCAGTACAAGTCTGAGGTTAAATTTTCACTTGCCATGATCGCGAACTTGAGGCAGTGGGCATGACTATGGTACATGACACAGCCTCCAGTCATGATAAATACTGCAGTGGTTGGATCATGGTCAGTATAATAATATAATGTCTGACCTAGATGGGTATCAAAAAATATATTGACACAAAAAACAATCAAGCAAAACCTGGATGGCAGCCAAGTTAATAGGCCTAACTAAATAAAATAATTATTAATATTGCTATACCTTACTGCTGCAACAAGAACTTGAATTGACCTGTCCAGTTCATTTTGTTCCTGAAATATTAAAAAACTGCAATTACTAATTTATACTCCACACCATTTCAATCCCTTAATAATAATAATGATCTTATTTAGAGAGGGTAACACAATTAGCTAAAAACTAATCTACCTTGAGGCCCTCATACAAAAGAATTTACTTATTTTAGCTGCATCTCTGAAGCCACTGGATATATTGGGTTTGGAAGAAGGAAATAGACTGGGCATTTCTAATCTCAACTGGAATACAATTCCAGAGCAGAGTTCCAGAGTATGGAAACTTTTTTTTAAATAACTCCTTATTTGGTTTGGGAATTTTATACTGTTTGGTAGACATGGATTGCAGGTGGGGAGTATTACTAGGTAGCCTATACTGGAATAGTGATTGTAAATATCCAGGAGCACTATTATGAGATATCCTGTACATTAATTTGGCTTTTCTCAGATTCAGTCTTTAATAGGTAATATTTTTAACCTATGAGCTAAATTTTCCTTGCTTTCTTTCTGGATTGATATTAGCCCAAATGCTCTTTTTTGAAGATGTTCCAGCTTTGCTATGTTTTTACCATTTGAATTACCCCATACTGTATTACAGTAGTCTAAATAGGGTTGTATGTAACTGTTATAAAATAGTTTTCTGAGCCTTTCAGGGAGAAAATGTCTTATCCTACTGAGAAGCCATAAACTTGAATTTACTTTTTTACTGATATGTTTGATATATTCAGTCCATGATAGGTTAATATTATCTACCAGAACACCAAGTAGTCTATCATGACAGACCATTTGCAAATTTGTATCCTTCCATGTCAGACATAGTTCATCACTATCAAGATTTGTCCTTCTTTGCCATGTTGAGATAAGTAATATTTTAGTTTTGCCAGTATTTATCACCATTCCATTGCATGTGCACCAGTTTTCCAGTTTGTTTAGGGATTTCTGTAAAGAAATTTCGAGTTCATGCTTTGTGTTTTGGATGTCTGACAATGATGCGTGTCATCTGCACAGAGATCTGTAGATAATATTGAGTCTCTTAGTAAAAGTGGTAGGTCATTAATAAATAAAATGAATAGTAATGGACCTAGAATTGAGCCTTGTGGTACTCCATATCTAATTGTTTCAGGTTCAGACAGAACATTATTTATGTAAACATGTTGTGTTCCCTCACTTAAGTAAGAAGTAAACCATCTAATTGTTCTTTCATCACACTGGTAGATTTGCAGTTTCTTCAAAAGGATTTCATGATCCACCATGTCAAAAGCTTTCCTGAAATCAAAAATACAGATCCTATTATTCTACCTTGGTCAAGTGCTTGAAGCCATTTATCAGTTATGGAGATCAAGGCAGTCTCACAGGAATGTTTCTGTCTAAAAAGCCTGATTGATTAGGGTGTAACAGCAAGTGTTTGGTTAAATATTACATGAATGAGTCATGGACATGTTTTTCAATTAATTTTGACAAGTTTGGAAGTACTGAGATTGGTCGGTAGTTATCAGCATCATCCTTAGAACTAGATTTGTGAATAGGAGTTACTTTTGCAGTTTTCCATATCTTGGGGACAGATGAAGTTGCAGTACTTAAATTAATTATGAATGTTATGCTATCTACAATAGCAGAGGCAGAAGATTTAATGAGTTGTGGACCAATCTGATCAAGTCATGTAGCTTTCTTGGTATCAAGTTCACTGAGACATTTTTTAACAAAGTTTTTTTATACTGGTGGGATAGAGAAACATATCTCCTTAGAGACTTTGCTGCTGCAAAACTTTTTCAGTTCATTGAAGTTGTTTTCTATCACTGGTTCTTTTAATTTTGTGGTAATGTTGGTGAAAAAAATCATTGAATACATTTGCAATGTCAGTGTCATCAGTGACTATGGTGTCATTTACCAGAAGTGAGTGAATTTTATTTGTCTGTTTTTTGTGCGTTCCTCCTGTGAGTTCATTGAAGACTTTCCAAATGGAGTTTGTGTTGCTCTTTTTGTTTCCAAGCAATGATTGATAATAAGTTTTTTTTAGCTTTTTTAATCATACTTGTTATTTTATTTCTCCATACTTTATATTGTGCATGGTTTCCCATAGCCTTGAATTGGTCTCATGTTTTCATAGCATCTAGGATTTCAGTAGTAAGCCAATTAGGTTGAATTTCAGTCTTTACTTGATGTACTTTAGTGGTGCATGCTTAGATACTACATCCATGAATAAGTCAGTCCACACTGGCTTCATCTATGTCATCTAAATTTTGGATCATATTCCATGGAACTTTATATACGTCATTGAGAAATTGGTCTTCATTAAAATCTTTGAATGATCTGTAAGTGATCGTTTTTTGTGTATTTTTCTTATTTTTCTTGCATTTAACCTTTCTTGTCAAAAAGTAGGATAGTGGTCACTAAGACCAACATTCGATACATTAACACAAGCCACATTGTCTGGTAGGTTGGTATAAATGTGATCAATAAGAGTGCTCGATTTTTCTGTTACCCTTGTGGGCTCCTTTACCAGCTGGTCTAGGCCTAATGATTCGATAAATTCCATCCAGTTGTTCCTTATTTGAGTATTGAGAAGGTCCTTATTTATATCTCCAAGTATATATGTTTCTTTCATGTGCTAGAATATTTTCCATTCGTTTCAAGAAGTTATCATTCCAAATTGCTTTGGAGGAAGGTGGCCTATAAATGAAACAAACTAGGAATGATTTTGCATTATTTTGAAAAATTTCAACCCAGAAACTCTCAATTTCATGCGACTCCAAGTCAAGTCGCCTTTCTACATCTTCCTTAATGTATACAACAAGATCCACCCCCCTGCTGTCTCTCTGTCCCTACATAATGGTTTATTGTAGCCTTGACAGTGAAATAGATCATCATTCTGGTTAGCATTTAATTTGGTTTCAGTGAGTCCTAAAACATGTAGATTATTTTCCTTGGAAGACAACATTAACTTAATCTGGTCTATTTTTCACACTATACCTTGTACATTTAAGTGACCTATGTTAAAACCTTTTGTATTTAGTTTCATATCAATTATATGTATGTCATCATGTAATAGGCTACTCAGTGAAAATGTCTCCACACTACTTTTATCATTCTTACATCCTATTTCTATATTTAAATGTTCATATATATTAGCATCTTCAAAGTCACATACAAACCCTGAAAATCAATTTACGTTTGCATCTACAATAGTGTCCATTGAATAGAAGCAAGAGTCTCACTAAGTACATTTTGATTTGTTGTAAATGAAGCATTGGCATTCTCCTCTTTGCCAGCTTCCTAATATTATAATACATTGATGGACAAAGTCTTTGTTTGTGTCCATATTTATGGCATCTGAAGCACTCAATCTGTTTGCCATGGTGGCATACCTGTGTCATGTGTCCAGTTTCTCCACAGTAGAGACAGTACTCTTTTAATAAAGTGTGTCTGAAAATGGGGGCATACATGTTAATATTTCTCAGTAATTGAGAGGTTCCGTTTCTGCTTAAATGAATTTTGTCTTGGTGGTATAGACTTAGGTTGACATCCTGGTTCTGAAGAAAGAAAGCTGTGTATTGTGGAATGTACTGTAGGTTGAAGTCTTCACATAGGTCAATTATCAGATCATTGATTTCTTTGGCCTTGGTGTCTACACGAGGAGGTAGTCCTGATACCATTATTTTACATGTATTTGGACTGCAATGCCTAGCAGCATACAGTCAACTTTCAAAATCTGTCCTGATTTGATTTAGTGACCTTCCCTCACAGGCACCTACTAAAATAATAATTTGATTGTATTTGGTTAGGTCACTGTTCATATTCTGTCCGTGATGTTGTTTATTTTTGCACCTCTTAGAGTCTGTACATCTGTTTTGAAAAGTCTCCTTGGTATTATACTTTTCAATACTGAGGAGCCAATTATTAGAGTCCTATCTTTTCTGGCTTGTGATGTCATGTGTTGGACTCTGGATTGTATTTCAGACACATATCTTGGAGGATGGGGTGCTGAAATTGGTGTTTAAGTTGTGTGAGTTGATTCTGACATATTTGTCTGAGCACTGGGAAATGCAGTTGTTTTAAGGCAACATACTTGTCTGAGCTGAGGGCCATGGGTGTACACTTATTGCTGTTGCAGGAGTGACACATGACTGGGGGGGGGTACTGTTGTTTGCAATGCAGGATTACTTTGGGTATCAGTTTTTATTTGCATGGTCATTTTACATTTTCTTTTGGCGGATACTGGGATTGTCTGTGTCTGAGCATCTGATACTGTTGATAATTGGGAGTCTGTCTGAATTGCTGATTCACATGAGGTTACTTGCTCATTTACCCTTCCCTGTGCTGACTTAATAGCATGTAACTGTAGTATTAATTCTTCAATCTGGGCCTCCAAGTTCCAAATTGTTTTTTGATGTACATGTAAAACTCATGTCGATATCTTAAGGGAATTTTAGGTTCAATAACCAGTGCTTGAGCAAGAATCAGAAAAAGAGTAGGATACCAGTCACCCCCTGATAGTTAACATGGAGTTCATGTAAAATAAATTGAGGCTTGCATCAATGAACAAGAGACAATATAAAAAAATTAATAAGTAATAAAATACACAAAATAAGCAAAACTAAAACAAAGCAGAGAATTGAAACTCAAAACTTCTATAATGTAATTCAAAATTCAACAGTCTGCTTTATTATGGTATAAATATACCCCCCAAAAATGGCATGGTTGTAGAGTAAGACCACAATGGTGGAAAAACATGCAAAATCAAGGGAAGAAAATCAAAAACTAAGGTCATAATGGTCATGGCAAAGATTAACTAATAAAAACAATACCATCTTTGCTAGTAGATGGATGATATTTCCATAAAAATTCAACAGATCAGGAGATGACAATGTTACCTGTACAGAGCAAGGTTAAACTGTGATACATCCCATATACAGGTAGCCATCCAGTGGTGACATGGGGCAGTAATTACAATGGTATCTTAGACAAGTTTCTTCCAATCGACACTATTTTCATCATCTATATTATATACATACATGAAAAATACAATTTTTCTTTCTTTCCACAAGGGCTGGATTTGAGAGGTTAAAATCTTAACAATAATGTGATTGAGTAATGTATTCAATAAAGATATGGTGCCTGGATTTATAAGAGTAGAATGTATACTAGAAGAATAGTGGAAATCTTGAAGCAGATTTCTCTTTCCAACTATCTGGTCATATGTCCCATTAATACAAATTCTATGCACAGAAAGATACCACAAAGTACTATCTATACTTGCTTAAAAGTCGAGTTCAACTGCAAAAAGAATAGCTCCTGATCTGTGGTAGCATAATGCACCTGTGGATCTGGGTCTATTTTGTTTGTTCTGCTGATTACTACTTACAAACTACACAGACCAATATCTGCTCACACAAAATGTAATGACAAAGCTGGGCCTGTGCAGTTTGCAGTTGGACTCATTTTATAAACAAGTATAGATGGTACAATGAAGGCTGGATGCCACGAGCTCATGAATGCTAAAAGATCAAGTTTTAATATCCTTGCAAGCGCATAAAATATACATGTATCTATGCCTGTCTGTGCTTTTGTTTGTCTGTCTCTGCTTATTTGTTGACTGATCAAGAATGTGTTCATGCCACCTAATAACTGAAATCGAAAGCTGAACAAGAACTTGTCTTGCCAGAGCATAGACATTTGTGAAATTATTGTCAACCTTTCCAAAAATGATTCAGATATTTACTTGGAATATTTCAAATGATATAAAGACCAAAAAAACTAGGAAATCTGAAACATAATATAGATCTTGCCATGTTCTTAACACTCATGTTTATGTGTATAGAATGTGCATTACCTTTAAACATAGGTTCCTTGGAAGGTTCATCATGTTACAAATGTAACTTGTCAACAAATACTCATGGCATATACCTTTAAAATGCAGACAATTATGAACTGCACTAAACTTCCATCTACCTCACATCTTGGTGCAGACATGACAAATCATTTACCTGCACTTGCTTTTCAAATGCTGAAAGGGTCAGGCAAAATCCCCTTGGTACAACTGCATTTATCTGGTGTTTAAGGAAAAAAAGACATACTAATTTATGAATAAATAATTGAATTAACCATTTAAATACATGTATAATGAAATGAATGACTAACTGAATGAAAACAGTAATGAAAACAAATGGAGAGATAACATTCTGGCAAATTCTATTTAGATAGAAAAGACATACATAAAAGAAAGTAAAAAGCTGTAATAATGAACTTAATCTATAGTAAAGTCATAAATGTCATGTAGACCTTCAGAATTGACTATTTCAGAGTAACTGTTTAGAATTTGATTACATATAACTTTAAATGGCAGATATTCACTTTATTTGGCACATCATATTCCTTTGAAAGGTCATTTTTACATGCCCTAAAAAATACATATGGCAAAATCAATGTAAAAGTAACAAGACATTTTTGGACAAGGTCAACCAAAAAGTGTGATCAAGTCAAACCATGCTGAATGTTGCATGCTGTGGTGTCACAATGAAAGTTGCATGTTTTGAATAAAACATCTGTACTACCCGATATTCTGATGATTAGATCTGAAATGCTTAGCACCAGGCCAAAAACATTATAAGAGTCCAAAGTGATCAATAATTTTCATCTGAAATTGCTTGATCGATGACAGTTAAAGTGCAGAACATTCAATAATCAGGATTTAACAGACTTTGGGATTCAGCAAATATATAGAAATGAAAAAATGACCAAAACTTTAATGTAAATTTTCAATGACTAAGACCTTGATGCCAAGGTCAAATGGGCAAGCATACAGCAGGATGAACTGTCTTAACTTTATAATGATTCATCCAGGGTTTTAGATGTATATGCAAATGAAAAAAACTTCAACCCAACCTTAATGCTAAGTTTGAAAGACTGTGACCTAAACACAAATCTTAGCTAAGGTGTGACAAGTGGGCATACAGAAAAATAAGGTCTATCATATATGCCTCTACCAATGTAGCAAGGTACAGCATAAAAGCAATCAAAGGAAAACTTTAATATACTCCAAAATCTGACAATTTTTCCTACACACTGAATAAAGTTATTTAAAACCAAGAAATTAAAATTTTTAATCTGACTTCAAGTTTAAAATAATTATGTAGTGTGGCAACAGGGTAACAGCATGTAAAACTACAAAACTGATACCTTGTCCTGAATTGAGGTCAAAAGGGCCAGCTGTGCTCCCTTTCCCCCAACAAGCAGTGAGCTCCCACAAGACTTGGATCTAAAGTCCAGTGTAAGATGGGCCACCTCTCTATCTAAATCAGTCAACTCTGGCTCTGATAATAAGGGGACTGATTTTTCCAATGTTGCATAGGGAGGACCCTCTGGATTCCTGGTACGAAAACATCATGAAGACACATTATGTCAATTTTTCTTTCTCTATCTTCTGCCAGATCTTTAATATACTTTCTGTTCTTTTTTTATTCTTTATACATGACAAAGTTTAAAACAAGAAACTCAGTTTTTGTAAGCCATGTTTTATTTAGCTACAAAATAAAAGACTTTAACACTGAGCTTAATTTAAAATGAGGATGGATATACCTCATGGCTACCAAACTGATTGCCTCATTGTGCTTCCATCAAGGTGGGTGCAGCATAAAGTGGCCAGAAATCTTTTACCTAGCTGACATGTAACTAGTAGCCAAATGCAAGAGTTGATGGCATATAAATCTGGGTCAGTGAAGATTCTTTCTGTTGAAATTTATTCATACTGTTAATTGCACATGCTATGAAAATAATTGTTTCCATATTCATATATTGTTAATTACACATACAATGAAAAGAGCTGTCTCCTTATTCATACGCTGTTAACTGCACATCCTATGAAAAGAATGGTTTCTATATTCAAATGATGTTAAATGCACATGCTATGAAAATTATGGTTTCCTTGTTCATATGCTGTTGATTGTACAAGCTATGAAAATTATGGTTTCCATGTCTGTATGCTGTTAACTGCACATGCTACAGAAATAATGGTTTCCATGTTCAAATCATGTTAAATGCACATGCTATGAAAATTATGGTTTTCATCTTCATATGCTGTTAACTGCACATGCTACAAAAAGAATGGTTTCCATGTTCAAATGATGTTAATTGCACATGTTATGAAAATTATGGTTTCCATGTTCATATCCTGTTAAATGCACATGCTATGAAAAGAATGGTTTCCATGTTCAAATGATGTTAAATGCACATTTTATGAAAATTATGGTTTCCATGTTCATATGCTGTTACTTGCACATGCTATGAAAATTATTGTTTCCATGTTCATGTGCTGTTAATTGTACATGCTATGAAAATTATGGTTTCCATGTTTGTATGCTGTTAACTGCACATGCTACAAAAGAAATGGTTTCCATTTTCAAATGCTGTTAGCTGAACATGCTGTGAAAATTATGGTGTTCATATGCTGTTAACTTCACATGCTATGAAAAGTATGGTTTCCATGTACACATGCTGTTAATTGCACATGCTACAAAAAGTATGGTTTCTCTGTTCAAATGCTGTTAATTGCACACACTATGAAAATTATGGTTTCCATGTTCAGATGGTCTTAACTGCACATGCTATGAAAAAAACAGAGACAGGTCCTTATCTAACGTTCAGATGAATGTATGGTCAGATGACTTTAAAATATCAGGACACTAAAAAAAATTAACACCATAAACCAACAGAATTTGAACAAACTGGACATTTTTACAATTTAGGTTTGAAATTTCCTAGTGTGCAATAATTGTGTAATCAAAAATAGATTTGTTAAATTATGATATACAGCAAAGAATTTTAAGTTTGATTGACTATATGCTCATTTTATTTATTCCAGCTTTAGACCAATCAATTTCACTTATCCATTTTATTTATTCCAGCTTTAGACCAATCAATTTCACTTATCCATTTTATTTATTCCAGCTTCAGATGAATCAATTTTACTTATCCATTTTATTTATACCAGCTTCAGATGAATAAATTTCACTTATCCATTTTATTTATTCCAGCTTCAGATGAATCAATTTCACTTATCCATTTTATTTATACCAGCTTCAGATGAATCAATTTCACTTATCCATTTTATTTATTCCAGCTTCAGATGAATCAATTTCACTTATCCATTTTATTTATACCAGCTTCAGATGAATCAATTTTACTTATCCATTTTATTTATTCCAGCTTCAGATGAATCAATTTCACTTATCCATTTTATTTATACCAGCTTCAGATGAATCAATTTCACTTATCCATTTTATTTATTCCAGCTTTAGACAAATCAATTTCACTTATCCATTTTATTTATTCCAGCTTCAGATGAATCAATTTCACTTATCCATTTTATTTATACCAGCTTCTGATGAATCAATTTCACTTATTCATTTTATTTACACCAGCTTTAAATGAATCAATTTCACTTATCCATTTTATTTATTCCAGCTTCAGATGAATCAATTTCACTTATTCATTTTATTTATAAAAAAATAAACAAGAAATAAATAAACACGTAGAGTACTTTATTTTTTCAGCTACTATTTCGAACTGAGGTTTTATTAGTACAATCGTCCATTACAGAAATAAAACATCTCAAGGAAAAGTTCATTTAATAATAAAATATGGAAAACTTTACTCAATATAATATGATGCAACAACTCAACTAATGACAAACCTGTCAAAAATGCAATGAAAATCTTACACAAATTATTTAAATCACTGACATAATATCTAGACACTATAATAATTACTTTCATCTTTTATAATTCATGTACTAATGAAAATGACAAATTTTCCCATAGATATCCTCAGGAAAATTAATATTCTTATTGCAAAGATTGTCTATTGATGCTCCTAGTAAGTTCAATGTTTTTGATGAACTGCATCGCATTATATCCTTGATCGCAAAAAAGAACACATTCATGTAGCAGCAGAGAGGGTGAACAGACCACTTAAGGGAGTGGTCACCCTTGTGTTTGGACCAAAAAAAATAGTGACCCTTCATAGAGGTCAATAAAACGTCTACGATTATTGTTTGTCCCAAACAGAATTGTAGACACCCCTCTCTGCTGCTATCCATGTTGTAAAAGAAATTTTAAGTTTGATGAATATTTTTCTTTTCATCTGAATCATGGGAATCTTCATCTGAATGCTGCTCATCAGAAACGTTAAAAGATTTTATCAAGACCCACACGATATCTTGTTCTTGGATCATGTAAATTTATTGTTATAAATCCATGCGGAGTAGCTTGCGCTCGTGAGAAGAAATTTTTGAATTTAATTATATCCATGTCACCACCACACCAAGTTTGATGAATATTTCTAAGTGTGTGTGTGTCTACGCCATTAAACACAACTAAAATGTTGCAGTTGTCTCTGATCACCTTCGGAATTTGTGTGTATCGTTGAGTAACATAGATCACGTCTGTATTTTTATGTCTACCTTGGGAAAATATTCTGGCTGGATTTGATTGTTTATCTAGCATTACATCGTCGTATACAACTAAATTATTAATAAATCCGTCTATGGAATCTACGGATGGTGCTTCATCAATATCGGTTATAAACTCTATAACATCATTACCTTCATCCAGTAATCGCGCGTTTTCATTGAAATCTTTAAGTACATCATAACATCGCTGATCATCAGCGGATGGTGCTACTAAATACAATTTATCCCATTTCAACCATCCATTCCAGCTTTAGACAAATCAATTTCACTTATCCAATTTATTTATTCCAGCTCTGATGAATCAATTTCACTTATTCATTTTATATATTACAGCTTTAGATAAATCAATTTCACTTATACACTGGGATTCTTAATAAAAGTACAAGTGGGTTTAAGTCAGGGTGATATAATTGCTAATACACAATTTCCAAGCCAACATTTTAAGAGCTCACCTATAGTGGAACTCCACAAGTCCCATGGCCTTCTCACCATTGACTTTATACTGGCAGAATCTCTCAAATATTTTGCTCCCCCTGTCAGCATAATGATAGAGAATTGGGGTAGAACCACCTTCTACCTCAACATGGTATTGTTCTCCTCCTGTAGAAATAATTATTATCCGAATAAATTCAATTAAATCTTTTTGTATACATTTCTCTGTTGAAAGGAAGCAAATACAAACATAATACAGTAAAACCTCTCCAGAAATACCACTAATTCTGTCAAATAGGTCTCTCAAGACAAGTGATCTCTCATCAGAGGTCATCACACTCTATAACAAATAAATCCATGCATTAGGAATCAGCCCAGAACCCAGTTACAAATACACTGTTGGCTCAAAATTCAGTTTGTCTCAAGGAGAATTTTCAACATGGTGGACATATGACTTCAAAGAATAGACATAGCATTATTTTAAAAAAAAGCAATAAATTAAGTTCACTAGCACTAAAAACATTTATATTTAACCCATACTGTAATGTAAGCTAGAAGGTGGTGAGCAATTTGCTCAGATAAATATACCCCCCCCCATTCTGCATCCAGCCCCCACTACATGATGAAACCAAGTCTACATTCAAAAAGGGACAATTTCTGTTGAATACAATGTTAGTAAAGTCATTGGTCTGCATGCATCTTCTAATCATCACCGTAAAATTAAGTTATATAATGCATCCTGCTTTATGTCAACAAGGGCAATAACTCGTACAAAAAGCAAAGAAGAAGAATGGCTTGTCGATCACTATGATTTATAAATACTGCAAGACAAGTTGCATTCGCAAGGTTCTAGCTTGGACTGCATTCAACACCAAAACAAATAGGGCATTAAGCTTTCCAAAAATTCTGAGTGCAAAGTTTTTTGTTAAGACGTGCATCTTCAGATGATTGTCATAAAATGTACAGAGTTTAATGGCCACTTAAAAGTGTGAAACTAGTTGTGTTCAGAAGATGTTGTAATCAGCTTCAAGTAAAAACTGGCAAAAGTCTAATTAATATTGCAGAAACAATGTTAATTGACAATATGCCATCTTTATATAACTACCATAACATGTACCAAGTTTCACAATGATCCATCAAGCACTAAAACTTGCTGTGTTCTTAGTATTCTGTCTTTATACTGCATTCTGCTAAAAGACAGGCAATAACTCTAGAAAAATTGTGGAAGGATGGTAATTATTTGATATGCACATTTTCAAATGATGACTTAAACATATAAGTTTCATGGTAATCCAAAGGGGATACAAGTCATGTCCAACAAGCTATGGAACCAGCTGTCTTCTCAACATGTGTTATATACTGAATTCAGCTGAAAGTCAAAATGGGTAATAACTCTAATAAAAAGCAGTAGCACAGTGATTTTGTTTTGTATGCACATCTTCAGATGTTGATTATAACATTTACAAAGTTGAATGATCAGCAACTGAAATGTGCAAGATGTTAACATAATTCTGACTTACTTAAGTCAGTTGCTGGTATTAAAAAGGGAAGCAAAATGATTTTCTGATATGTATATCTTTAGGTGATGGCTGTAATATTGCCAAATTTTGTGGCAATCCATCTGAAATTGTGGAATTATTTGTACTACTGAGAATAAATCATATAGTGTATTAACCAGCAAAACAAAAAGGAACGAAAACTCACAAAAATTACAGGAGTAAAATTATTTGTCGATATTTACATTGTCAGATGATGACAAAAAAGTTACCAACTTTCATGACAATCCATTAAAAAACATGAGAAGATGGTATTTGAACACCAACCCATTTGTACTACCATACCAATTTTAAAAACAAAAAGCATCAAGGATACAAAAAATGCACAATACTAAGTCATTTCATTCAACGATACATAATTTCTAACCTGTCTGTTGCCAAGTTGTCACTAACACAGTCGATTTGTTGGCATTTCAAAGCAATTGGAAGCTTCTGATGTAAACAGGCAGACAGACTGATCAATGTCCTTTTCTGGTTTCTAGAATAGTCATTTCAGTAAAAACTGTGTAGTCTGTATCCAATTGTCCAATATTAGCAATGTCTAGCTTTCACATTTTTAAAACAAACTGAACAGATATGTAACTCCAAAATTTACAGAATTATTTGAAACTATCAAAATTGATGATCTTCATCACATCTGTTGCTTGAAAACATATGCTTGCCCATACACACATTGTGACCATGTTTCTAAAGAAACTCCAGTTTGATCTGAAATGCCAAAGTGAAAGTGTTTGGGAGTAAAGTAATCCTGTTTGCAAAATCAGGTGACAGGTCATGACCATAATATTACCAAGTGTCATGGTGATCATTCAAAACCTGGGGGACAAAACACAGATGGATTAAATGACAGACAGCCATTAAGACTTTTATAGAAGTGGGGGTATACAAAATAGGTATACAATATTCATGATAATTTAACCAAGTATCCAGGTTCTCCAAGTGTCTTTTTACATGTCTCAGTTGTCAGGCTCTTAAATATTTGTATGTATTGGTTGCAGTGAGCTTGCTATATTCAATGTTAGATTGTGCCATCTAGTGCCATTCAATGACAGCCCAAACACCATCTGTAGGAATGTTACCCTAGTGCCATTCAATTATAGCCCATGCACCATCAGTAGGATTGATAACCTAGTGACATTCAATGACAGCCCATGCACCATCAGTAGGATTGAAAACCTAGTGACATTCAATGACAGCCCATGCACCATCAGTAGGATTGAAAACCTAGTGACATTCAATGACAGCACATGCACCATCAGTAGGATTGAAAACCTAGTGACATTCAATGACAGCACATGCACCATCAGTAGGATTGATAACCTAGTGCCATTCAATGACAGCACATGCACCATCAGTAGGATTGATAACCTAGTGCCATTCAATGACAGCTGAAACACCATCAGTATGATTTTCAGCCTAGCACTAGCCTACCACCACCTAACTCAAGCCTTATATAGTTCAGCCTTGATTTTTTCTATACAGGCGGTCGTAAAAGCAGTTGTCTCTTAAGACAGATTTGACTGTATTTTATCTTGAGATATAGAATTCATCAATTAAATTTTAAATTTTCACATAATTCCAAGAATCTCTGGAATGCATCTTAATTTCTTTGTGTTACTCTTTGTTACAACTGGCAAATGTTAACCTTTAAATAAATGTTCACTACAAGCAATGTGGATTAATCCCATTTTGCCTGTGCCATTGAATGGTACAGTTAGGGGTAGTTAAGTGTAGTCAAGTGTCTTTAAGTAATATATGCTGCTGTAATATTCTGATTCTGGCAATACTACACTCACCACATACAAGTAAATATCAACTCCACAAAAGTAAAGTCCATCTGGCCAATGTGTAAATCACCTTGTATATGCAACTAAAAGATTCACAGCAGGTGGTACTTCCATGAGACAAATCAATCAAAATCAAACAGCCTACAATCAAGTATAGCTCCTTATTCTACCTACAGTACCAGGACATTACAGCTCCACACACACAAGTGGTAAATTGTCAATCTATTTTGTATATGAACTGCTGCATGCATAAACTTCTAGAACACATACAAGAAGATTAAAGTTATCTACACTGTATCACTGCCATCTCACCTCTGTCTGCGTAGGTTCGAGTCTCGGATTCAGCCAATGTGGGTATGTGAGAAAGCTTGCCAGTAGTTTCTCATGGGTCGGTGGTTCTTTCCGGGGTTTTCCCGGGTTCTTCCTCCACCATTAATACTCGCCGCCATGTATAGCCTATCGTGTGCTGAAAAATGGTGTTAAACCCTACAACAACAACAACAACAAATCTACACTGTATGTGCTGATTATCTACTTTTTTATATGTGTGCTACATGTTTTTGGAAAGACCAGCATCAGTCCTATCCAATAACAGAGTTATCTGGTATTTGTCTCTGCAAAAAGAAACAGTTTATACAAATGATAAACAGAGGACCAGTCCTAACGACAGAAGAGTCTGAGAACCTAACTTACTGTAGAAAAAGAGGCCCTACTGCACCCACCATAACCCAGTTTAAGTGCCAAAGAGGAATCCAACTGATAATTAAACAAAGAGTCTCAGAAGACCCACCAAAGGACATTTATTATTTCCTTGTCTGTCAACACAATTCTCTATCTCCACACTGCAAGTAACATTGTTCAGGTTTGTGTTTTGATCAGTTACTAACCAGTGTTTTGCTACACAGTTATGAACATTTATGTTGAGATATCTCCTGGTGAGTTTAATAACATCGTATCAAAAGCTGGTCCCTGTGAAGTATTTCATGCCCCAGTGCCTTTCATTAAACCTTATTTAAGTTAGTCTCATATAATTGTTGGCCACTGAGTCATGGAACCATTTGTGTTGATGATTTGGTAATAACAACACAAACTTACGAAAAATAGATTACTGATACCTGTATTTCATGCCTCAGATTTTTACATTTAGGTTCTTTCTACTGGTTTGTAAGTCACAGAGTTATGCAACTATTTATGTTGATGCATCTTGGTGAATACACACCCAACTACCACAATTGACTCACTCTGACTTCATTTGAACACTGAATGTTCCTGAACATTGCAGACTGAAACAAAATCATGTTACTTTAAAAAATACAACACCTAACTATCAAGCCACACACACTTTTTGTCTCACTGTGACAATGTTAATGTGACCCTATTAACATATCACTAAACAACCCATGACCTTGAATTTGACCTTATAATTCCTCAGACAACTTTCACACACACAAATTCACACCAAGACCTTGGCCTTTGAAGACTGGATCCATGATCATCAAAGACATAAGACACATGATTTAAATTTTCTTCTCCAAGACAGATGACAGACACAGTCACATTCATTACAAGCAATACAAAATGCAGGTCATTATCCTACCACAGACATAATAGAGCCCACCATATTAGGATTATGGCATAAGCACTTGTTTTAGGATATCAGTCCAATAAAGTCACTAAAGAAATGAGTGTACACTAGTCAGAACAAAATATGTGTGTGTGTTTGTGTGATTAAGATTTTTAACATAGCTTTAACAATTTTTCAGTCATATCGCTACAATGTCTACAGTGTGGCAGTTTTATAGTGATGTCTAGCACTGGGGCATCATGCTGCTGACATGTAGCATGATGTCCCACCCAGTCACATTATATTGACACCAGGCCGACCAGTCCTAACACTAACCTCTTAATGCTGAGCGACTAGTGAGGCAGCTGTTAGTACCATTTTCTTTGGTATGACTCGGCCAGGGTTCGAACCCACAACCTCCCACTTGCAAGGTGGACACTCTAACTACTAGGCCACCAAAGCGGTGAACAAAATATGTACACTGGTTTAGATACTCACCAGCAGTAAAAGAAAAGCTGTAGTTGTTATCTGGTTCCTTCGACCTTGTGTGATCCCAGATCTTCAGATTGTTGCTGGAGACCCCCACTGTCTCTCCATTTGCATACACAAGGTACCCAGTTTTCAAACTGAGAGAATAATAAATAGAAACATGTAGACTTCTTATATCATCTATGTCTGAAAAAAATAATCCCCTTTTTGGTAAAGGGATGTAAATATCATTTGAAACAATAAAACTCCTATAATACTGACCAATTTTTACTTACAGCATTACCACAATCAATGGTATCATCAGAAAGTATGAATAAAATGTGACCATTTCAGCCTTTTTAAGCTGTAACCTCTACAAGGGTTAAAACTAGGTTATTCTAATTTTATAATAGTTCTCAGATATTTTAATAATTTTCCACAACAGAAAATGTATATTTATGTATTACAAATGCTAACATACAGTGGTCTTTTGTTAGAAACAATAATTACATTACAACTCGCTGATGCAACAACTTGGAGATGTGACATATCACTGATCAACAAACTTGTCAGTACCACACTCTTTCAAACAACAAACTTTCCAAATGTCAATTCAATGACTGTGCTATAAAAATGACACCTCAGTGAGATGAAAAATTGACAAACCCTTTCATCAAGTATGAATTAAACTCACTTTAACACCAAGTTCAGAGCATTCAGTTGCCGAAATTAGGTTTGACAGATCTATAATGGAATCTTGAATATAGCTCATTTCCTGCATCAAACATGGAGAGACATAGGTATTATTTTTTTCTGTGGTGACAGCTGTAGGTGCTTAACATTAAAAATATTTTATGTTATGTTTTGTGTTTTATTTCAACAATTTTACTGCCAATATTATAACTCTGGGATTGGGATTTATAATGCATATATTAAATTGAAGGATTGGGATTTATGCTACCTACTTTAAAATGTGTGATTGGGATTTATAATACCTACATTAAAATGAGTGATCTGGATTTATAATGCCTACATTAAAATGGGGGACTGGGATTTATAATGCCTACATTACAAATCTGGGACTGGGATTTATAATGCCTATTCTAAAATGTGGGATTTGGATTTACAATGCCTACATTAAAATGGGGGACTGGGATTTATGCCCACATTAAAGTGTGGGATTGGGATTTACAATGCCTACATTAAAATGTGGGACTGGGATTTACAATGCCTACATTAAAATGTGGGATTGGGATTTATGATGCCTACATTAAAACGTGGGATTTGGATTTATAATGCCTACATTAAAGTGTGGGATTGGGATTTACAATGCCTACATTAAAATGTGGGACTGGGATTTACAATGCCTACATTAAAATGTGGGATTGGGATTTATGATGCCTACATTAAAACGTGGGATTTGGATTTATAATGCCTACATTAAAATGTGGCAATGGAAATTATAATGCTTACATTAAAATGTGTGATTGGGATTTATAATGTCTATATTAAAATGTGGTATTGGGATTTATAATGCCTACATTGAAATGTGGTATTTGGATTTGGGTTTGGTTTATAATGCCTACATTAAAATGTGGAACTGGGATTTATAATGCCTACATCAAAATGTGGGACTGGGATTTATAATGCCTATATTGAAATGTGGGATTTGGATTTGGATTTATAATGCCTACATTAAAATGTGAGACTGGGATTTACAATGCCTACATTAAAATGTGGGACTGGAATTTATAATGCCTATGTTAAAATGGAGGACTGGGATTATTACGCCTACATTAAAATGGGGGAGTGGGATTTACAATGCCTACATTAAAATGGGGTAGTGGGATTTATAATGCCATTAGTAATAAAAAGGCACATATTTCATGGTTGCAGAAGCCAAATCACATCCTAACGAATCCTTTTTTATATTTCATCAAATTTAAGTTTTATGAAAGTTTCAACAAAACTAACAGACTTTCAATAAGTTTTATCAGTAAGTTTGTCAACTGTTAGGTTTTACATTAATTTGGTAAGTTTGTCATCAGGCATGATGGTACATAGGCATGTTGTCAATTAGTCGAACTTTGGTGAGCTATCAGTAAGCTTGTGATATTAATGAGTTACATTGGTGAGTTTATCATCAGGCATGACTTTGATAGGCATGTTTTTCGCTGACTGAAATGTCATTGGGGGAAATATCAGGAAGTTTGTCATATGGCATGATTTGCATAGGCATGATGTCCACTGACTGAAATGTCTTTTGGGCTGATATCTGGAAGTTTGTCATCTGGCATGACTTTGCATAAATAGGCATTATGTCCACTGATTGAAATGTCTTTTTGGGAGATATCAGTAAGTTTGTCATTTGGCAAGTTGTCAACTGATAAACTCTTGTTTTGGGAGCTATCAGAGACCAAAAAGGATCTAAAGTATACTGCAAATATTTGTGTAACTCTTGTAGGGTTAGAAAGCCAATTAAAGACTCGATTTTTCTTATATAATTTGCTACTTTATTCCGGCTGATCATAACCAATTATAATGTCATTACATACTTAATGTCCCATTTTCTGATTTTCTATATATCATGCAATATTATGACACAGTTGCTGTTGTGTCACATTCAGTGTGTTTCACTGCTATGTCTCCAATGAACCACAGTACAACATGGGACCAGTGAGCTACTGGGACTCAGTGGTTTGTGTTCTTTAACCACAAAAGCTAGATGCAGGTTTTAATCCTGATTATACATGCAGCCACTGTATGTCTCTAAGCACAATATCTTGCTTCTACTGCCCCAGCACTAATTAGTCTCTCATGTGCTGATTTGCTATTAAACACTAATCATCAATCATTCAATAAAAGAAGGCTGCACTGTATCCACTTTCACTGAAAGCATACACAGGTTTCATGGAACACTTTGTCTCTCATTCCTATTATATCTGTATCTATGATAAATGTTATATGCTTATTCCACTTGATGGCATTCACTGACACTATTGTGGAAAACACTTATTCCACTTGAGTGCATTCACTTACACTATTGTGTGAAACACTTATTCCACTTGAGTGCAATCACTGACACTATTGTGGGAAACAATAAATTCCACTTGAGTGCATTCACTGACAACATTTATCTCACTTCAGTGCATTTCACACTTAAGTGCCCCCACTGACACTACAGATGAGATCATAATAATTATGACATGATAGATGTTTTTTGTGGTATTACTGAAAATGAAAAAGAAATATTAATCCATATTTACAAGAAATTCTTTGCTGTAAACAGAACATTTATGCTCTGTCTAATGATATACAAACTTGTAGAAAATACACCATTACTGTAACAAGAAAAGCAATACTAATATTAGTCTATTTCCTAACATGGGCTAAATGTATAGAAATTTACAAGAAAAGCAATACCAATATTTGTCTATTTCCTAACATGGGCTAAATGTGTAGAAATTTACAAGAAAAGCAATACCAATATTTGTCTATTTCCTAACATGGGCTAAATGTATAGAAATTTACAAGAAAAGCAATGCCAATATTTGTCTATTTCCTAACATGGGCTAAATGTATAGAAATTTACAAGAAAAGCAATACCAATATTTGTCTATTTCCTAACATGGGCTAAATGTATAGAAATTTACAAGAAAAGCAATACCAATATTTGTCTATTTCCTAACATGGGCTAAATGTGTAGAAATTTACAAGAAAAGCAATACCAATATTTGTCTACTTCCTAACATGGGCTAAATGTACAGAAATTTACAAGAAAAGCAATACCAATATTTGTTTATTTCCTAACATGGGCTAAATGTATAGAAATTTACAAGAAAAGCAATACCAATATTTGTTTATTTCCTAACATGGGCTAAATGTATAGAAATTTACAAGAAAAGCAATACCAATATTTGTCTATTTCCTAACATGGGCAATTGTGAGAAAAACTGACAGCAGAAGATTACCAGAATGTAAACCAAATGTTTTTGACTTACTGTGACATGTTGACTGGTTGGCTAACAACAGCCACCATTGCCATGATCCCTGTCTGCAACAAAACAATGTATGTTTCTATATAGACTGTACTAATGAGGTTCCCATCCAACAAATATTTTCATGCAAACACACCCTCATGTGACTCCATGAGATTTTCATCTTACGAGGGTTTGGTCAAATGCTTCGTTGATCAGTCACCAACAGAATGTGCTTTAGCAAAAGTTTGAAGAAATGAAACTACAAAACTATCTCTCCCTAATTGTGAATATTTCATTAACAGCAATCATTGAAGCCAAAATAATACTGGAAACCTGCAAGGATCAAATTTAACACCATGACTAATGCAAGAGGCACATCACAACCAGCCAACAAAATGTAGGTTTAGGTGAAATGTGAAGTTATCTTGTCATCACAATCATCATACATGCCAAACACCATATCTCCAAGTGGTATGAGCATAACTATTGCTAATACAAGTGGCAAAAAAGCATAATTTGGGCATAAAAAGTGTGATCTATATATTACATGCCATAATTACAGCACACAGCCTGAAAAAGATACATTTATTTTTGCTACTAACCTGGCTCTGCAGCTGTTCAAAATTCTTCTCACGAACAGCAAAATCCATGTGGATTAGAGCCAGAAAAGAAACACATATACTAACATATTATTTATATTCAGCACATGCGTAACTTTCCGTGAATGATCATGAACGTGAAGTTGTAAATTCTGCAATGAGCACGTCGGGTTCAATCCATGTGCTTTATTACATTACTCTCATATTCTTTTTCTAAAGTTTGTAAAGCGGTGTTTTAATTTGTCTTTTTTCTGATCTTGCGTGTTCTGAAGTTTGAAAAGATCAATCTGATCTAACATTTCCATCATAAAACATCCACAAATAACATCATGAGCGTTTCACTTAAAATCAGGGGCCATTTTGGTACTGCTACCTAACTAGCTTATCAATATAATGAATCTGTGAGGAAATGTTCATATTTGAAACAGTTTTCTTGGAAATGAGTCATACAGTTTCAATGAAAAGCAAAATAGGAAAGTACTCTTACACTGTTATTATGCAGCAGTTATCCTTTTAAGAATATTCTCAAATTTATTCGAGTTGAATTAAAATGATGACAATAAAAATGACCAAAAACAATTTTTTATTGCTTTATTTTTATTTCATTTTTTAATGTACCAAAAAAGCATAATCCATGTACATGTGAGTGTAAAATATAATTTGGTGAAAAAAGCCTAATGATTACACCAAATGCATAATGGTTGGCATGTATGCATCATTTAAGAGTCCATGTAATGGACTGACACTCAACTAGGCAAAAAGAATTTCCAGGGATTAGAGACAAGACCATTTCTTCCTTTTAACTGCTGAGTGTTCACATCATCTCTGATATTCTTCAGTGATAGCAAGATCTTCAAATTAACCGCTGTGGTGGGCATACTAGATGTCAGACTGGTGCCATTTTTATTTATGACAGCATCATAAGTCTTTTGGTGAAAACCCCATGTTACAATGATCATTCATAGAAAGTAGTTACAAGAAGATTGTCAATAAGAACCTTATGTTTGTATGACAATCCATTCAGGAGTAGTAGCAATAAAAATATTGTCAAGATGGCCACTGGGTGGTATATATACTGGATGTCAGATTAGCACCATTTTTATTTGATACAAACTGGACATCATAAGAAGTATCCTGGTAAAATATCACATAATTCTGTTCTGCAGGAGTTGCAATAACAAGATTTTCAAGATGTCTACCATGACAGCAATATTCAAAGTCAGATCGGCACCATTTTCATTTAGGACCAACTAGACATCATAATAAGTCTAGTAAAACACAATGTTGATATGACCATCCAGTAACAAGGAATGTCAATAACAAAATTTTTCAAGATGGCCATTGTGGCATCTATACTGGAAGTCCTTGCCGCACCATTCTTGTTTAGGAACAGCTACACTATGGAATGAATGTGTGTACAGTTTCATGGCAATCCTCCAATTAGTTTAGGAGAAGTAGCAATATAAAACATGCACTAACGAACAACCAGACAATGGTTGGACAATGGATTTCTGGTCTATGACCAACTGAGCTAATGATACCCCATCTTAACAGTCAACATCATTTTCCAACTTTGGGAAAAGCAGCACTCTAACATTTCAAGAAAAACTTTTTTTCCTAGACCCTTGTATGGCAAGGTCATCATAAAGCCACATGGAGAGTCTTATCAGAAACTCAAATCATAATGTTTCTGACAAAATATTTTTGTTGTTGTCTGTGAGCAGTGCTATGATGTGTTTGACTTTCAAACATTTTACTGTAAAAGCCTAGCAATGTAGGATGCTACGGTAAAATGCCAATTATCTGGACTCATTGAGAGACAATGATTTTGTCAGGAAATTAGTTCTCTGAATAATCCAGTTTTAATTAACTGGGCATTGAAATTTTCAGGGACATGGTGGGAGTGTGTAGGAATAAACAATCCACATAATCAGTATTAAATAATCAGCAGCCAGCTGTATTGCCAATGATAAATGATAGCTAAGTCCCAATATCACACAAAAACACATGCAAGATGATAAAATTTACAACTAAAATGCACAATAAAGAAGCCAGTTAAATAGTTTCTTTCATGTAGTCATGCATTACCACCCGTCAAGCCCTGTTTTATTTCTTCAGTTTTTCAATGCACAGTCACATGTCTCCTAGCCAATGTTCATGAAGATCATACATCTCCTGTCCATTCTTCAGGAAAATCTTTACAAGTTATTTGGCATTACAAGACCTAACCAAACTGTTATAGGTCTTATTAATCTATTATACACAACATTTTACTGGCCTGTGTCTTATTCTATTATACACAACATTTTACTGGCCTGTGTCTTATTCTATTATACACAACATTTTACTGCTGTAGGTTTAATATCTATTATACACAACATTTTACTGGCCTATGTCTTATAAATCTATTGTCCACAGCATCTTACTGGCCTATGTCTAATAAATATATTGCCTACAGCATTTTACTGGCCTATGTCTTATAAATCTATTATCCACAGCATCTTACTGGCCTATGTCTAATAAATATATTGCCTACAGCATTTTACTGGCCTATGTCTTATAAATCTATTGTCCACAGCATCTTACTGGCCTATGTCTAATAAATATATTGCCTACAGCATTTTACTGGCCTATGTCTTATAAATCTATTGTCCACAGCATCTTACTGGCCTATGTCTAATAAATATATTGCCTACAGCATTTTACTGGCCTATGTCTTATAAATCTATTACACATAACTGTACTGGTCCAGGTCTTATTGTACTAGGTCTCATCTATTTTACACAACATTTTACTGTTCTGGATTTTTATGATCTATATACATAACATTTTACTGTTTTGGATTTTTATGATCTATATACACAACATTTTACTGTTCTGGATTTTTATGATCTATATACACAACATTTTACTGGCATAACTTTTTCAACCTGTTATACACATTTTACTTGCCTAAGATTTTTGTGGTTTTTTTTAAAAAACATTACACACATTTTACTGTTCTAGGTTTATACACAATATCTGACTGTTCTAGGTTTTCTAAATCTCCTGTGCAAAACACTGTACTGTTCTAGATCAATTAAATCTATTATACACAATATTTTACTGGCCTGTGTCATTTAAATCAATTATACACAACGTATTACTGGCCTGTGTCTTATAAAAAAATTTGTTATTATTTTATTTTTCTTTTATTTTTTATTAACCCCATAATAGGTTGACCAATGGGTCGGGGAGCCATCCCAAGGTCACCTTACAATCAAACATTTCTGTTTATCAGATAATCTAGGGATAATAAATATAATCTACAGAGAAAGAAAAAACACACACACGCATACACACATGCATATGGCACACAATCTAGGTTACATGGACTTTGTGATATTACAGTATTTTGTTCCTGTTTACCTTCAAGTCAGAGACAAGTTACATGTTCATTATTGAGGTCCATTTTTGAAGAAATTGGTCCTCTTTTTTATTTACCTTAGCAGTGTTTTTTCAATGTTCTTATGCACTGCAACTATAAAAGCAAATATAGAAGGATTTTTCATATTGAATCTGCAAGTATAAATATAATGTTTTGCCAAAATAAGCAGGAAATTACCCAAACTGTCCAGTTGTTCACTTCCTAAGAATGTTTCTTTTCTGGACAGATGTACAATATTTGGGCAAAAAGGTGCAAAAACTTCAATAAAACAGTACCAAAACTGTGAAGTAATACTGCAGTCATAAAAGAAATGCTCAATACTTTCATTTTCACTCTTACAGAAAGTACATTTGTTGTCATCTAATATGTTAATTCTTTTAAGAAAATCATTAGTAGCGATTATTCTATGGATTAATTTAAAGTTAAAAGAGATCAACTTGGTATCTTTGGTACAGCATTTCGCCCAGCTATAAATCTCAGACCACTCCTCACTACTTATATTTTTATTAAATACTTGCATCCAAGTTTCTTGCTTCGCAGTGTGTTGCCTTTTAGCTTCCTGTAAAAGATCTTTGTAAACAATCTTGAGCAAATCTTGTTTTCACAAGTTCATTATTTTATCCTCCTGCTTATCAAAATTATTATGTACTAAATGTTTTTTTATGGCATCTTTCCATGCTTTTGGAATTTTGGATATTAAGTAGAAGTATTTCAAGAAATCATCGCTTCTAATTGTTTGTATTATTATTTATTTATTGCTTTTGTTAGTTTCTTCATATAATTAATCTCTACTATGTGTTGTAAATCTGGAGAAAATTCTATGCCAAGGAGTGTAAAGTTAGAAGAGGACCAAATTAGGCCCATTTCGGGACATATTCTTTCATTAGAAAATTTCCTGTTTCCAATCCATATAGCTTTTTTTTTGTTATGTTAAATTTAAGTCCAGATAATAGAAAAAATCTTGCAAGATATTCATAGTTGCTTCAAGAGAAAAATGAGACCCATCAAGACGAATAAAAGTGTTATCGGCATACTGACCCAATTTATATTCACTGGCATCAAAGATTACTCCCGGTACATCCACATTTTGCTTTAAAGTTATAGCTAAAATCTCAACCCCAATGATAAACAAATAAGGTGCAAGGGGATCTCCTTGATGACATCCTCTTTCAAGTCTAAAAAAAGATGACATATGGCCATTATTTATAACACAACTATTAGAGTCATTACAAAACAGTTTAAACCACTTACAAACGGAATCACCAAAATTAAAAGATTGTAGAGCTTCTTCCACAAAGATCCAGTTAATTGAGTCAAAGGCTTTTTTGAAGTCTATTAACAATAATAAACTATATCTGTTTTCATTCTCAAGTTGGTCCATGATATCATATAATAGTCTGGTGTTTTCTCCAATGAATCTACCCTTCATATATCCTTTTTGAGTATCACTGATTATTGATGGAAGAACCTTTTTAATCCTAGCTGCAATTGCTCCCGAAACAATCTTATAGTCAATATTTAAAAGTGATGAAGGTCTCCAGTTTTTAAAATATCTTCTTTTTCTTCCTTTGGCAGACATGTGATGACTCCCTGAGTCTGAAAATCTGAAAGTTTTCCTACAGTATATCCATAATTTATTGATCTACATATAAATCCCCCCAGAGACTTCCAAAAGAATTTATAGAACTCTACAGTGAATCCATCGAGCCAGGACTTTTTCCATTTTCCATCCGTTTTAGAGACAATCCGAATTCATTAATTGTAAGCAGACCCTCGCATTATTCTCTTTCCTCTTGACTAAGTTTAATATTGTGATTAAAAAATCTATTTCGAGTTTCTTGAGTAGCCTCGTCATCAAGCTGAACAATTCTACTTTTGAACAATTCCATATAAAACTTTTTGAGCTTTGAAAATATCTATTTCGTCAGATATATTTGTCCCATTGTCTAAAATAATTTCCTTTATTGTCTTATTGACATAGTTTCTTTTCTCAAGATTTAAAATGTACTTTGTGCTTTTTTCCCCAAATTCATACTATCTAGCTTTAGATCTTAATATAACACCTTCTATGTATTTTTTCCTAGATTCCTCTAATTCTGCTTTTTTTCTCTCGAAATTTTCCAGAGTTTCCCCATTTATGTTATTCGACAGTCCCCCCTGAATTTCTATTATTTCCTGCTCAATTTTCTTTAATTTTTCCCGTTTCTCTTTTGCTTTCCTAATGGAATAACATATAGTTTCAGGTCTTATTTTCATTTTCAAAATTTCAAAGAACATCTGGTCATTACAGGAAAGAGAAACATGGAGAGAGTCATCTTTATTTCCCCCTACATAATATTCATTTACAGTGTCAGTTATACACTTTATGACCAAATCAGTATAGTCAATGTTCCTCAACAGTCGGGCATTAAATTTCCAATATCCTTTTCCCCTTGGAAACGTTGAAAACGCCACACTCAAAACAATAGCTGAAATATCAGTCTTATACCCTGGTAAGATACACGCATCAGCTGTATTCATATGAACATCATTTGATACAAGAAAGTAATCTAATCTACTTTGTTTCAAGGGAGATTTTTGCCTCCAGGTAAACATCTTTAAGTCTTGATTGGAATTTCGCCAGGGATCAATTAATTCCAATTTGTTTTTCAGGTCTTGAATCACTGCCCTAGACTGTTGGTGTTTGTCATGTAATGTCATGTAAAATATTGTAAGTAATCCAAATCTAAGTCTTGAACAGTATTCCAGTCTCCGCACATTATAATTGATGAGTTCTCAAAAAATAAAATCTCCTCCTTTAACTTTCTAAAAAAGCTAGGATTATCATCATTATAACCATACAAATTCACGAGGGTTATTCTGTTGCCATTAATTGTAATATCTAAAATAATAAATCTCCCTTGACTGTCACATCTTTCTCTATGAATTATAAATTCAAAAGTATTTCTAAAAAATATTGCAACCCCAGCACTATTACTAGAGCAGTGGCTAAATATACATTTGTATCCCCATTCAGCTGCCCAATATATTTCATCGTTCTTTGTACTATGAGTTTCTTGCAAGCATATTATAGATGCATTCTTTTGTTTTACCCAGTGGAAAATATCCCTTCGTTTTAAGACTGAACCTTGCAGCCTCTAACATTAATAGATATAATTTTTATGTTATTATCCATGAAAACAGCAGAAATTTTACATGTACATGTTCTTGTGCACGAATGTATTCAGTAATTATCACCTTGAGTTTATCATATGCATGGCTTTCACACTCACACTCACACAGAATAAAAACGTCCATAATTAAATCATCCATGGTGTTACAGTACATGCTGTAGATTTGGTTGCATTTAACATTGATACAGTATACGATGGACAACAAGTGAAGCAACTCCATTTACGATAACTCTTACGCGCCTCTGACAGACCTTTCCGGAGCTAAGACAGTTTTGTAAACCAAATGGCACAGATTAATAAGAATATAAATTACAAATTAATGAATGAAAGAAGGGGTAAAGTGGTGGGTGATTGAATGCATGAGCAAAAATGTGAGACTGAGAAATTTATCGTGGACGAGTAATGTTGAAAAAAGTGAGTAAACGACTGAGTAAATGTGTATATGAGTGTATATGAGTGAAAGATGATTTATGAACTAGTAAGAGAATTTATTAGGGAGAGATATGACAGTGGAAGAGCGAATAAACAAATATATTAATTAAGGACAATACTGGTGAGGGAAAGAAGTGTCTTATAAACAAAGTATTAAAACAAATTAGAGTAGAAAAAGGAGTATCAAAACGAAAGTTCACATACCTATTCGGCCAATTTCATAAGTTCACAGAGTTGCATATTACACTTATAATCTAATTTTCTCATCAATTTCATCATAGATGTCAAATCTTATCCTTTTTCCTGATTTGGTTTTACCATACACAGATCCATTAAAGTACCATGCGCTGTCAATTTCTTGATGCCTGGATAATTTTTTGATAAGTTCAGTATTCATCCTGGTCACATCCTCTACCAGTCTAATTCCTTTGTACTGTATAAATTCCTTCCGCTTCTTGATAATTGGAAGTTTACAATCCAGACTCCAAAATCTGACAATCACTGGCCTTGGTTGTTCCTGTCAACCTGGAATCCTATGCACAGCCACTATGTCCCTGTTGTCCAAATTAATCTTTGTGACTTCCTTCACCAATTTCGGAATTCTCTCTCTAAGACTTTCATTTTCCTCCTCCTCCAGCCCTAAAACTTTTATGTTCAGCTTCCTTGAATACTGTTCGATTTGGTTTGAAGCCGCACTTGCTTGCTTTGATCTCCTGTCAAAATCTTTCACATCACTCCTCATTTTATCATTTTCCTTCTTTGCCTCTTGTAATTTTTCTCGCAATTGGTGGTTTTCGAATTCCAGTGAATAAACCCTATCCATCAACTCTCCTGTCCTCTCCTTTATTACCCTTTCACTTTCTACAACTATCTCTTATCTCAGATCTTCCTTCACAGTCTCTAACAACTTCCTTACAATAGTTGAGACAATTTCTGTCAGGTCATCTTTTTTCACCAAGTCAGCAATAGCAGATGTGAAATCTGCTTTTGAAATGTTCCCTCTGAGACTTTGCTTTATTTTATCCAAGTCCAGCTGAATTGTACTCAAGGCTGATTCACTCATACTTGTGTCAGATGTCTCCATTAGGGTGCCACTCTGTAATCTGGTTTTTATTTGTTGCTTGCCTTGATCTTTCTTTCCACTCATGCTTGTAGACAATCTTGTTTGAACTAATTTTTTCTCACTATTCAATTGTGACACTGACATTTATTACTCATCATGTACCAAAAAATTCTTACAATTTAAGGCAAACTACATCGAAATAAGTAAATGAGTCAAACAAATCAGGTAGGGAATGTCTCAAAACTGCACCACTAAACTTCCATCTCTACTCCATCATATTTGAATTTTGAGTGGAAAAACACATTTTTTTCAAAATTGATTATGATCTACCAGTAATGTTCTATGCCCTGAATTCCTTGAATATTCATACATCATCCCAACAAGTATGAACCATTTCACTGTAAAAATAACCACTTATAACTGCCAAAATCTACAGAGCCCACTTTACTAGCTTCCACCTATAGCCGCCATTACTGTCACCCCCCGTGATTTATAAATCTATTATACACAACATATTACTGGCCTAGGTCTTTTAAATCTCTTAAACATTTTACACAATAATGGCATTCTTATATACCCCAATCTTTTTTTTTTTAGAAAAATGAACACAACTGTTCCTGTGTTAATGGCCTTGGTCACTGAGTAGTATTTTTTTTCACAAACTGCCCACCAGCTCATTCAACAGGAGTGGACAGAAATACAGTGAAATCCCTCAAACCATAACCACTGGGATACTAACATCACCTTAAAGTTGATAGATTCCCAAAAATTTCATTTTTAGTATAATTTTTTTTTCTAGTAAAGCTAATCCAATCATAAGCCCAACAAAATTTTCTGTCTCAAATTTTAATCCGACACTAACAAAATTCTATAAAACAGAAATAAAACACCAACTTGAAAATATATTTTAACAGCTGAAGTCCATAAAACTGAGATATTTACCATCTGGAAGAAAAAACTTTGTTTATCATGCATTATCTAAAACACACCTCATGTGGTGGGCAGATAATTTATTTTTACCAAATACATGTACTGGAGTAGGCTTATCAATAAGTCAATGACCTAGAAAAATCCCAAGGGCATGCCCAGGTAAAACAAAACTTGACACATGCACTGACCAAGATTAGGGCAAATAATAGGCCGATATAAAATCTTTGCATATTAAAGAAGTCACATAACAAACTGCAAAGCCCAGATCTGCCAGCACATTATGGCAGATCTGGATCTTTGCAGTTTGCAGCTGGACTTTACTTTTAGACATGTAAATATGGTAGCTAGTATGGTTGTTGTTGCTGCTGTATTGGGGTTTAAATAACACACAATACATAGATTCAATATAAACTTTACTGTAAATATAAACAATTGGTGAAGAGTGTCAGACACCTGTATGTGGAGCTGCAAGGGGCTGATACGAGGTATATATGGACACTGATAACTGAAACTTGACAAGTCCGATCCTGAGTATTGCTATGATAACAAACAGCAGCTGATACTCCATACATGCACTGTAGGAAGCGGGTATGAAGTATATGGGCATAATAGTTGAGTACATTTAAGTACCGACACAAATAGGGGTCAAAAACAAAGCTGTAAAGGCATGGAAATTTGGCAGTGGCAGTAACATTAGCCAATTTGAAAAAGGGCACCTAGAACAGAGCTGGAATGGTATGCTATGCAAGAAATATCAAAAAAAAACAACATGGTGGAAGGAGGGGAGGTGGGTGGTTCTTTCCGCAAATAATGTTAAAAATTAAATGCAGCATCTGCACGTAAAGGAATGCATATCTACAGGTGTATCAGTTATATGAATGATGCCTAACTGACAATGTCTGATCACATGCTTCAACTTAGTCATCTGATTGGTTCAACATGACAATGTATCTAAATTTAGTTACTGGCTTATTAACATATACTGGCTGCAATGACATCATGTCAGGGCAGAGAACCATAGTAGACAAATAGGAGCCCAGCAAGGAGCCAGAGAAGGATGCACTGCATATTACTTTTACATTTCATCACAAAGAACTCCATGATAAAATGTCTTAACTACACAACAACATTCAATTTTGACCACACATCGTTTGAACTAGTCCAAACCACAATCACACTGGAGCAAAGGTCAGTCCATTTTTTCTGCCTATACCGCCCTCCTCCTAGTAGAAAAAACAAGCTGGCTAACTCTCTCTTTTTGGAGCAGTTTCCAAATCTCCTGGACTATGGAAATTCTATAGGTGGCAACCTGATCATTCTTGGCGATTTCAACTTTCACTTTGACTGTCCCGGAAACTCAAATACATCAAAACTCATAGATTCCATTAATGTTTTCAACCTCAAACAGTCAGTTAACCAACCCACCCATAAACATGGTCACATTTTAGACTGGATTCTTCATAGACCTGATGATAACATTCTACGGTCCTCACTGGTATCCCATGATCTTGCATCAGATCACCTCTGCATTATATGCCATCTTGACTGAGACGCATCAGCTCAATTCGCAAATATCTTTCAGTTGATGCCACTAAAACACTTGTGTGTTCATTAGTACTTTCAAAACTGGACTATTGTAACTCAATTCTGTCTGGTTCATCTCAATATCTACTCCAGAAACTTCAAAAAGTTCAATACACAGCTGCTCGGATCATACTTAGAGTACCACGATCAGAGCACACATCCCTGCTGCTCTGTACCCTACACTGGCTATCCATTCGATCCAGAATCAAGCACAAAATTTGTTCTCTGTGCTATGTTTCACTCTCGGACTCTAGTCCAACATACCTATCTGACCTCACCAATGTATACACACCAGCAAGATACTTATGCTCCTCTTCTGTCAGACAATAATATACTCATTATTCCCACTATGAAAACAAAGTCATATGGACAGCGTTCTTTTGCATACCAGGGCCCAGCAACGTGGAATGAATTGCCCACTGAACGTAGACACAAAGACACAGTGATCACATTCAAGAGGGATCTCAAAACTCACTTATTTCGACTGCAAGAACAAACGTAAAGACCTAATAATGTTTCCTACCTGAAATATTCTCAGCATGTTTTTTATTTTTTAATGTTTTTCTAATTTCATGGTGTTTGTTTTTGTAATAATATTATTATATGTTTTTTATCTTATAGGTGTTGTCTAATGTTGTAAAGAGCTTAGAGCTTCTAAAGATTAAGCGCTATACAAAGTCCTCATTATTATTATTATTATTATTTAACCAATTAAATTATAATTTAAATAACACACAATATATGGGTTCAATATAAACTTTATTGTAAATATAAATAATCTTTGGCATAATGGGGGCAAATCCTGTCACAGCAAACTGCACCAGCCAAGCTCTGAATTGTTTCTATAGGAATACCTCAGGAAGAGAGACTTGGGGGAGTTTGTAGGGTTGTGAAGAGTGTCCGACACCTGTATGTGAAGACACAAGGGGCTGATACAAGGTATATAGGGACACTGATAACTGAAACTCGATAAGTCTGATCCTGAGGATTGCTATGATAACAAACATCAGCCAATACTCAATACATGCACCGTAGGAAGCGGGTATGAAGTATATGGACATAATAGTTGAGTACATTTAAGTAATGACACTAACTGGGGGTTCAAAAGCAAAGTTGTGAATGCATGAAACTTGGCAATGGCCCAAACAAAGTGAAGGGAGCTCTGTGACTATGGAACAGTGTGACTGTAACGGAGGGCCCCAATTTAAGGAAATGCAAGGATAAAGATAATGATTGATAATGCAATAATGTGGAAATGCATGAACTAGATTTCAAACTGCATAACAATCCAGATGTGCCTAAAGGTATCAATATTAGATATATGTATTTGATAACCAGTTAGGAATTCACATGTCCACTAACAGAAGATAGAGCTGAAATGACAATGTAGCAAAGGATGTGAAAATGAACGACTGGCATGAACAGCTATACAATGTCTCTGAAGTGTTCCAAATTTGTAAGATGGTATATCTAAGTAAAGAAGCAGAATAGTCCATTGATCGACAAAAGTGTGCACCGACAAGTGAGGCACAAGCTAAGATATATGCCTCAACACAAAGCAAACTCTATTCTATTGGAGTGCACCTGAATGTATATACAAGATACATTAAAGGACCATTGACCCAAGGCTGGTTCAGATGGTAAGGAATTCCAGCCTTAGCAGCACTGGTATCTGCCACAATGTGGCATGTATGTACATTATAGTGATGTGAATCATAATCTAACCTGAGCAAAACAGCCTCAGTGGTAGTGATAAGGATAGTAGTTCTACTTAAGGCATGAGCACTGTCCATGAGAAACAGTGGATCACAAAGGCGAGCTCTATCTAATATCTGAATAGGATGGAATTTCCTCTTCACCTGGAAAGGACAAACAAGGACATCATAGGTCATATCATTAACATGATGTCCACACCTTAACGGAAAATGTAATTCTTAGATGCTCTACAAAACAGAATGAATAGGTGTTTATCCATATGAAATATCATATCTTGCAGAAATAATGGGCTCCACAAATAGCAAATTATCCACACTGCAACAAAGCAAAAGAAACCAGTGCACAATTAGTTTGTAGTACTAGTTCAGTTGAATACATACCAAATTAGAGGCCCCAAAGAGAATGCCAGTTTGAACATAATGATTACATGACACTAAATGTATGTACACGAATGGTCCTCAGCAGAAAGAAGATGGTGTAGCGCGTATAACATAACAAAGACTATTGTCTGAAAGTTGAAATAAAATGGTCCTCCATACCAACTCCAGCTGCAAATGTGGCTGCACCATGACCTCTAGCCAAAGCACTTTGCTGCTGCAGACTCAAATACTGCTCCAGACAGGACATGGGACACAACCACGAGTTCCGAAGGATTGATATGTTGACACCAGCATGAAAAGGGGTCCTTTTTTGTAAAATCACATCTCGAATCCTCAAGCAGTTGCATGTGGAATTTGTCTGCAATGCTCAAACTGTAAATTCACCATATTGCAAGAATCCAAGAAATGCCACTAGACACATGCACTGCAGTAACAAGTCCAAAGCCGATGAACTCCCTCTCGCAACATAGGTGACAACTGTAATATAGAATCTGGAATTGCTATGATATTTTGTTCATTTTTATCCCACGAAGTATACTCTGTAACCTGTCTGACTCCTGAAATAGTTACTATGACCATACTGTAGGTAATGGAATCTAATACCTGCAAGGTATAGCTTAATTGTGGAGTACTGCAGCTGCAGGCTGGTGTGACAGCCTGTGACGAAATAAATCAAAACATCTGAGAGTTCATGTAAAGAGTACAAATGAGCAACAACGCCTAACATTACCAAAAAATTTCTGTACACTGACCTAGTTAAGAGACACAGAAAAACACAAATTCCTGCGCATATTGTGTCAAAATAGCATGAATTGTGAAGTCAGGGGCACACAATAACCAGAAACGTTTATAGTCCATGTCACAGAATGTCAGTGGGAAACTGAGGTGCTGTAAGATGGTCGTGTCTTCAATGAACCCATATGAAGTGCTCTTCAATGAACACATATGAGGTGCAGTGCCATAAGATATGGACAACTCTACTGGTCTGTGCACCAATGAGACTGCCGAACTTTGTATTTCATGTCATAGAACACCAGTGGAAGAATGTGTTGTAAGATGGTCATGTCAACAATGAACCCATAAGAATTGCTCTTCAATGAACTGATATGAAGTGCAGTGCCATATGATATGGACGGCTCTGTCGGTCAGTGCAGCCACGAGACCGCCAAAATGTGCACACCATATCCAGAAACATTTGTATTCCAGGTCACAGAATGCCAGTGGGAGATTGAAGTCTTGTAAGAAAGTCATGTCTTCAATGAACCCATATGAAGTGCTCTTCAATGAACCATATGAAGTGCAGTGCCATAAGATATGGACGGCTCTATTGGTCAGTGTACCCATGAGACTGCCAAACTGTGCACACAGTATCCAGAAATGCTTGTATAACATGTCACAGAACACCAGTGGAAAAATGTGTTGTAAGAAGGTCATGTCTTCAAGGAACCCATATGAAGTGCAGTGCTTGTATGATGGATTTGTGCACCAATAAAACCTGAAAGCAGAAAAAATTGGAAAGCAGTAGAAAGTGTTATAGTAATGTGTAGAAAGACAAAAAAACGAAGTCAGCACTGAACTACAAACTAGAAATTCTATTGCTCAGGCTTTTTGTTGTTGTTGTTGTGGGGTTTAACGCCATTTTTCAGCACATAATAGGCTATACATGGCAGCCAGTATTAATGGTGGAGAAAGAACCAGGGAAAACCCCGGAAAGAACTACCGACCCACAAGAAGCTACTGGCAAGCTTTCTCACATACCCACATTAGCTGAATCCGAGACTCGAACCCACGCAGACAGAGGTGAGATGGCAGTGATCCGTAACAGAGAGCGCTTTAGACCACTTGGCCACTCGGGGTCCCCTATCGCTTAGGCGGATGTATTTCCAAAGACATCAGACTGCCACCTACCTAAGACCTGAATAGGACTGTCTGGTAGACCCTCATAGCTGCCAACCTTCCAGGCTCACAATTAGTGAAAATAGGGATAAAAAGTCGTGAACTTGGACATGAATTAGTGAAAAATACCATGACAATAACTCCATCCACTCTGACCGTCAATACTACACTATGTCAAGATTCCAACATAAAACTAAACACTACATATATGCAGAAATACATCTGCATTTCTATTTATTATGGTATTCATAAACTTCATTCGTTCTTGTGGTTATTTATCAAGACACGATACTGTGGCAGACTTGAACTTCCTCAACTGCTTGATCGTAAATTTGTTTTCTAAACAGTTCAAACTTCTTGCCTGCTGGTTGATCCTGGTGACTAAATTTGCTGACAAATTTTCTGCAGCTAAGGAGGCCCTAAAGTCTGTCTTATTTTTCCTCACTAAAGAAAATACTCTTTCGCTGTCACCGTTGCTGTGAAGAATGCACATGAGGTGCAGCACTTTTGGTTCTTCCACAGGAAAATTTGGAAGTGATTTTTGAGTCCGGGAACATCGGTCGGAACAGATGTTTAGCATGGTCTCCAGCTGATAAAGCTAGATTGTGTTCAACATTAAAACTCACAAATACTGCTTCAGCTTTGGTAGCCTGCAGGCCGATGGCTTAAAATATTTCAGAGCTGAAATCTGTGAATTCTTAATTTTCCCAACTTCTACATGTTTTTTGCAACTGATTTGCTTCCTCACATCGTCTCTGCAACCTAGCTACGATGTCGTAGCCTCAACTTGATTAGTTGTGGTTGAGGCTATGAACTGATCCCATATCATGTATATTCCAAATTAAACTTCACTTTTTGAGCAATACATTTCTTTTTCCTTGGTGGTGAAGACATTTTCAAGATTTTAAATGCAATGCTGAATGGTAACTCAAATCAGTGTTGGTGATGCATGCACGGAGCAAAATTCTGGTTAGGCCCCAGTTTCTCTCAGAAGCGTTTGTAAAACTGCTCTTATACATATAGATTAAAATAGGCTAAAATGCTTGCTACCGGGCCAACTGTACTAATCGGCTGTAGTTCTACTAATATCGCAACCAGCAGTACCAGACCGTTTTGGCAACTGCGAATATCACAACTAGTGCTTAACAGGAAATCGGTTATTTTATTAAAGATTTAAAATAATTGAGAATTGGAGAATTCATTAATTTTTGGCTTGCGGCATGAATCCCTGAAAAAGTCGTGAAATTCACACCAAATTCATGAGGGTTGGCAGCTATGGACCCTGCTTAGCACCCTCCACTGTTGCCCCAATCCTCAAACTATGAGTCTTGAATGATTGAGGATTAAAACCACACAGCAAGAACAATGTGGGCAAGGATTGGTTGAACTCCTGCATAGTTATTGGCAACCCTTTCACAGGTAAGGAAGAGTGGGTCCAAATGACAACAAAGCATTTGTAAATATTGAAGCAGCGCATGGCCAAGGCTATGGTCTTGTAAATTGGTGGGGGGGGCATGACACTTAAGGCAATAAAGGGTACCCTTGGAGTGTTTTAACACTTAAACTCGACAACTAAACCATTGTCACTGATCTGAACCTGAGAGTTTGGGTTTCTGAAACCCGGTTGTCTTACTGTCATTCCCCAACTCACAGGAATGCCCGAAATGCAAGTTGAAAAATGTACTTAAAATAGAGCCACACAGAAGGGATTGAGATTGAATCATGGCAGGACTATCATTTTTAAATTATTTTTAAGACTATATTGTCAATTGGTGGTCTGGCATCTGTGTGCAAAAAAAGCTTACGACGCAACTGCATTAGTTTGGAAAAAGACAAGAATTTGTTGGATCAGGGATATTGTTCAGTTTGTGTGCCTAGCCAACAGCCAAGACATAGGTAGATAGTGCATAGTGTTTTGCAAAAGATACAAATGAAAAGTACCAAAGTTTGGAAAAAGGGAAAGTGCTGTGGAGTTTTAATGTGATTAAATCTAACCGCGCTGTAATCCTCCACCGAACATGGAATGGGCACTATATAGTAAAATGAAACAATATTACTCCCTGTCTGTTATTGTCAGCAGTTCTGGGATTTCTTCTGCACAGGCTGGGTCGGCAAACCAGGTACTTTTTCATATTCAGGCATTTTCAATGCATAGTTATGACCACCGAGGTGAAAACAGCATCCATTATTCTAGGTGACCTGGCAATATGGCGGAAAATAGGTTGCTAACCCAGTGGCATCATCCTGGAAGAATCTGTGAACCTTCTTGAATTTGTTAGCAACAATTTGGAAGCACATTCTCCATGAACGGCAAGGACTCCGCCGCATATCCATTGATTATTTTAATGAAATTGGCTGCAGTTAGCTCAAATGCCAAACAGGTCTGAGATTATGTTGCAACTGTCACAGAAGGGATGGAAGTTGTCTTCCTCTAGCGCTGCATTGTTGTCAAAAGTTGGGGTCATCCAGCAGCAATGATACTGCATACCTAAAGAATAGTGTGCCTGATGGATCCGTGCTTAGAGTGATTATTTTCGGCTAACCTAACTGCCATATTTTGCAGCACCACCACCATGTACCCATCAAACCATGAGGCTCTCCCGGACTCCATGAAGATTGTGAGGCTGTTGTACCTTGCGGTGATATGGCAGTCGTTGTAGAAGATAATGTCAATGCGGTGACAGATGATTGTAATTCAACTAATGTTGCTTGACACCTGCCATGTCCAACATGCCAACGTATCTAAATTAAGTCACTAGCTTATTAACATACTGGCTGCAATGACATCATGTCTAGGCAGAGAACCACAGTAGACAAAGAGGGGCCCAGTAAGGAGCCAGAGAAGGATGCACTGTGTATTACTTAAACTACATTTAACCAATTAAATTATAATTTAATGCCATTTCTCAATGCAAGATGGGCTAAATATGGTGAAAGAACCCAGGTAAGAACCACCAACCCATGGGATGCTTACTTTAAGCTTTCCCACATACCCACATTGACTGAGCACAAGATTCAAACCTACATGGACAGAGGTGAGATGGCAGTGAACAGTAAAGGCAAGCACCCATGGCCCCTGGTAGTTAGTATGTATTTCTGTCATTAAAACATCAAAATTTGATAAAGGTAAGTACTACCAATGCAGAAACTTAACAGAACCTTCTCCATTTGGCATTTTTTACCACAATACTATACCTTCTCAACAAAAATATAGTGAACCATATATCTGTAAAACAGCCTCCAGTCCCGCACACCTGTAAACATAAGATAATATCAAACTTACATAACCTGTCTTATTCAGTGATTTGGACATATGGTTTTTGTTCCACCAATATTTACAACTGTTATTTACTGCAAAACATGGGTTTAACCTTTTATCAGAAACCAATGAAATTTGACAGTATTACTGAAGGATATTCCATCCATTATTATTTTTTAATTTATCAGACCAAAAATGTTAAAAACATCATTCAAACATACTCAGGTGTGCTATTGCTTAAATAAAAAAAGATCTACAAAAAACAGACTGGAAGAAAGTCATTATAGGTTAATTCTGAAAACATATGCATAACTGATAACTGGCAAAATTATAACTTCATTATGTTACTGTCAAGATAAGGTAGATATGGCAAAATCCAAGGTCACTGATGCCCATTGTATGTACTCTCATTCAAGTCGAAGCTTAGGTTCTTTAAATAGGTCCGAGTAATATCTAGTTTTACACTGTCTCTGTGTCAACTTTTGCAGAATTAAAATTAAAGAAATACAGACAGAGAAAGATAAGTAAATACGCTGAACATTGTCTTGAGGCTCAGTGTGAAAATTGGAAACCAACCAAAGGAGTGATCTCTGATAGATTTCAGTCGGACATTTCTCTCCTCCTGCCCTTCAATGCAAATCTTCCCCCACATCTCCCCCCACTGTTCGTAGTGAGTTTGATGCATTCTGAAAACATAAATAGGTATTAAAAGTTAACATTAACAGACACACAATTAGATACAGCTATAATACACACAAAAGACACATTTTTAAAAAAAAACATGACAAATGTACAAGGTTACATTTACAAATGTACAAGGTTACATTTACAAATAAATCAATTAACAACCTGTTAATACTGCTTGTTCTAGAGCATTGCTGTGTAATTTTTGTACTTAAATACCTGTAATAATTGTGTGTGTGAGTGATTTGGATTTTTAATGTAGCTTTAACAATTTTTCAGTCATATTGCTACGATGTCTGCAGTGTGACAGTTTATAGTGGTGTGTAGCACTGGGGCATCATGCCGCAGACATGTAGCTTGATGTCCCACCCAATCACATTATCCTGACACCAGGCCAACCAGTTCTAACACTAACCTCTTAATGCTAAGCACCAAGGGAGGCAGCTGTTAGTACCATTTTCGTAAGTCTTTGGTATGACTCTGCCAGGGATCAAATCCACAACCTGCTGCTTCCGAGGCAGATGCTCTAACCAGTAGGCCACTGGAGCAGTCTCTGTAATAATTGTGAATTTGTTCGTGATTTTTAAATTATACATAGCTAATCCTTTAAATCAAGAAACACAATTCCGTGACCATGTTTTGGATTATCTAGCTTTACTCCTAATGATTTAAGTACATGTTATCACATTAATTTAAACATTTAAGATAATCCCAGGTGTCAAGAGAAGTGGGTCTAAACTCTGAAGACTAAAGAAGCATGTAGTATAATTTTTAATATACATATGAAAAGGATTATATCTGTGAAGATATACATCACTTTTGTAACAACTGTATCATACACTGTAATAAATGTAATCAGTTACAGTATACATATATGTACTCATTGTCACAAACATAATCTATTACTTTATGTCCATCTGAATTCACCGTCATGGGCATGGTCCACCACAATGTCACCAATATGATCTATTACAGTATGTCTAATTTACTTCACTGTTACCTGCATGATCTATTACAGTATGTCTAATTTACTTCACTGTCACCTGCATGATATATTACAGTATGTCTAATTTACTTCACTGTCACCTGCATGATATATTACAGAATGTCTATCTGAATTCAGTGTCACCAGCATGATCTATTACAGTATGTCTATCTGAAATCAGCGTCACTGGCATGATCTATTACAGTATTTCTATTTGAATTCACTGTCACCGACATGATCTATTACAGTATGTCTATCTAAATTCACTGTCACCGGCATGATCTAATACAGTATGTCTATCTGAAGTCAGTGTCACCGGCATGATCTATTAAAGTATTTCTATTTGAATTCACGGTCACCGACATGATCTATTACAGTATGTCTATCTGAATTCACTGTCACTGGAATGATCTATTACACTATGTCTATTTGAATTTACTGTCACCAGCACGATCTATTACAGTATGTCTATCTGAATTCACTGTCACTGGAATGATCTATTACACTATGTCTATTTGAATTTACTACCACTGGCATGATCTATTACAGTATGTCTATCTGAAGTCAGTGTCACCAGCACGATCTATTACAGTATGTCTATCTGAAGTCAGTGTCACCGGCATGATCTATTACAGTATGTCTATCTGAATTCACTGTCACTAACATGATCTATTACAGTATGTCTATCTGAATTCACTACCACTGGCATGATCTATTACAGTATGTCTATCTGAAGTCAGTGTCACCAGCATGATCTATTACAGTATTTCTATTTGAATTCACTGTTCTGACATGATCTATTACAGTATGTCTATCTGAATTCAGTCATAAGCATGGTCCATGACAGTCTATGTCTACTTGTATTCACTGTTATAGACATGATCTATTATAGTATGTTTATCTGGATTCACTGTCACAGGCTTGGTCCATTACATTGTATATCTATTTGTATTCACTGTCACCAACATGATCTATTACAGTATGTCTATCTGAATTCACTGTCATAGGAATGGTCCATTACCAAGTGTCTATTTGTATTCACTGTTAAATACATATGTTAATGATGTATATTTATTAGCTATGATGTCATGAGCATGTTCTATTACCAAATGTCTATTTGCATTCACTGTCAAAGACATCATCTGTTACAGTAGGTCTATTTTAATTCATCACAAATGTATGTGCTTTTGCAGAAACATCAACTGATCTAAACAGAATCATTTTTCAAGTTATTATCTATACAGAATAGTGAAGTGTATCTTCATGACTGAGATATAAATCATATCAATAATTTTAATGCATATGATCTTTTCAAAAAGATATTCACATTTTGCATCACATGTACATCATCTTAAGTGCTTTAACATGAATATACAGTTCATCTCCCATAGATATTTATGTAAAATAATATTATATTCTCTCATTTCCTGCACTTCAAGTTCCTATAGGATTGCATTTATAACCAGGGAAGAATTCATGAACTTGTGTTTATGGACAGAACAACACCAAAGATATCATATCAGGAAAAATTAATTGTGCCTTAAGATCCACAGATGAGAAAATTTCTTTACCCTTGAAGTCTTGACCAGAAATCACAAGTCCATTTCTCCTTGGCAATTCCATCAGCCAATGATGTCATTTCATGGTCAACATCAAAATTAAATGGATCACACACTGCTTCCCAACTGAAATAATAATAACCAGTTTAAACAAGGGTACTACACAATATGCTAATCACATGACCTTTTCCATACTAGTGACCTTTGAGCTAGGGGCTTCACTATTACTGAATGATATGGTGTGCATAGAGGTAAAGTTAAATCAAACATATGTTGGGGGTTAAAATGTGACAGTAGTCTGGATATAGAAACAGGCCACTCACTAACATTATTCCTTGTTAGGCACTTGATCTTAAGGCCAGAAAGACACTGTCAAAATATATAACAGGCTAAAGGTTCATTAAAATACCCTGTTTGAAAAGTTACACTCATGCACGGTTAAAGGTTTATTTTCCCTTGCTATGACCTTCACCTTGTGGCAAGTAGCATGGATTTTAGTATATATGCCATCTATATATAAGAAACTCACAAAAGTTGACTTGAAATCTCTTCTGATGGTTGTAGTTGTGTTCCAGACAAGAATACAAATCACAGAATTAAAAATTCGCTTACTGTTACCTTGACCTTAAGGAAGGAGCCACAGCCTTGGTATGCAACCCACCATCTAGTTATGATATACACTTGGGCAGTGTTTCATTCAAATATTTCAACTGGTTTAAAAGGTATGTTCTGAGCATGGACAAAAGTCACATAATTAAATGTTCCTTACCCTATGACCTTGATTTTGCAGCAGGGATGTGTTTATGGAACATGGCAAACGATCTATAAATGATGTATAAAACAGGCGAAAGTTTCCTTAAAATATCTTCAGTGGTTCAGAATGGCTATTCTATAAGACACACCAACTAGTACTGTACAAAGTTTCATTAAATTACAGACTTTTAAATGGATAATTTTAACAAATCTGAAAATTATTTGCATTTCATGTGCATTCCATTTGCATTTTACCATGAAATGTCACAGCAGCTTTAAGAAGAGCAATTCTGCAATCCATTCATGAAATGCACTTGCATTTCAGTTTTTATTGCTCATTCATCATTCTGCATTTTGCACCTGTGCTCAGTTTTCTTGAAAATGCATGCATAATTTTTAGTCGTATTCATTTGGCATTTCACTTCCTTTGCATTAATTCTGCACTGAGCTATGTCTATTAAATTTGTATTCTTTCTTGGCTTGACTTAATGACTGCATATTTTCTGTATTTGTACCTGAACTTGTCCAAAATAAATTTCATGATGTACCTGACCGGTAATATTTATGTTGTAAACAATAAAATACATAGCAAATATTTCTTTATGAGAGTGGATTACATGTTCAGATCAATATCAGTAGAGGTAAACCTGCTTATCTGGACCCGTGTCTACACCATCAGATATCTACTATAAATTTTTAACTTTTTGACAACTTTGAATGTTTTATAAGGAGACTAACCAACATCCTGGCTCTATTACTGTGTCCTAATGTTTTATATAATGTTATTTACTTGAAAAACTAATCATTCTTGCCTTAACATCTAAAACAGAAGCAGAAGCATTCTTAATGTCGTGCTCAGTTTCTGATTTAGGTGGATTTAGTTATTCAAATCATTATTCACTGGAATTACGAAGTGTTCAATAATATTCTTGGACTGGAACATTAATTTGGAATTATAGTGAATTCAGACAAGAACATTTTAGATTATAGCACATAATCACAATCCAGGCCACTGGCATATTAGTATATTTGAGAATATAAGCATATCAACACATTCAATATTGGAATTTATTTGGAATACTACTGAAATTCTATTGGAACTTCAATCATCTGGATTTGTGATAACTTTTGGACTATTCAGGATTTAATTCACACTACTGTAAGTTTTTTGTATTCTAGGGAAATAAATTATTTGTTGAATTTTACAAAACTTCTTGTTTTTCGCTCTTTTCTCTTGCTTAGTTTAAGACCATGGAGTCATAAAAACTGCAACACACATACCATTTGCATTCATTATTCAGACTATCTGTATTCAATTTTCATCATAATTGGCTCAACAGTTACATGCTTGACAAGGATACAAGCCACAGAATTACAGTTTTCCTTGCTGTACCTTCACCTTTAGGCAGAGGGCAAGGATATGGTACAAGCCATCATCTAGTTAGAAAAAAAAATTGGATAAAGTTTCATGAAATTCTCTCCAACCAATATAAAGTTACTGACCAGGCAAGCAAATGTTAATGGATGGCCAGACTGACAAGACTGTGACATAACATGCCTAACTTAAGATGGGTGCATTTTAATTTAGAAGGATAGATAAGATTCTCCAGCGTGTTTAATTTCACTTTAATCTGAGCAAAAGGTGAAGAAGGAGTGTTCCCATATACATTTCAAAAATGTAATGCAACATCTGTATCCAAACGTTCACACAATTCTTGGCACAAAGTTATTTATACATACAAGTTTCTGGATTAAATTGGTTCAGATGTTAAACTTTACATGTGCAGATTTAATAGTGAGCTCTAACAACAGCCTGGTTACCCCATTGTGATAAGATGCTGTTTAAAGTATTTCTCAATTTAAAAAAAGGTAAATTTCAAATGCTATTTTATGTGTACTTAAGAGGTAATTCTTATTTTAATACCAAAACATTGTCCACTGCCACTTACTTCTGACACTGCTTGCCATCACAAAGAGTATGTATGTGATTTAGATTTTGAACACAGCTTTAACAATTTTAGCTACAATGTCTGCAGTGTGGCATTTTATTGTGATGTCTAACACTGGTGCAGGCATGCAGTATCATGTCCCACTGTCACATTATCATGACACCAGGAAAACCAGTCCTAACACTAACCTCTTTATAAAATCTAGTACTATTTTTATGTCTTTGGTATAACTTGGCTGGGGTTCAAGCCCACGACCTCCTGCATCTAAGGTGGATGCTCTAACTGTTTAGGACAGCGGAGTGGTCCATCATAAAGAAAACCATGCAGCTGCAAGTTATGACTAGTATGTCAGACACTTTGAAATTTCAGACATCAGTATGCTTGCAATCGCTACACTTAATTGTATAAGTTTACCTTTGACCTTTGTTTCCAAATGGAAAGTCTAATTCATTTTCCACCAGGCCCTTGGTGTCAAATCAACATAAGGACTGGAGGACTCAAAGTATCAGTGATACGGAAGAATGGGGACCAGTCCAGAAATGGGTGAAGATAAAATAGAGTATATAAGGGACTTTCTGGCCAGGAATGGTTCAAAACGAAAGTAAGATTTTAGTAAAAATAATCTTTTCTGAGCTAATCCTAGTCGTAACTTTAAGAAAATAGACCATTGTTTTATGGATGGAATGTCAGTCCTTTTAAAGACTTGAGTTTGACTCTTTGGTGCAGAATTGAAAACACATGTCTATGCAGAAATGCTATGACTCATATGGTTTTCCTTACACAGAAGATGCCATCAAGGATGTCTCTATATCGGTGTGATCATGAGGATATAGAAATGTAAAAGTTAATCAATTTTTAATATCACAGTGCTTGCTATGGGAACTGAATTAGTACTACAAGTCCTGAAACAGTACATTATACACCCACTCTGTAATAGTCCTCTATGCAGATAACTGAAATTTGTGTGCAGAAACCACCCTTCTTCTTTCAGTCACAGTGACCTTGACCTTTGACCCCAAAATAATAGGCTTCTTCATCACCCCACATGTAAGATCTAATGTTATTGTGCGCCAATGACAGTAACCATACATTTTAAAAGCAATAAATTCTAGGGTTCTTGGCAGAAAAATAAATTATTGTACAGAAACCAGTCAAAGTGATGTAGTGATGGTTGTTGTTGTTGTTGTTATTGTGGGGTTTAATGCCATTTTTCAGCACACAATAGGCTATGTATGGTGGCCAGAATTAATGGTGGAGGAAGAACCCGGGAAAAACCCAGGAAGAACCACCAACCCACGAGAAGTTACTGGCAAGCTTTCTCACATACCCACACAGGCCGAATCCTGGACTCGAACCCACGCAGACAGAGGTGAGATGGCAGTGATCCATAACGGACAGCGCTTTAGACCACTCGGCCACTCGGGGCCCATGATGTAGTGATGGAGCTATGGACTAACAAAATATGCAACATTTTGTAAAACTTGATATTTTTCCATGTAAAAAACTTTATCAATCTGTGTAAATGCTTGATATTTTTCCATGTAAAAAAGCTTTATCAATCTGTCTAAATGCTTGATATTTTTCCATGTAAAAAAGCTTTATCAATCTGTCTAAATGCTTGATATTTTTCCATGTAAAAAGCTTTATCAATCTGTCTCAATGCTTGATATTTTTCCATGTAAAAAGCTTTATCAATCTGTCTAAATGCTTGATATTTTTCCATGTAAAAAAGCTTTATCAATCTGTCTAAATGCTTGATATTTTTCCATGTAAAAGCTTTATCAATCTGTCTAAATGCTTGATATTTTTCCATGTAAAAGCTTTATCAATCTGTCTAAATGCTTGATATTTTTCCATGTAAAAAAGCTTTATCAATCTGTCTAAATGCTTGAAACATAAAGTAAGAAGATCCCCCAGTTTGGACAAAATGTCTGCATATAAACCCATCATAATGTCTTTAAATCACACAAGTGAAGATTCACTGAATATTATATATTATATCTGGATGAAAATATTGGTTAAAGCAAGCAGCATGTAAAATAATTTCATCTGTGAAGTTTTCTACATCAACATGTCCGACAAAACAAAATAAGGCAACCAATTCTACTAATAATACTATTTTATGTAACCTATTACAAATTATTAAGCAGGATTTAAAAAAATGCCAGACTGAAAACATTGTTAAACAGTGCATGTTTAAAATACATCAACTTATTAGCATGTCATGCCAATTACCACAGTATACCAATTACTGTAGCATGCCAATTACTGCATCATGCCAATTACCAACTATTGCATCATGCCAATTACAATAGCATACCAATTACTACATCATGCTAAATACCACAGCAAACCAATTACTGCATCATGCCATTTACCACAGCATACCAATTACAGCATCATGCCAATTACCATCTATTGCATCATGTTAATTTTCATGGCATACCAATTACTGCATCATGCCAATTACCAATTATTGCATCATGCCAATTACCATGGCATGCCAATTACCAATTATTTTTATTTTATCATGTCAATTACCAATTATTACATCATGCCAATTACCATGGCATACCAATTACTGCATCATGCCAATTACGATAGCATACCAATTACTGCATCATGCCAATTACAAAGTATTGCATCATGCCAATTACCATGGCATACCAATTACTGCATCATGCAAATTACCATGGCATGCCAATTACCATGGTATTTATGCATTTCCATGAACTGCTAAAATGATGCAAACAAACTGATTAAAAAAAATAGGCTAACTTTTGCTGCATCAAGAACACATTCAACTTTATGCAGCCATGAAATATTGGTGCACTTCCTTATGGATAAATTTCTAATTAGAAAGGTAGGAATAGAAAATACCAGCTTAATATTTCTCAACTTATAAAAACTTACATGAAGGTCATCTTTACATGGGCATATTTTTCTGGTTTTGCATCCAAGGTGTTGCACAAGCCATGTCTGAAAAACAAAACCTTTGCAAATAAGGCTGATTACTATCTTCAATATTCAAAGTTGCTCAAACAAGAATTGATCCTCTCCATTTCATACATATTAATGCAAATATCAAGGCTGACACAAAATGAAGTTTTCATTACAAAAATATACAAAGTTTGACATTATTTATGATCTAAGGTCAATTTATCCTTGATTAACTTGCAAGTGTGACTTATTTCCTCCAAGAAATGAATTACACTAATGAACAGTACATTCAAAGCTCATGACACGATGAAATATATTTGCTTATAAGTCAACTTAAAGTGCAAACAACACAGACCATGTTTGGAATATGTTGTTTGCTCTGTTAAATTATTCCTAACAAACTGCATGTGCCCAGATCTGCCACTGCATTACGCAGTAGGATCTCTAATGGATACATGAGTGTATACAGTATGTTAAACAGTCACAGGTATGGAAGTCAGGACTCTAAAGTAGGTGAACCATTAATATAGCTTAAATCTTCTATAATATGGTATTGCCATCTTGAAAACATCGAAATTTACAACAGGTAATAGATTATGACTCTTACAATTTTCATTAAAAAAAAACATTTCTGTGCCAATACTATAACATAAAGAAAAGCTAAAACTTAAAATATTTATTTTTGCTCTTTCTATTATGAAAGAGCAATAATAAATATTTCCTAACAATCTACTTAGTGAGTAGATTATTCATTATTATAAAGATATCATTATTATAAAGATATCATTTAAAAATTACTTTCCTCCTACAAATATTAGGAGTTTCTGTCCTATTTAAGTTGTTGTTGTTGTAGGGTTTAATGCCATTTTTCAGCACAAGATAGGCTATACATGGCGGCCAGTATTAATGGTGGAGGAAGAACCTGGGAAAACCCTGGAAAGAACCATCGACCCATGAGGAGCTACTGGCAAGCTTTCTCACATATATACAATGGCTGAATCCGAGACTCGAACCTACGCAGACAGAGGTGAGATGGCAGTGATCCGTAACGGAGAGCACTTTAGACCACTCGGCCACTCAGGGCCACTCCTATTTAAGTAATATAATGATAGTGTACTTAAGAAAGGAATATAGTTTTAATAAATTATTTTTTTGAAAATACTTAACCAATAACCTTAAATATGAGGAATTAAATAACACTATCCTTAAAATCAAGCCCTCTCTTGACTATAAAAATTGCATCTATAGGATGAAACTCTTTGAATATATCATTATAATTACCTATCCTTACATAAGTGATTGTTCTTTAGTTTGAGTTTGAGAAAAACATCATCAAGGATACTCACATTTACAAAGATGAATGTGAGTGCTTCTTAGAAATAACATTTGATGAGTGTTCCTAGAGAAACATAATATACGATAAAAATGTATTTTCTCAATCAAATGCATTACCCAACTGAATTAACTTTAGGTGGAAAGGTAATAGGAAAAAAATATTAATGCACAACCAACCTCTGCCATGAATAAATCTTTGGTTAAAATATGACTGGAGGAAGGACTAAACTGTTCTCCTAATGCTAGGAAGGACAACTGAAGGTTAGGTAGAATGTGATTCCATCACAAAATTAACATGAAAATTAGTACCATTTCCTTAGCAATAAATAACCAAGCAAATCCACAAAAACTATAAACCCAATGCCCATAAAAAGATTCTGATGAGTAATTGTCTAGGTGCCAACTTGCTGTCTCCTCTTTGCAATACATGATCATGAAGAAATAAAGTTAAGATGGTCACTGATGCTGAACAATCAAAATGGAACTGGAGACAGTTCTGGTCTAATGATGGAGCATGCAAATCACACACCCAGCAGACTGAAGCTACATACATGCCAACCCATGGTGAGGAAAAAGTGTAATCCAAGTGGACAAAAAGATTAATCTGAACAGAAAAAGAGTAATCCACATATAACATAATAAAATTCAATGAGCATCTGTACAAAATGATTTATTTACCCCTCTGGACTTTTAACATCAATTACTGCTTCAGATTTTCATATATAATACTTTGAGCTTTAAAAAGCAAGAGTCTCTCATATTGCATTTCAAAACACTTTGTACCAGCTGAGACCATGAATGTTTTCCACACCAGTAAAGTACTAAGTGCTGGGTTACAGAGCCTGGATCTGAATTCAGTTTTATTTTTGTTAACAATACTGAACAATCTCTCACAGCCAGCATTAGAATGGTAAAGAACCAATATTCCTTTCATAACCTGACAAAGAAGAGGGAATTTATATCTTCCAGATACTGGGTCTTTTAGCTGGGAAATAAGGTGTCATTGCACATCAAATCTGTCCGCATTAAGTACATTGTCAGGAAGAATGCCAACTTGATACTTCAAGAGTTCTAATATATCAGCAGCCTTTCCTGTGGAGGGTGCATCATATGACAGGGACAACCTGATATGTACAATGATGGAGACATTTTTCAAAATATAGAATGCAACTCCTTTATGAATTCCAGTCATCACTGATGCATTATCTGCTGAAAACCTCAATCAGTTCTGCCAACTTATGATTATTCAAAGCATTATTAAGCAAAAAAAAAACATTTCCTCCAGTGGAATCTACTGTTAATTCTGGTAATTAAAGAAGTGCACTCTGACTTAACCCTTTTTGTTGTCTTAGTCTCTTACACAGACTGGCTACAACGTTTTGTCATAAACACTGCTCCTGTCTGTTGCAATACTAAATGGCCCAATTTCTGTGGCTTCTGCAATTTTAAGTGAAGTATCTTCTGCTAAACGCCGAACAATATTAGATGATTATTCTTGCACATGCATATTTTCTGCAATTTTGGAATCAGGAAACATCCGTTTGAACAAAGGACCAACGTAGTCTTACACTGCTAGGGTAGTCCCTGTTCTATTAAGAACTCATTAAACAATGCCTCTGCATTTATAAAATTTGTGTCCATAATTTAGTTCTGCTATAAACAAGAAGTTACCTTTGTATTGGAGTCAGAAAAATAAGCTAATTCAAGGTTTCTTTGTTTTAACACCATGACCAATATTTAAATCATTTCCACACAGCCTGCAATGTGCATGAAGCTGCCTTAGAATGGAACGCTGTATAGTGTAATTCATGTATTCATCTTTGAATTGATTTTTTATCTTTTCCTAATTCATCTGTGAAATTATTTGAAAAATATTTTGCTCTAACACATGCATCAACAAGAATAAATCTGACGACTTTTAGCGCCAAATACCGACAGACTGGTTCTTTACCAGATACGAATTAGAACAAAGAATCTGCAAGCAAAGATAAAAAATTAGAAAAAGTCTGTTCTTTCCTGTGTAAGCCATACAGCTCCTATAAAATAGAAACTGAGGTCAAAGGTTTGAAAGTAGAACATAATACTGTTAGGAAAGTGCATGCAAGTCTGCGGACAAGCGTACTCTTATGCTGTAGCTACGTAGAAGCCATCCTTTTTAGAATATGGTCTAAAAGATTAATGGGATGCTGATAAAAATGAGAAAACAAATCATCAAATTTTTTGGGAGGGGATATACCAAAAACACATAAGATATAATTAAGTGAAAAATGGCATAATGATTACGCCAAAAGTGCAACGGTTGGCATGTATGAAACTATGGCTATAGAAGACCATTTCTTGTATGATTGTACATATGCCAAAATGGGTAATTAGACCAAATCTGCATTTCTTTGCATTCCATTCACATTCTGCTTGCATTCTATCGCATGTTCATTTTGTCTACTAGTACACATTTTTCTTTGTGTATGATCTCAGAAATACATGCAGATTTTGTTTATCACATTTACCTTTGCTTCTTTACATTGTTCTCATTTGGAATGAAATGAAAATGTATTTATGTAAGCTGAGTTTTGCATTTTCAAATTTTCAAGATTGTTACTTGAAATCATAAAAACAAAATCTAAGTACATTGTCTTATTAAAAAGTGAAACTGCAAATGCATAAAATGCAAAAGACACTGAATTAGGATAAATATACAAACTAACTACTACAACTGCAATAAGCTGAAAAATAATAGTTGTATATTATTTCAAAATTTTATTTTGTTCAAAGAGTGTACATATATAATTGTTTGTGATGATGTCATCATGTAACTGGCCGTTATTTTTTACATCTATCTTGACAAAAATAATTTCATGGATTTGAAGATGTGTATAAAGCATAAAGAAAATCATGGATTATCAAAAAGAACATTTTCAACCATGGAAATTTAGTGAGAACATTTTCAAGTCCATTTATAAAATGCATTCACATTATAGTCTGCTTCCCTTTTTCATTCATAGTTCAACATTCTTCAAATTGCAATCATCATTTCATTTGTGTTTATTCTGTATTTCATCTGCATTCTGTATGAATTCATACTGCATTTCATATATATTAATTCTACATTCGGTGCATTTCAATTGTGTTCATTTTGTATTCCACTTGCATTTTGTCATAGTGTTACATTAAAACTGGTAAAAAGATTTATTTCTAGGTCCATAACAGTTTAATTTCTACATTATTCTGATTGGGTAATGTATTCATCAGGGAAATCTGTGTGTTTAAAAAGTGATCTGCATGTTGAACAACTTGAAACATTGTTGTATATATACTGCCTCAAATATTTATAGGGAGAACAATCTTAGATGATAGGCAACTGTTTAAAGATAAGCTCCGACAGATCCCATCTATAAAATGCTTTGCAGATATTTTACTAAAGACATCTTTGTCTGATATTAAGCATAGCCTCAACTTTTTGACACATTGACAGGACTCTAGTGTTGATCAATCAGAGAAGAATTGTTGTAATTTTGTCTGGCATATTCATAATTACTGTAATTATGACTGGCATATCCAGAATTACTGTAATTTTGACTGGCATATCCAGACCACACAAAAAATGAATATAAAAGATACAGACTGAGTATGGTAATTTTCATCCAGTGCTAATCAATTAATCTAAAAACAATTAGCTTAAACTAAATCTGTACCAATTGGTAAGATTCTGAATTAGCTACAACTGACTTTTCCCATCCAAAATATGGCTGAGTAAAAAGAAGTCAAATTAACCTCATTCAACTGGCCAAACAAAATGATGGGGGATATATACTATTCCAACTTACAAAGACAACAAGGAATGAAACACCTATAAGCGATTGGAAACTTTCTGAGTATGAATGTTTAACATAAACCAGAAATCCAAACATTCTGACACTACAGCTTTAACTCAGTGAAGCAATATCAATGATTCTGAAATACAAATTATGAAACTCAAAGCATATCATTAATTTTCCTGAATTTCAGTGGCATACAAATACTCCAAGTATTATATCTAATTTTGGGTTCATACTCAATTACTGTTCTGATATTTTCAAGAATATTCAGCCAGATCAATCAGATGAAGAGATACCAATGATATCAGGGACCATTTGATGAAAGACATTTGCATATACAAGGATATAGCTTTGAACACTAAATAAACAAATCACTGAAAATGATGTCATCATCGATAAATAAGGCGAAGTGATACCAGAGTGAAAAACTAGAGCTACTAGTTAGCAGGATTTTATAGCAAACCCTTTGTTTATATGGCAATAACTTAACATGTTCAATTAACCATAGAAAGCAAGTCACAACAATCTAGTTTTAGTAGACGACACAGCTTAACTCCAAGACACAAAGGCAACACATTTAGTGACAATAGACTGAATTAGTCCACATACACCATCTTTAAATATTGTTCTAAATCCTGGACAGTTTTGTTAGACTGTCTCAATTTTGAGGAGTGAATTGCACTCCACCTAAGATGTACTTAAAGTGCAAACAGAGTTGGAAAAGATGAACAGACAGATGGATGGACAAAATGATTCCTACATACTGCTTGCATTTTGACTCAAGGGTATAATTACATCTGCCTCAAAGTAATAACTTAGCTCATCAAATAAACCAAGTATCAATGGAAATTTTTAGATTGTAAATCTTCTGTAAAGGCATAATGGCATTTTGGTAGAAACAGTGATTTCAAGATCAGACAATCTTGCATTAGAGCTCTACTGTGGCCAACACAGCACTCTGCTATGGAACGGCATTCCATCCGATGGAGAGTCAAGCACTCTCTATTGATCTCTTGAAATATCAGAGAATGCTCCATCCAATCATTATCAAAATATCTTCCTTAGTATTTGGGCAACTAAGAAAAGACTAAACTAAGTTGTGAAAATTTAATAAATTAGAAACAAATGTTTGGTTTAGGTTATAAAGATTTTAAATTGTCAATGTTATATAGTGCAAACCATAAAAGTGACCCACTGGACTCGTGTCTGACCACTTGACCAACCCAAACATTTGACAATAATGTAAGTAATCACAACTAGTTGGGTGACTGAATTGGTCAGCAAGCCACTACTAATCCAAGAGATCATTAGCCACAACTGACTTAGCAAAATTTTAATCTCTATTATTCAGTTTGTCTGCAGTACCTAAGTATCCCACTGAATGAGACTTTCCATCTTCTAAGGGGTTCCAAAAGCTGTAATTTGACACCACCTGCTGTGAAACTGACACCATCAGTGTTGTAGAAACATGTATCAGGGTGTACTGGGTGTTCATAAAACCCCAGTCCTGGTACCTCCAGTAATACCCATACTTCTGCTTCCCGTCCTTGTGTCCGTGCAACTCTCAGTGCAATTTTTGTTCCATCTTTTCCAAACCCTGCCAAGTATGCTGAATCCAAGGCCTAGGGATAGTAAAAAGAATTACATAATTTTTACTGATATTTATATTAGTGCAGTATAAAATGCACAGGATGGAAACATGCCAATTAAGAATGGAGTTAAAACAACCCTATATATATATATATATATATATATATATATATATATATATATATATATATATATATATATGGTGTTTAATCATTTGAACAGGACCACTCCAGTGGGCCTAGTGGTTAGAGTGTCTGCTTCAGATGCAGGACATCGTGGGTTCAATCAACAGATGAGTCATACCAAGGACTTACAAAAATGGTACTACCAGCCTCCTCGCTTGGCACTCAGCATTAAGAGATTATGAGGTTAGTGTTAGGACTGGTCAGCCTCGTGTCTGGATAATGTGACTGGGTGGGACATCATGCTACATGTGCTAGACCTCACTATAAACTGCCACACTGTGGATATCATAGCAATACCACTGAAACAATGTTAAAGCTACATTAAAAATCCAAATCACACACACACACACACATCATCTGAACACATTTGGGGGGAGCCACTGGTCTAATTAGCATAAGGAAAATGCACAGTCTAACAACCCAATTCATTTTAAATCAAGTAAACTAAAAAGTGTATATTGATACACATAAGTTAATACACACCACTGCCCTGAATGAGAATATTTAAGCCATCTTTATTAAAGATTATTGGCATGTTCTTAATATGTGTCAATTTTATTTTGGTCAATTATGCAACTGGTTTAGTTGGTCACCTATCATACTATTGACGACACCAGTACCCACATGATTACATAGCTGATTTGTGTTTAAACTGTAGGACTTGTAAGACCCCATATAGCTTGAGAGAAAAAATATGTCATTCCCATGAACACAAAAATACCAATTTAATACTCATAAAGCTTGTGAAAAATTATGCCCCCCTCCAAAAAAAAATAACAATTTAATGGACAGTTCTTAATGTGATTTATATTTTATTTTTGCGATAGAGACAAGCATATCTGATTCTCAGACTGGATTGGATACATTTATGACAAAGCCAGTGTTATGATCAGAAAGAACAATTCAGTTCTGACCATAATTCACTCAAAGAATACAAAGAGGAAATTTCAACAACAGTATCATCCAGTCTCCAATGAGTGCAAACATGAACACATATAACACCTGCATTACATTCAAACCTCCCATTTAACTACTGACAGTAAGAAAGACTGCATCTAATTAGGACTATATTTCTAATTATTTAAATAAAAGACTGGTGTTCATTTTATTTAATCTCTGGTTGAGTTGTTGTTACTATGTGAGTGTGTGTACATATATTTATGCATGTGCATGGTGATGATATTGGACAGCATTAAGTCTGCAGACAATATTTTGTTTGTAAGTGTACTAAATGCTTCAGAGGAAATAGATACATTATTTTATTTCAATCAAATTTGAATTTCCAGTTATTTTATACTGGCTCATATGAAAACACTATTATTTTCAACTGGTTAACATTGCTTTCTTTGTGTCATGTGCACTAACTCCCCTTGGAATATTAAAACATACTTTGAGTCTAAAAAACAAACAAACAACAGTCTGGGAATATGGTAGGTATGTAAATGCCGACAGCAAAAATATGGCTACATCTTTCCCAATGTAAATTATAATCTACACCTCTCCCTCGATAACTCGTGCACATTGGGGTCCAAAAACATTGACTGCACTATAAGTGAGGTGCCAGTTATCAAGGGACCTATAAAAAAGCTAAAACCAATAAAGGGATCGACGTAAAGGCAAAGGGGAGATTGGCAGGTTGTAATGTTGAATACTCAACTGACAATTGTGCTGAGATTAACTGTGAATAAATATTCTTCATAACAGTGTACTTTGTTTATATTTTCCTCATTGAGCAACATTAATTTAGGATAAATTACAGTATATTGAGGAGGTCATCAAAAACATTATTCCACATGGTCTCCGTTTGCTTAACACGTGTACCACGTCACATATGGTGTACTAAGTCACTAATTTGTGTGTTGAATTGGATACATTCTTGTTTTATTGTTTGATCCAAATTAGGCGGGTCTTTTTTAATACAAAACATCAACACTCTTTTCGAGAAACATTGTTGATCAAACGATAGATAGATAGATCTGACTGTGGTAGAAGTAAATAAACAAAAAATCACAAGGGTTAATCATTACTAACATGAATTCAGTGGGTCTACAAATTTAAAACAACGTAAATTTGAACACGATAATACTTGCTGTTTGTGACATGCTTGACAAATATACAATGTTGTCGGACATTTCTGCACACTTAAGGTTTCCATCTCCAATAGTGAAGCAAAAAGCATACCGAAAATTTGACCAATTGATGAAAATAAAATACAGCATTGCTTACCATTAGAAAAGAGGCAATTGTCACCAGAATATTCTGTTCAAAATAATATTAATACCCCCTCCCCTGTTTTCCTGACTCGCGATATGTCATCCTATTCTGCGCACAGCTTTGGAAAGATTAGAAATTAAATACATTACTTTGGGCTGTTTCTGTCAGCAGTTCAGTTGAGTAGTTAGGTCAGGTTTATAGCTAGTTTTACAAAATTCAAGGTAAAAATGCCAATAAATGACAAGAGATATTAAAGGAATAGGGAACATACAATTAAATTTGTGGTTATATTACTCATTTGTTGCCCAAGATAAATTAAATAATAGTTTGGGGCGACCCAGTTACACCGTAAAATATTTACAGTACATTATAGGGAATGAATTGCGCGAGCATTTCGATATACATATTTGTCGAGTAGAAACGAGGCTGAATAAACGTGATGTTACAGGATCTTTTGCAGCTATCGGCCATTGCTCAGCATCCTGTTGATCCACTGTGCTTGAGAGTAGGCAGCATATTAGTGTTTGTATTCGAGTTTTTTTTCCAAGAATCTTCCAAAATGCCTCACTGTGCAGCGTTTGGATGCAACAACAATTCGACTGGTAATTTTTTCCAATTTCCGAAAGACAAAATCCGACGAAAGGCTTGGATCCATTACTGTCACTGTGAGAACTTTGAGCCGGTAACTCATAGACTTTGCAGTCTTCATTTTTCAAAAGATCAATATGAAGTTGATCCAGAAAGACGTGCAGAATTGGGATATTTAAATGCCAGGGCAAAACTTAAGCCGACTGCAGTACCATATATTATTCTAACCCTAGGCCTGGGGGAAGATCTACCGACAGATCCGAGTGGGAGCAGCACCACAACTGTCAAACCACAACGAGTAAGAGGAGCCTATCACAAATGGCGGAATGCAGAGGTAAATAAATATGTTGTATGCACTCTAATTTCCATCAATGTCGTGACAATAATGTAACTGAAGTATTTAAACAATAATATCTGCATAAAATAGAGCTCTGTTCATCTCACATTCCCATGCTTCTCCAACATTATCATCACACCCCCACCCCATGTGCTGCGGAGATTGAATTATTGCGTACACTATATATTCCTGGAACATATTTACCTCGGAAAGAGTTGTTTATGACGCTAATGTCAGAGTAACAGTACTCTGTATTTAAAATATAGTGGAATGCATAATTTCATGTTTTTCACTATCACCTGAGAAATATGAGCCTTAGGCTATGACATAGGATAAACTTCTTTGTGCCCCCTCCACCTTCCTTTTCCCCTTTTGTGTGGTCATAAATGTAATGAATCAGTTGTTGCCATGTGACTACTCAAATGTTTCAAAGATACTACATACATACTACAAATGCTTTTTCCTGTCAATAATAATTGTTTTTTTCTTTCTTTTTCTTCAGGTTCTGCATCAAGCAATGCAAAGTTACAATGCAACTTATGTACTTGATACACCTGCAAGTGCATGTGCTCTGGTAGAGGTAGATGATGCTTAACTCAGCATACCAGCTTTCCTACCAAGTCCTCAGGCCCAACCACAAAAACTAACACGAAGTGTGAAAGTTCAGGCTAAATTAGATCCCTCAAGGAGGACTCGCATACTTCAGGTTCGAGCTGCAACAAGATCAATAGCAATTCAGTGTGAGCTCCTAAAACCAACAGAGGATTCAGATAATGAAACTGAACCAAGCAGTGAGGACGACACTGACCCTGATACATACCACGATTCAGAATATGAACCACATTCAGATACTGATGATGGATAGGACAGTGATGATAACAGTGACTTTGAAGATATGCACATGAACTATAAGCTTGATAAAGATGCAAAACCAGAAGATCAACAACAGTTTCAGGTGTCTGGGTCTGCTTTGGCAGAATTGACGAATGTGTGTAGATCATGTTGTTTGCCCTCCCAGACGTTTGTGAAATTTTCTCGAGGAACAATGATCACAACAAATTCAGTTTGTGTCAATAGGCACATTTCAGAATGGAAAAGTCAGCCCTGTGATGGAAGAATGCCATGGAGTAATATGTTTACTGCAGGAGCAATATTTTTCTCTGGTATCAACTGTGCAAAAGCTTTGCTCCTATTTGAGGGAATGAATATGCAAAGTTTCAGTAAATGTACATTTACAAAGCTACAAACATCTTATATTGTACCTGCAGTTGAAGTGGTATGAGAGAAACAACAAGCTTCCTTAATTGAAGAGCGCACTGGAAAGCAAATAATATGTGGAGGTGATGCTCGTTGTGATTCCCCTGGGTTTTCAGCCAAATATGGGGCTTATACTTTGATGGATTTAGAGGCGAAGAAAGTACTTGACATCCAGCTAGTGCAGGTACAATATATGGTTGTCATTAGAGTGTTATGTGAATGACATTATTATATTGTATACAACTTTTAAATTGGCACACAAAAGAGGGAGGCAGAAAGACAGTATTTAACTTTGAGTAGAATTACTCAATTGTCAAGGTCTTTTTAACATTGGTTATTCCACTAGCATACCAAATTTCAATTGTGTATAGCTATCACTAAATGTTGATTGGGTTGGTTGGTTATGTTTTACCAGAATATTATACTTTTGTATTATAGTCTGTACTTTGATAACATAACTGTATCAAATTTTATCAAGTTGAACTACCTCAAGATAATGCAGTTGGATCAATTAAATATTAACACAAGTGATTGTTAGGTTACTGGGAACTAGACTTGTTGTTTTGAAATTGTCAGATATACATATTTAGACTGCTCAGCAAATTTTAATACCTGCAAAGGCAAGCCAATGCCACCTGCCTTTTGTATCCTTGAACGTCCTGTTAAAAACAATTAATCAACTTTGCAAATTGTGCATTTTCTTTCTATTTAAGAGCAACGAAGTTAAAGGGTCCACGCATATGGAGATTGAAGGTCTGAAGAGAGGATTGAATCACATTGTTAATGATCATGGTTTGACCATTAAAGCCCTTGTTACAGATCGGCATAGAATGGTACAGAAATATATGAGAGAGCAGCGAGCAGATATGAAACACTATTTTGACGTATGGCACTTGGCAAAAGGTACATATATAGATATGTGTTGTAATAATTAAATTGAATTTAACTGAAAACATTGTCATTTTTTATGGATGCTATTCTCATGCAAAATTATGTCTTTGTTTGAATTCATACTTTTTCATTTTCAGGCATCTCCAAGAAACTGGAGGCAGCTGCAAAAAAGAAGGATGGTGAATTGATTCGACCGTGGATCAAGTCTACAGTGAACCATGCCTACTGGGTTGCAGCTTCTTGTGTGGACAATGGTCAACTTAAAGTTGCCAAATGGGATTGACTTATGAACCACATCACAAACAAGCACGAGGACCATTCTACCATCTTCTGCAAATGCGAACATGGTCCCATTTTGGAAGAAAGACAGTGGTTGAAGGATGGTATGTTTACAATTAGAATGTGTATAGAAAAGTATACATATGCTTACACAGCTCTATTTCAATATCCAGTTACTGATACTAGCTGTGTACACACGTGAGCTACTGGTATAACCAAACAGAGAATGAGATTTGGCCATAATTTTATCACAATTTTTTCCAATCAGAGATTTGTGTGTGTGTGTATGTGTATATATATATATATATATATATATATATATATATATGGTTGGGAAACAAAGTGCTATTTATATTGTGGGATTATTCTAAAGAGCTGAAATCACAATACGCCTTTCATTTAACCAAACATGTAAGCACAGACTGATAAACTTGTTCATATACACAATCATTTATCTTGATTAGTATCCAGGGCATACAAACTTATGGATAAAGTCATTCGCAGTCCTCACATACTCCAAGACATCCAGAAGCTATCACCTATACATCAAACTTATGGCTTAGAAGTGTTCCACAATGTTGTGAATCACTACGCACCCAAGAGCACACATTTCTTTTATGGATCCATGCTTGCAAGGTAACTAGTATGCAATTAGATTAGGTGAAAATGAGAACATGTGTTTCTGATCAGCTGCTCCTAGCACTTTTTTCCCCTATGGTGATTAAAAAAAACTTGCAGAAATTAATTATTGCATGAAATTGAGCCAGTGTTGCCAGTACTTTGAAACACTTATATATTAATCATTGTATTGTATATATAATGTTTAAAAACTAAATTGAAAAAACCCTAACTGCCTACCTTAAGTGTAAAACTAGCTCAGTAAGTAGCAAGAATCACTGACCATTTAATTCTGATTGGGTTTTTTTTTGTTGCTTTTATTTCTTCAGGTTACATCTAGCTGCCCTGTACTATAATGAAAATGCAAACAATGCACATGCAGTGACCAAGACTGGCCAGGAGCGGTGGAGAGTTGTCTATCCAAAAGGCAAGAAAGGGGTGGAGGCCGTTGTAAAGCACTGCAAAGTAGACCCAACCTTCGGTAAGATTTTGACTAAATATGTTGGTGGCATATCTGTTATGTGCTGTATCCTCCTTTTCTACACCAAAACCATTGTGTATAAGCTGCTGTCACAATTTCTCGGGGATGATTGGTGTCAACTGTAGATTGACAATAGCCATTTTTAACGTATAAATGTAATGTCCAGTGTAAACAGGTAATCAGTGCTGGATTAAGGCGTTGTAAGCACTGAAAATATTATGGTACCCACCCCCCGCCTACAAAATGTGAAACTAAAAAGGAAAAAACACTAAAAGCTAAAAAGTAAATCAAAATACATGGAGATCGAAATGGTCATATATAATTCAATAATTTCATCATCAACACTTAATTTGAATTTTTTCTGTTGCCCTTGTTGGGCTGGTGCCTTAAGCATGCCCTTAGTGTGCTTAATGTGTAATCCAGCACTGCAAGTAATTAGAAGAAATAAAGTAATCTCTAGTAAATTCTGAAATATAAATAATATAATTAAATACATTTATAGTTCATGGAATAAATTTTATTAAAGTTCATTATGTTGGGACACAGGTTATTCTATCATTTGGAAAATATAATAGTTCAAAATTAAAAAAGTTTATTGATTTCATATCTTGGTGCATTTTTATTCTTTAAGGTTACATTGCACTCCTGAAGCAGGCATTGCTGGACTTGAGGAAGGACTTGCCTACATACAGAGAAGCATACATATTCATGAAAGGGGCATCTCAGTATCCACCACCACTCACAGCATCATACAAACAATTTTCAAAAGATGAACTCATCATGAAGCACAAATCACGCTTTATGAAATCCTAGAATTTTTATGGTGCAGCATATCTGAAGCCAACATATTCCTCTGAGGGAAAAGTTTCTCTGATTTTTGAAACAACACAGGATGGAAGCACTTTACGGTTGTGTCTGCCTAGTCGATGCCAAATCCATGTGACAAAATGCCGATATGCTATATGCCTGTATGTTCTGCAAATAAATATAGAATGCCTATAAGAGTAAATTCATACAAGAGTTAGATATTTCTTCTTTGGTAAATCATGCTGAATTGTACTTTTAGTACTTCAGGTGAATTACGTTTGATATGTTTATTTTTTTATCAAATTATTAATCTTCTTTGAATACATATAGATTTGATACAAGACATCATACAAGAGAAATGACCCATATCATTATAAAATTGTTCTATTTATTTGTTGTTTGTTTACTGTGTTCTTGAAGACTCATTAAACCTAGTTGATAAGCAAAAAATATTTGTTGTCATGATTGCAACATCATAGTAATTATTAGAATTTATAACAAACCTGCTATTCTTTTCTCAAAACAAATATATATATATATATATATATATATATATATATATATATATATATATATATATATATATATATATATATATCTTAATGGCACATGAGCACAATCCAGGCTATATAATGTAAAAAAAGTTTAGATATCATTCCAAAGAAAAGACAAGAAAAAGGGCAAAGTCTTTAAAAGAGAAAGCTACATTTTGTTCTTAAAAACTGCATTCTTTTCATAAGTTCAAGACCATCACAGCTTGAACATCATAATGGAATGCATCCCTCTGCAATAAATGTTGCCTCCATGAGTTGTAAGATGAAAAAGTAAGAAAATCTTGCAAATAGTTTGTTTTGTAAAATGTGTCCCAAACATTGTCACAAGTGTAGGAAAATCTGATTAAACAGGAATTTTGAAGAAATTTGTATAAGATTGGAGAAATTACTCATGTATTGGTTCATTATCATCCAAAGGTCCATGATGTTCCAGGTATTCATACAGGGATACGTCCAGCACGTGTCTGTTTAAGCAGTTTGCAATGAAACTTTCATGGAGGGTTATACATGTCAGGTCACCCTTCTTTTTCTCAATTACCTCTACCTCTTCACAGCATAAGCACTCAATTGCCGAGTTCATCATTTGGCAATATCCACAGTCACACCTGTAAGGAAAGAGCACAACATAATTTTGACCATTCAAGAATGTTTAAAAATCACTTTCAACATTTTGTAAGCATTGAAAAGGAAAGATGCGGATTAGAAATAGTGAAAAGGAAAGATGCGGATTAGAAATAGCATGTTGATTCTGCATTTGAAATAACGTTTGACAAAACAACATTAGTTCTCAGTATGTTGCCTTTCAAAGTTTTGAGTAAGCATTATCAAGTCAATGTGATATTATGAGTCGAATTGTATTTAATAGGTTAATATTCAGTGCAACTTATGACATCGTTTGACCTGTGATTTTTGTGTTTATAGATTACAGAAGGAGTTAATCTTTGGTGTGTACTGACATTCGTTATCATAGTCATGTATTCTGCGTGGGCTTTTGTCCTTTATTTGAAAAAGAAAACACATACAACAAAAAAATCTGTGTTTACAGTGTACAGCACTTCATTATTTCCACTAGAATCGGTGCTCTGAAACAATGCAGCAATTATAAATTTACAAAATCTATATGTGGCTTTCATTGCTTTAAAAATTAAGAAAACTTTGCTACTTAATATCGAAAATGTTTTATTTAGCAAGACATAAACACTAGAATACAGCTTTACAAGTATCTACTTTGATAACTCGCACTATCAGTATAATTTAAAAGTTTCAGGCAATCAAGTGAGGATTATCGAAATTTGTGTCCACCAAAACTTACAGATTTATACACACGGGAGTTGACAAAGTTCCAGTTTCTTTTAATGAAATGTAACGTGCGTTCTGCTCATTTTTTTATATGAAATGCATGCTATAAATCGTTACAAACCATTGTGTGTTCTCGAGTCGTCCTTCTTCACTCGGCAAAATATCCTCATCATTCGAAGAACATGATGTGTCATCACTACCCTCTTTGTTGTTAGTCTTCAAAAGTGGCTCAAACTGATATGGTAAAATGTTCACGCTTACTGAGAAGTCGGGGAAGTCGTTCTCGCAATTTTCCATGACGCAAAAGGGAAAAGAAATTATCTGAATCATGCTAGCAATCTCCGTAGTTAGCTCGGTTGGGTGATAGCAATAGGTCCTATGACGTCACTACCGGCCACGTGATACGTATCTAATTATCTCTCAAGGCACTTGCGCGGATAACCGAAATATTTCCTTGTAGTAACTAAAGGGCCCGAGAACGGTGTACGGGAATAAGATAAAATATAATTTTGCACTACAGGCAATCAAATAATATAAAACCAACATGTACGTTCCCTATTCCTTTAAGCAAACTAAACCGATCTTGTAAAAAAAGTTAGTAAAGTTCAACGTTTTATAAAAAATAAGCTGTTATGTGGAAGTGAAACAACAATGAACAGTATGTAGTTTGTTTACATCTTATTGATGATGAAAAAATTACTAAAGAATTTAGAAACAGACTATACACCATGGAATTTCTTGAGAATTTATGTTCTAGCAGCAAGTTGACACGCTGGGTATCAGATGATTTTGTATGTGTGGGACAACTTCTTGCAAAACTGGAAACCTGGATTAAATTGCAGTATTGTTTTAAGGCATACATTCCCCTCTTGTATATAATGTATTTATTTGCATGATTCTAAAAGATACATTGTAAATCGGATTTTCTGGGTTATCGGTTCAAGAAGGTCATGGAGTGGGTCTTCATGTTGACATTTAGAAATCACATTTTCATATGCATTTCGAGTCAAAATGCAGGATATTTTTGTGCTCTTTATGACTATCACTTTCCTTAATTAAAGTATGATTGTTCTATCTTGATACAAAATGGATTTTTAAACAAAAATAACACGTGATTCAATGTTTACAGAAATGATGTATCATTGTGCAGAATTACCAGATGCACAAAATTAGCCGACATGGTAGTAACCTCACATTTTGAAAAAAATCAGTTAATGTTTTTGTGTAACTCCTGCTGCCGAGCAAAGTCCCACAGATTTCTCAACTTATGATCTTTACATAGTATATTTTGTGTCTCCAGCACCATATAAAAATGTGAAATCATTTTCGATTGGTCAAATAAAATGAATTTTGATCACGGTAGTGACTATAATAACTTATGCTCAGATTTTCATGCCTCTGAATTTTTTTCTTTTGTACCTCCCTTGCTTGATTTGATACAAAAGACATATTTAAAGTGATAAAACAACACAGGTCTCTTTTAATTGATTTTTTTAATGCAACAAACACTTCCCCAAGTTGTTGATCAAAACAAAGCTGGCATGTAATTAGGTTCTCACAGAAGTACTCATGGGTTTCGATGTGTCAGTCGATTGACTCTTTTCATGTTTTCATAGAACAGAATATGTTGCTATTATAATGTTTACACTGAAATGGAATTAAAGGATTAGAACGTGACTTTCACACAGCAAGACATTTAACTGGTGTTCATTCTCTTTTGTCACCTGTTAGCATTTACCATAAGTTTTCATCGATCGCTGTTTCACCAGACTTTTATTTACAATGTAATGACAACTATTTATCATAAAAAACTTAATATCTTATTTAGAACTTGCAAATTTCACAATATGGATTCTATCTTTACGGGCAATAATCACCATTTTCGATGATAAAACGAGCGATGTATCAAGGTTTAATTTACCAATTCTTATCGTAATATTTTCACGTTCAGCATATTTTAAAAATATTTAAAATATATTTTCTTTGGAAAAAATTGGAAGCCACACCGTACATCGCGTTATAAGCGAGATCACGAGTTATCCGTGCGTGAGTTATTGAGGGAGTGGTGTACTTGATTTAATTTTTTGTCTTTTTAAATTATTGGCCCACTAAGGTATATCAGGTAATGCTTTGGTCAGTCAAGTGTGTGTGTGAGATTTGGATTTTTTATGTAGCTTTAAAAACAAATCAGTCATACTGATAGGATGTCTACAGTGTGAAAGTTCATAGTGATGTCTAGCACTGGGGCATCATGCCACAAACATGTAGCATGATATCCCACCCAGTCACATTATCCTGACACCAGGCTGACCAGTCCTAACACTAACCTCTTAATGCTGAGAAACTAGCGAGGCAGCTGTTGGTACCATTTTTATAACTCTTTGGTATGACTCAGCCAGGGTTCAAACCCACAACCTCCTGGTAGGTTTGTTAAGTAATTGGATTAGTTAGTCACACATCCATGACAACTGTTCAAGGGCTGGAGTAAAATGCACGGAGTTGTGAAAGTAATGCTGGCAGCAGAACATCTATACCTTTATTTGATGGGAGAATCAATGTTGTCTATGACTAAATATGTGAATTCTCACAAGAAATGTGGGTGGTTCAAGAAAACCTACACACAGATTTTCCAGTCATCAAAAGAAGGTATTCTGGTCAAGAAAATCACCACCTATTATAAGTATGAATCACCACTGGCAATTAGGGCTATCATTAGCCTCAACCTATATATGTCTGAAAACCTCATACATGTAAGCTGTGAACTCCTTTCAGCATCTCCTACATGATGTCTAATTAGGTATTAAATCTGGATCTTGTCCAACCTCGTACTCCACATAATAAACGAAAACTTTAATGTTCTGTTTACTTCATCAAAATAAACCTATCCACTGTCTTATGCATATCAATAGTTGGTATCCACAAGCCTCAACTCATTAATTTTGACAGGTCTAAACTGAAATCCTCCATCTTCAAGATCCATGAAGTTTGAATGAATACAAGTATCTTGGGTGTATCAACCCCCATCTCAATGGACATCTGGATTCTGTACCTGGTCTCAAAGGAAATCTGAATTCAATACCTGTTCTCAAAGGACATCTAAATTCGATACCTGGTCTCAAAGGATATCTAATTCAATACCTGATCTCTAAGGACATATGGATTATATACCAGGGCACTTGGATTCTATACCAGGTCTCAAAGGGCAGCTGGATTCTATAACATGTTACAAAGGGTTTCTGGATTCTATAACAGGTCTCAAAGGGCACTAGGATTATCAACCTAGTTTCAAAGGGCATCTGGATTTTTATGCTGGTATCAATGGGTATCTGGTATCTATACATGGCAGGGCTGAGCAAATTTTTTTTTAACCACTAGTCCAGGACAAGTGGTTTCAGAAAATTCACTAGTCCCACCTTTTTCTTCACAAGTCCCACTTTACTCTTCACTAGTCCCACCTTACTTTTCACTGGTCCCAAAATGGTAATCACTTGCCGAGATTTGATGAGATGTATGTACTTAATCCAGAGAAGAAAAAACACAAACGAAATAATACACAACATAATTATTTCTTAAAAGAATTTAATTTTTAAAAACATTGGTTGTTATACATTTGGCTTCTTCAGGTTCATGTATATATGTTTTAGCTCATGGATTTGAAAATATGTCCATGTATATGTCTGCCACCTTCCGAGTCATATATTCAAGACAGGGATAACAAGCACATTCAGTATCCGTCTTACGTTTTATCCCTCCATTTTCAAACAAATTTACCTTCTCCGAATCGCCGTTATTACCTTCCTTGCGAAAATAATTTAGCAAACTCATTTTATCCGCAGAGTAACTATCAGCTTGCTTGACAACTACTTCTAAAGTGATCATAAGATCAAATTTCTCTTTTAAATACGAACTGAAACAGCTCATTAATTAGCGTAATTGTTTTGCTTCAAACACAATATCGCATGTGGAAGTTAGTCATCTGTATAATCAATTATAAATTAGAGAATCATTCTGTCATTTAATGAGTTCAAAAAGGAAACCAACACTGATGTCGGTAAAGTACCTTTCGTTAATTTAACTACACGGACTCGCTGAATTAAAATCATAGTGAGCCGCTGGTTATGATCTAGATTGAGTAAACTCATTGCAACATAACGACTTACAACACTGCTAATTGATTATGCTGGCTTTCTTTTGTTTGACGTGTTTTGATTTGCCGATAATTTGCTCGCTTAGCCCAATATGCAGTCAAGCGGTAACAGGATGTAAATGTATACACAAAGAGGAGTAGAATCAAGTATTCAGTACGCCCGGAGGGCATGATTGGCCAAAAAAAGGTAGATATAGTGATTAAAGCATGAAAATAAGGACTAGCCCAACTTTTTTAAAAAGCACTTGTTCCAGACTAGCGACTTGGAAAATTTTACTTGCCCGACTTCAAAAATGACTAGTCCGGGACGTTGGGCTATGGGGTTTGCTCAGCCCTGCATGGTCTCAAGGGGTATATGGGTTCCATGTCTTTCACGAGATCAGTGGACCTATCAGATTTTCTTATACAGGATCATAGATAGAGTGAGAGACACTCAAACTTTTAAGAATAATACATTATACATTATCAGAAGGGACCAATGTTTTTACGACATCTAAGATGTGCAACAACAAATGCATTTAGAAAGAACTAAGAACTACCTTAAATTTCATAACAAGGAACTGAAAATTTCAATCAGTACAATATGAACTGAAATATCAGTCACTCCAGCTGCCAATATCAACTTACATGTGGGTCATCTTCCAAATCATGACACTGTTCCAAGTGAACAGGATTACCGATGTTTCTTCCATACCCGCAAGATACATGATCTTCAGTCACATGACCCTCAGCTGACCTCTTCTGACTTCTGTATTTCCGTAGCCACAACAGTAAAAGGAAGGAGTACTTCTTCAAATAGTAGCACCTACCTGTAAAATATGGAAAACTTTACTCAATATAATATGATGCAACAACTCAACTAATGACAAACCTGTCAAAAATGCAATGAAAATCTTACACAAATTATTTAAATCACTGACATAATATCTAGACACTATAATAATTACTTTCATCTTTTATAATTCATGTACTAATGAAAATGACAAATTTTCCCATAGATATCCTCAGGAAAATTAATATTCTTATTGCAAAGATTGTCTATTGATGCTCCTAGTAAGTTCAATGTTTTTGATGAACTGCATCGCATTATATCCTTGATCGCAAAAAAGAACACATTCATGTAGCAGCAGAGAGGGTGAACAGACCACTTAAGGGAGTGGTCACCCTTGTGTTTGGACCAAAAAAAATAGTGACCCTTCATAGAGGTCAATAAAACGTCTACGATTATTGTTTGTCCCAAACAGAATTGTAGACACCCCTCTCTGCTGCTATCCATGTTGTAAAAGAAATTTTAAGTTTGATGAATATTTTTCTTTTCATCTGAATCATGGGAATCTTCATCTGAATGCTGCTCATCAGAAACGTTAAAAGATTTTATCAAGACCCACACGATATCTTGTTCTTGGATCATGTAAATTTATTGTTATAAATCCATGCGGAGTAGCTTGCGCTCGTGAGAAGAAATTTTTGAATTTAATTATATCCATGTCACCACCACACCAAGTTTGATGAATATTTCTAAGTGTGTGTGTGTCTACGCCATTAAACACAACTAAAATGTTGCAGTTGTCTCTGATCACCTTCGGAATTTGTGTGTATCGTTGAGTAACATAGATCGCGTCTGTATTTTTATGTCTACCTTGGGAAAATATTCTGGCTGGATTTGATTGTTTATCTAGCATTACATCGTCGTATACAACTAAATTATTAATAAATCCGTCTATGGAATCTACGGATGGTGCTTCATCAATATCGGTTATAAACTCTATAACATCATTACCTTCATCCAGTAATCGCGCGTTTTCATTGAAATCTTTAAGTACATCATAACATCGCTGATCATCAGCGGATGGTGCTACTAAATACAATTTATCCCATTTCAACCATCTCATTATCAGATTAAGTAATAATTGCGTCTTACCCGATCCAGATGGTCCTATGATAATCATTCTGATGGAATTTGGTAGCGCAGGATGGTGTTTAACTGGCTCTCGTTTTCTTGTTGCTGAGAAATCAATTAAATCCATATATTTTATAACATGAATTTATATTGTTTACGTTGTAAAGTTAAAACTCCAACTACTGATTTAGCTACGGTTACAACAAAAAATAAAAAAATAGCGTACGGTGGAAAATGTTCTATATGCGCTAGAAAGAAATTTTCATTTTTACCTAATAAGCGCGGTGGTGATATTGCTAATTTGATGTCAAAGTTTCCAGGTGCTCCATGGGCTAAATACAGTGGAGAAAAACATCTACCGGGATATAATTATTGCGGTCCTGGTACCAGACTTGATATCAGGCTCGATAATCAAGATCAACCAAAACCAGGCGAGGAACCAATAAACGCTATTGATCGAGCTTGTCATGCTCATGATGTAGCTTATAAAAGTCAAAATCTACAAGATAGACATATTGCAGATGTGAAATTAATTCATGCATTAAATTCTATAAAAAATAAAAATATTAGAGAATCATTAGCTAATTGGTTAGTAAGATCCTCGATGAAAGGTAAATTAGCACTTGGGGCTGGTAATTAATAATGGAATCAATTTATTATTCACCAATTGGATACTGGAGAGGCAAAGCAGCAATTGGTAAACTTGCTGATGCAGCAGCGGTTAAACATTCTACTGCTAAAACGTGGTTATCCAAACAAGCAATATGGCAAATTTATCTACCACCACCGAAACGAATTCAGTACGCGTATTTCGATGTCAGTGTTCCTAATGAAGTTCATCAAGCTGATATTCTGTTTTTACCACATGATACTGTGCGTAGAAAAACGTACAAATACGCGCTAACCGTAGTTGATGTTGCAAGTAGATATAAAGAAGCAGAGCCGCTATCAGCGAAAACATCATCTGAAGTAGCCGATGCATTTGAACGAATTTATCAACGAGGACTCGGACCACAAGGTGGTCTGCGATGGCCACAGCTACTACAGGTTGATCCTGGTAAGGAATTTCTTGGTCCAGTATCATCGCTGATGAAACGACATAATACCAAAATACGACGAGGTCATACTGCAATTCATCGTGATCAAGCAATTGTTGAGCGATTTAATCGAACACTCGCTGAGCGGTTATTTGGATATCAATACGCGAGGGAATTTATTCAGGATAAAAGATCTCGCGAATGGGTTGCAAGATTACCAAGCGTGATAGCTGCATTAAATAATGAGATCACACAAACAACCAACATGAAACCCATTAATGCAATTACGAAAAAAAATATACCAACACAACGAAAAGATGTTAAAAAACAAAAAATATTGGGTGATGTCACAGTCAGATATTTATATGAGCCTGGTGAACTTGAAGGTGGTAAACGAAGAGCGACTGATCCTATTTGGAGTGTTACCACACACAAAATATCCACCGTGACAAGATCCTCAGGTAGACCTGCAATCTACAGATTAGATTCGGCTGCTCCTCAACGTGGATTTGTACGTGAACAACTACAAATAATTCCCACGGATACACAACTACCGCCAAAATCACTTCAGTGATTTCGATCACTTAACTAGCACTAGCGCCAAGGGTGCCAGCACCCAAGGCGCTAGCGCCTCTACGTCGATTACACTCAAGACAGGTTAACATGGTATTTTCTCGTGTATGACCACGACTATTATCTTTTCTATCTACGGTAAATTGTCTTGAATCATTACTCGAATACCTCCACAGCATTATGCAATTGCAACTGGCGCAATGATTGTTCTGCTGCTGTTTTAACTCAATAATAAATTCAACATCAAGATCAAAGTCACGTTTATTTTTTTTATCAGATTGTTTGTATCCGATTAATTTTTTTCTTATTATATCATCATCGATGATGTTAAATTTGTCAACGATTTCAGGAATTATGATTCTACGTAATTGAGATATTTTTCTGACCCTCGATACCGCTAAATAAACTAAATTTGACCACTCGATACGATCGTCTACAATCCAGACTCGTGTATCAGAAATAGTTAATCCCTGAGACGAGTGGATCGTCATAGCGTATCCCAACACCCATGGAGATTTGTCAGCGTGTATTGCATCTTCGACCACACTGATATCAACGGCGACAATATCATTTAATACGAGATTTTGTTTTTCAGTCTGTCCTGGAATATCAACATTAATATTTTGTTTTCGTGTATCTGATGGTCTATAACACAACGGTACGGGTAATTCTGAGTATTTTTCTTTATGCAGCTGAAATAACTGCTGTTGTAAAGCGTCTCTGATTATTTTTCTACTTGCTACGATCAAATCGGTGGGTCTCCATAATTTCAAAAAATCACTCATTGAGGTCTCTGAGATCACTCCACGTATTATTTCACACTGAATTTTGTTTGATTGTAATCTGATTAATTTTTTAAATTCCTTCAAATTTGCATCAAGAGCTCTTTGATCATCATCTATTTCTTCGTAATAATCAACGAAATTTTTTAACCAATCATGTGGAGATGGTCCAACAAAAGGCGGCGGTTGACCATGATCGCCACACATTATTATAGCGGTATTTTTCGTCAACAACCAATCAAGAAACTTTTTTAATGTATCCAATGAGACCGTGCATATCTCATCCCAAATAATTATTTTAGGTATATATTTTTCTCCCATCCGTTCAGGAGTCCATGTATCTCCGCGCCACCGAAAGAAACTATGATACGTACACGATTGTACTTGCCGCTGTTTCATCTCACGTGCAAGTCTATGTGTGGGTGTCAGCACGATTATATCTGAATTTTTAAAAACATTAATCGCTCGAGTCGTTTTGCCGCATCCACCAGGTCCATTGAGATATACTGTCTTATATCTGGTTATTGGATCACTCAACGATGGTGCTTTCGACATTTCTGATATTTTATTACCCTTACGATAAAAATCTCTCATTGGAACATCTGCTGATTCTGCATAATTGTGTAATAGTTCTTTTTTTATTCTCCACGAACCCCATCGTACATCATTACTTGTAAATTTCATAACAGGTTCTAAATATTTACTTGAAATATAAAATGAGTCTGTTGCGACTCTGACTGTGGTCTCAGGAAATCTATTAATCATCGATAATAAATTTATAGAAACATAAGCCAACATGGAAGATCTTAGATGAGTATATTGTGGGGAGACGTCATTTATGTAACTAACGATCGTACCCAATTTTGTTCCGTCGGATAAATAAACACTTTCTCGATTTACAAATATATTTTTCGCTGTTGTCTCAGCAATTATAAAATCGTACTCGGCATCATCTAGAATTAATCATGCGTGATGTCTTTTATAATCATATGCACCACCTTGAGTAAATTTACCTATAATTTTTCTACCGAAATCTTTTGCGGTTTTGAGTTTATTAGGAATATCATCTTCGGAAACATCAGGATATTTTTCCTTAAACTCGCTAATAACTTCAGAATCTGACATGGGCAACCAAACTTTGGTCTGTGCATGATATGATATAATTGCCTCACTGACCACCAACGATGTCAGTATCGTACAATCTAGCATGTATCGTAACAAAACTATAGGTGCCCAACGTTTTTCACAAAAATGTCTACCAAACCAAACATAACAAATCTTGTGAAGATTTTCGTTAAACTCGAATGATTCAATACAGGCGAATCCAGTCAGATCAAAATCAGGTAATGGTCCATTAATTGCCACTCGCGTCATCTCGTTTGTTGGGTGACCAAATCTTTCAAAGTACACAGAACAATCTCCGTATCCCAGAAAACTTCCTGGATAACATGCAACCATATCAACCGAAATAACATCATTGTAATTATATTTGGTATTCCATAATCCGCCATGTCCATATTCGACGCAACTTGCGCGTACGTCCTCGAGTAAATCAAATCGTGTTGGTTTCCATGAATTTTTTTCTCTAGCGAAATGAGCCGCAACAGATGGAACGGTAAAACAATTAGTTAGTAATCTGTCAGTATTTTCCGCGTGCTTGCACTGTAAAAACGTCGCGAGATTTTTCATCTCGTCATGGAGGGATTCTGTGCGATATATTTCACCGTTTGGTTTGACAAACTGATCAAATTCACCTTCCTCATTACTTTTAAATAACCATACCGATACAGGATCGGTTTTACTTATTTCTTTAATAAAATCAAATATACCTCCCCCAGAATTATCTGTGGGGTAAAATCTAACAGTTCGATCACGTGGAAATATTGTTACTGCGTTAGTCCATGCGTGCGCGTTATGATCGATAATATTTATTGGAGCTCCTTTCGATTTATATTTAGATTCGTACAGAATTTCTCCCGTTATTGTCGCTACGGTTATTGGAAATTTTAATAGTTTTCCTAGTTCAGCAACATCTTTTATTGTAGCACCGGTATCCTTAACTGAATCAGCCCACGAGTTTATTTTTTCACGCCTTAAATCAGTTAATCCATTTCCACGCATCGCGTTTGTAAAGTGTTCTATTACTCGTTCGGCTACACAATTTAACCTTGAAAATTTCATCGGCGCTAGTTTATCAACGTTGGGTTTTCTATTTATCTCATAGATTCCATAAATAACCGCTGTTACAGGATACGCTCGCTCATAATACGGTTTGTCAATACCCGTCAGTAGACCCGGTCTGGAATTTTTACTTAATATGACAGTTTTATTATTGCCAAGGACAGGATCATATTTGTCACGGATAATCCAACTACCTGTTTCTGTTAATACAATAAATTTTACTCTGAAGAAATATTTTTGATTGCCCTCGTATTCAGCGATGTAGTTAATGATAGTTGCCGCTCGCTTGTCGTTCATTGTGGCGTCCGTGTCAGAGTCGACACTGACTTTGTCAGTGTTGCGTATGATCTTGAACGTTGACCATGTATGAGATGCACCATCCGTGTAAAATTCTTTCTTGGCGTCGTGAATTTTCGAGATCAGACTTTTATTTTTCGGATCAACCAAATCTCGCACTGGCAAGTCTGGAGATAATCTGTCGAGGTTGAATTTATATTTAACAGGCCTAGTTTGGGATAATCTCTCAAACTCGTTCATATAATTAAAACAAATATTTAAAATAAAAAATATTATATATACAATGTCTCAATGCAGATGGTTGATGATCGGCTCAGTAAATCGATGGAACAAATCCTGCAGAAAGGAATTTTGTTGGATGCACTTACAAAACATACGACGAGGAAGTCTTGGACCAATACCATGTCTGCGGTGTGGTATTGGAGTGCGAGGAAAAACAGAATTATGTGGAAAGTGCGGCGGAAAACGGTTCAGAGAACTTAAAAGATATTATGACAAAAAAAATAATAGCGGTGAAAACACTATAAAATCCGTGGAGGATTATATATCAAGATTTCAGACAAACAATGATTTAAACAAATAATATTATTATAATGGAGCAAAATATATTTGTCCCACATCCTGTCATAACAAACTATGAATCAAATATTAATGGTATCATCAGACACTGCAAGTTGAAGAGACCAGTTGGTTGTATTAATAATCATGGTTATCTAAGGTTCACATGCGAGGGGGAAAAGAAAAATTATTTCTGTCATCGTTTCATCTACGAATGTTTCTTCGGAGTGATCAAAGACGGTCTTGTTATTGATCATATTGACGAGGATCCTCAAAATAACTCCCTAAACAACCTTCGAGTTGTCACACGAAGCGTGAACTCTGCATGTGGTAATACAGGAAGATGTAAGACAATCGGAAAGAGGGCGGTAATTTCCACAAACACAGAAACTGGCGAAAAAATTATATTTCAGTCTATGCGTGCTGCTGCAAAATATTTTGATATTGACCCGCGTGTGGTAAAATACGTCGCAGAAAATATAACCAGATCTACTTTCTCGAAAAAATATAAACAGAAAATTACCTTTCAGTATCAATAATTATCATCACCACATTGAATTATATCATTATTTGAGGGGGTCCAGTACTGTCTGATTGTATACTACTGAATTTTTGATTATCTAAAAGGGAGATTACTTTGTAATATATAGTTTTCTTCGTAGATTTTTGATTTTTTATGATCGTAATTAGTCAGTTTAACTAATTACATCGTAATTAATTACTCGTAGAAGTATTATTTATGGTTTTTAAATATTTCCAATCATACAACATTACGAGAAATCATGATAATGTTATTGATCCGCAAGGAAGCTGTAATACAGATACAGAACAGAAACCGTTGTCATGGTATAAATCGATCTGCAGGTGTGTTCATGCCACTGTTATTATTGATTCGCAGTCTGCTTAGGAAAAACGCTGTTTTATATTCAGAAACTGTTGTTATAAATACAGAAACTGTTATTATTCAGAAACCGCTGTTTTAGTGTAAATATTGGTTCCTTGGCTATATATTAACTTCCGAAACATATGTTCGTAACAAGGTTTGATAGCTCAATCAGTATGGTATTGGACTGTGACACTCGCGGTCCAGGATCGAATCCCCATGGCTGACAATTTGTCGGTGGTGCGCGCATAATTGCGATTTTTATAATAATGGGGGAACCGCAAAACCCCCCGCTCAGCAAAATTCAACCACAATATTGACTGGTTGTTGATACATATTTTCGTATCACCCACTGGATTAATTATTGTGGGTGGGATTTTTGCTGAGCGTATATGTTTGTACTGTCCTTAATTAAGTTATATGTTTGTGCCGTCCAATGCATAATCTGAGCTCGTTAATACACTCGATAGGGGCTCTTCATTCATAATCTGAGCTCGCTAATACACTCGATAGGGGCTCTTCATTCATTGTATATAACCATTTCATTGCATATATCCATTTCATTGTATATATCCATTTCCTTAGTTAAGTTATATGTTTGTGCCGTCCAATGCATAATCTGAGCTCGCTAATACACTCGATAGGGGCTCTTCATTCATTGTATATAACCATTTCATTGTATATATCCATTTCATTGTATATATCCATTTCATTGTATATATCCATTTCCTTAGTTAAGTTATATGTTTGTGCCGTCCAATGCATAATCTGAGCTCGCTAATACACTCGATAGGGGCTCTTCATTCATTGTATATATCCATTTCATTGTATATATCCATTTCCTTAGTTAAGTTATATGTTTGTGCCGTCCAATGCATAATCTGAGCTCGCTAATACACTCGATAGGGGCTCTTCATTCATAATCTGAGCTCGCTAATACACTCGATAGGGGCTCTTCATTCATTGTATATGTTGTGCTGTCCTTGAAACATCCCGACGAACTCGCTAAAGACTAGATAGGGGTTCTAGGGATATTTTTTTTTATTTTAAAGATTTATATATTATATAATGAACCATGAAAATATCAATGATGTAATTGTTGTATTAAAAAATTGAAAAAAGATGGAATTAATATATCTGATGAACTTAATCCTGAAAAAATAGTTTCTGACTTTGAGATTTTACAAGAACGTAAAACCCAGGGGACACACACACTATCATCTGAATACAAGCTCATGAAGCGGATTCAGGCGGCAATGTTTTAGTCGCTAGCTACCGTAGAAGATGATCATGTGAAGGAGTTCGTTCCTCTCTCTGCCGCCGTAGAAAGAAATAAATCGTTATTATCCCACGAGTATGAGGCAAAGAAAACGATTAGTACTCGTATAAGACAATTAAGAAAAATTATGTTAGATCGTGAAACGATCCAGAGTAACTTCGTTACTGGTGAAACGATCCAGGGTAACTTCGTTACTGGTGATAATGAAAATGAAAGTTTTGGTAACTGGGGTCCCTGTCAACGCTGACCACGTGTGGGCTAGAATTAAATTTTAAAAAAAAAACATATCTTTTTTGCAAGGCCGATTAATTTGTACCAAACACAATTTTGTATCAGTAATAAAATATTTTTTTATTTATTTTTTTTAAGTTGATCGAATTTGAGTCTGATCTCTGTTACAAATGTTCTTCTAACTGTTAAGAAATCCTCGTGTGTAAAAACCCTCCATTACATAAAGATCTACGATTTCACATACAGATTTATCACAAGTTCTTCTCCACGTATGTCAATTAAGCGATTAAGGTGGTCTGTGAGCTTAAAATTTATTCGTGTTAACATATTATTGTGACACCGCAAATACACAGGATTAGTTGGTTCTTGCACGATTAAACTTCCAGGGGGAACTTGTGGTGTGAACGTGTACAGGATGTATCCTTGTTGAGCCTGATTTGATCTTCCGAGATCTATTTGATAGCTGCCATCGATTACGTCACAAACCAGATTGACCGCGACCGTCGGTGTTATATTAACGATTCCCGGAGATACGTGTCTCCCGCCGCCATGTGGATCATTATCATATCTAAGAACGGTTGCTGGTGGAATTAATTTTCTCCATGCATCGAGTATTTTAGGAAAAAACTCATCAATGACATCAATGACAGATTTTCTTAACTCAATTACACTATACCCGGGAAATTTAAAATTTGGTACATCGGCTTCTGTTAATTTATATCTTTCTAACCATTTATCTGCACCAAATTGTTTAAATGATTTTAAACTAAGCATCGCTTGAACTACTCGGTTATTAAAATATTCCATATCTGATATAAGCTGATTTAATATTTCCACACGCGTGATGATTTTTTTCACGTGATGACGCTGATATGTCAAACATATGTTCGTTAAAATATTGATTTAGTTGATCTAGTTGTTTTTTACATTCTTGATTGATTTCCTGAAAATATTCAACAATCTCACTTTGATAAAAACCTGAAGTATTTATTTCCCCGGGATTTTTAAAAGTCCATGCCTCATCATAACTGTAAATTAAAAACATGCTAAACATTGATTTATTTTTTATAATACGTAGTTTTTCCAGGTATGATGGATTAATTTCATGATATGATTGCCTATCCGTGACATAATCAGACTTTTTCGGTTCTGGTGGTATCGGTGTTATCGGTGGTGATATCTCAGGCCATCCTAGTACGGATCTTATCGTGGATTGATAAATATCAACGGCATAATCAGGCGAGTTTATTTCAATCGTCGAGGACAGGGTCGGTTCATGAACATTAATTGATATTTTTGATTCTTTTCCTGTTATTGATTTTATTCTACGTTGAAATTCCTCATTGATCTCTTCAATCTCGTAACTGCCAGTTGGTATTCCAACAACAACCCAGTCAGGTGTTCCATCGGGTTTGTTGTTGTTAGCAAATACAAGCGAATTATTTGCTGGTGTACCATTAAATGATTTTGATCTGATATTTGGCCAGCTGTAATATACTCGTAATTGCGCTAGTGCTATTTCTTTTACTGGAATTGCAGTAGGAAAATTAACACTAAATTCAGGATTAATTGAACTTACCGAGATCATCGTTATCTTTGGCGGAGTTGTGTTGGTCACGATCTGCTGGAGTAGCAGCAGAGGGGGTGAACAGACCATAAAATTCCGACAAAACAAATAAAACAAACAAATAAAATCATCTCGTAGAAAGGTCCAGATTTTACAAATTAACGTTTCCTTGAGATGTTTTATTTCTGTAATGGCCGATTATACTAATAAAACCTTAATTCGAAATAGTAGCTGAAAAAATAAAGTACTCTACGTGTTTATTTATTTCTTGTTTATTTTTTTGACGACCAACGTTGGTAGGTACCCTCTCTGCTGCTCCTCTTCTGCTGATATTAATTAAATTATTATGTTATAATAAAATGATACATCCAGAATCTCATACTGCAAGAACAGCTCGAGAACAATTAGAAGCAATTAAAAAATTTCTTCCTGTCAAAGACTCATTTAGAAAAAATCTACAAGCGCAGCAAGAAGCAAAATTTGAGTTTGAAGAAGGAACTAAAAAACTATTTAAACCCGTCACTGCAGCTACTGAACAAGTTACAACTGTTATCAAAGAAGATCTTCTTCCGGTATCAGAAAAAATAGCAAGAAGAACTAAACAGGCAAAGAAGATTTTACGAGACCTTCCAACTGACATAGCTGCAGCTCAACCTCCACCTGTTGGTGAGGAAATACTTGAGGGTATTGGAGAACTTCGTACTGAAGTCGCCGATGTGAGAGAAAAACTTGCATCTAAATCCAAATCAGGAGGAGAGAGCTTAAAATTAATTGCAAGATTTAACGAAGGAGTTGTTGAGGAAATTAGAAAAACTGAAAGAGAGAACTTACCTAAGATGATATTAGATAATATATCTAATAAATCTAATTTTTTAAAACCCTTTTATGGAAAAACAAATGATGATTTCATTAAATGGATATATCGCGTATATTACAATAAAAAACAAGCTAGAGGTCAAGAATTTGAAAGATTTAATGAAGAAGTAAATAGACTTAGAGGGAGACGGGAACAACTAGGACAAGGAGAGTGCTCCCAGTATCAGCTTCCTCCACCTCTGCAACAAATAGAACAACAGCAATCTTCTTCGCCGCAGCAAAGGTTGAAGTCGGAAATTAAAAAGGCTAAAGAGTCACTTAAATCATACTCCTCGAAGAAAATTCCTTCACCTTTACGTAAAATTTCTGCACCGAAAATGACATTTACACCGACAGATTCACCACCTGGATCACCCCCGCCCACCACTGAAGTACTTACTCCGGTAATGCAACCACCAGTATTTAAAACACCTCAAGATGAACCTAAAACAGGATCTGGTTTATGTCCTGATAATATCATCAATGACGTGTCACGGTTAGAAGTTCTCATAGAAGGAAAACGAGCTGGAAATAATTCACCAGAAATAACCAATGAAGCAGCTGATATTTGTCGGCGACTATTTCAAGGTGGTATCATGGATATTGGCGTTTACCGAGAACTTATCGATGAGCTCGTTGATGATTAGTTGTTAGATAAATGGTAAATAAAATAAGATGATTTTGCATGATAATCATCGTAAACCCACACAGGTTAGAGCGGTAAACTCACGATTACCAATCTATAGTGTTATTTACGGAAATGGACTTGGTGATGTTATTCAGGGATTATTCATGAGGATAGCTCCAAAAGTAGCACCTGTAGCAAAACAATTATCGATGAAGGCTATTGATATTGTTCGTGATAAAGCTCCTGGTGCAATTGTCAATGTTGCTGGTAAGGCGTTCTCGGCGATCAAGGAAAGATTAGCACGATTATTGCGACGAAAACAACAACCACCGGTGAAACTGGCAAGTACTGAGGTGATGCCCGCAGATGTTAGTAAAATAATAAATCAGGCTGCAAATCAAAAACTAGCGGCGATATCTGAAGAAGCAGAAAAAAAATATAACAGCAAATTTAATAGCAGGGAGCGGTCTTCGTCCACGATGATCATCATTTGGAAAAATGGTAACTATAATAAAAATGTTCAGGCGCGAATCAGACCCAGCATTTGATATGGAAGCACCTGTCCTTAAGTACGAGTCGGTACGTGATTATCAATTTTATTCTTATGACGCAAGACTACCAAATCAGCGAGGGAGAATCGAATTACAGGTTCATGATACAAGTAGATATTTCTTGCCCGCTGAGGCGTTTATTGAAGTAGAAGGTAGACTTCTAACGAATGTTGTAGCTAATGCGCCATATGCTGCTAATTTGCGTGTTGGTTTTGTCAACAACGGGATCATGGCATTATTTAGTGGCGCCACATACATGATTGATGGAAAAAATATTGAATCAATTCAGAATGATGTCGACGTTGCTACAACAATAATTGGTCTGGCGAGATATTCTGACGACTTTACAAGATCAGCTGGTCCAACAATGATGTTTGCCAAGGATATTACTGACAACGCTGATCATGTTCAGTATACCAAAGTACGGACACCACAAGATACTGCATCTGATCCACAACCGGTTGCTGATGGTCCTGAATACGCAGCCAGACCAGCTGCTGCTTTTGATATTATAAAAAGTGTTAGTGCGACTTACAACCTGGGATTTGCAACACGCCGAACAGCGCTGTCGGGAGATAATAGAAATTTTTCGTGTGCAATTCCATTATCTCACATCTTTGGATTTTGCAGAAATGTTAGAAAGGTCATCTTTGGAGTTAAACACACAATTGTGCTCGTAAGAAAAAGTGATGATAATGATGCAATCTGGCGAGGTGCTGGTGTTGCTGATGGTAAAGTAAATATATCAAAACTTTCATTGTGGATGCCAGTAATGACTCCATCTATTACTGAGGAACAAAAATTACTATCTTTTATGGATCAAGGCGGTAAATCATTGCTATCATGGTTAACAGTAACCACAGATGCTGCTCAAAGCAATATTAATGGTTTATTTACATGGCATATAGCATCACAACAGGGTGTTTCTGCACCACGACATATTTTTATTGCATTGCAAAATATTAACCGGATAAATGATCAACAACGTTCACATATGATATTTGATAACCTTGGAGTTAATGAAGTTTCCTTACGGATAAATGGACATCAAGAACCAGCCGAGGATATACAACTAAATTTTGATCAAAATCATGTAGCGCGCGCATATCATCGTTTAATGTCATTCATGGGACGTGACCAAAATAAAGATACCGGTTTGCAAATATCACAACTAGATTTTACAGGTCTATATCCGATTTATTATTTTTCACTAGAACATCTTGATTTATCCAAACAATCTGTTGTTGATATACACTTTCGAGCTCATGTTACTAACCCTCCTCCTGATATACCCGGTCCACCAATTGTTCTCGGCTTCTACAGAGCGATCGCTGTCGTACTTAGCGACAAAGCCATGTTACTTGAGGGGGGCAGTGGTCGAATGAGGGTCGTTGATGCACCGGTGGAAAATATTTAATCGTGTTATTTAGAAAAATATTATTTATATAAAAATGTCGTACAGTCATGTTAATGTTACTCTGACCCCGGGTCAGGTAAAAAAGCTTCAATCAAAAACCGCCAACAAATGCGGAACTAAAATATCACTAAAACGAGATCATATTAGTGGTGGTCCAAACAAATTATCGCTGACAAATAATCAGATTAAAAATTTCAATAAAGCCCTAGAATCAAAAACTGGAGTTCAATTCCATCTCTCCCCGAGCGCCATCAAAGACATGGTTAAAACGGGCGGTATATTTCCACTACTTGCGGCCATTCCGGCATTAATAGCTGCAGCTGCTCCAGCCGTAGCAAAAGCGGCCGCGTTAGGTGCTGTTGGAACAGCCGCTGGAATGGCACTAAAGAAGGCAACAGGGCGAGGATACAAAAAAAGGGGCGTGGCTTAAGATTACCGGGATCTCGTTGGGGGAGAGGCCTAAGGCTTCCAGGATCACTTCGTTAGACGTTCCAGCATCAAATTTTGATTTACTTAATGCCGCTAAAATATTAAAAATATCTGCCTTTAGAGGTGTTTTTATGCGAGATCAATTACCAAAACAACCAAACAAACTAGAAACAGGTATTATTAATCTCGATGAACGTTCTGGACCTGGTACTCATTGGGTATCATACGCGGTTGATCCACGTGGAATTGTTTATTTTGATTCGTACGGGTTAGCTCCACCTGTTGAATTTATCAAGTATGTCGCACCACTCCACGCAACAACCAGAGGTTCCAAAGTTTGCTATTCAACGCTACCCACACAAACAATGACAGATCCGCCAATATGCGGCCGTGAAGTAATTAATGTACTCGACGCTATATCAAAATCATCCAGGCCGCCACATAAAGTCGTGCACGATTATACAAGCAACCGATTTGTTGCGCGTAAGGCGTTTTAAACAACGGATCTTATATAATGGTTGACATCTACGGAAGATCTTCTACTAGTAAGAAAATAAAATCCGACGTTGATCTGTCGAAGTATGCGACTAAGGATGACCTTGCTGATATCATGAACCTGGCTGGAGTTGACCCAGATGAAGTTGTTATTTTTCAAGATCGATATGGTAAACTAAAAACCAGCAATATCAAATGGAATGATATAGTCCGGCGAGTACTCGGTGCAGTTACGGATAATATTCCCGTGTTTACTGACGGTGGTAGAATCAGAGATTCAAGTATGTAACTTAAAACCATCAGAGATGAAATTGCAAAAAGTGTTGCTAATCGCGTGAGAAACACCGGTGACACAATGACAGGTGAACTTAGCATGAACGGGAACAAAATAGTAGCTGTAACAGCTCCAAAATCTGACAACGACGTCGCAAACAAACTATACGTCGACGACGTGGATGGAAAGCTATCCACGCTGCGGGCTGAATATGATGTTCACGTAACCGGTTTTACAAGGCTTCGAAGAAATTTTCAAAAAACCGATGATGCCATAAATAAGTTCTTTGGAACTCCTTCCGTCATCGATATAAAACTTTCTGATATCAAAATTGACCTAGACACGATCAAACGAACACAGCTAGACATCATAGCGGGAATTCCTGAGATTATCAATAAAACCAGTCTGATTAAAATTCCAGCTGAAATAACTCCCGGGCATATCACAAACATCGTATGCACGGTATCATCGGGATTTGCAACATGGTCAAAACAAAATAATACTATCAAATATACCGCAACAGTCACTGGCGTGTACAGGCTGTCTGTGTTTAGTGCTGCAAAATTTGAAATATTTACAACGTTTCCATGGCGTCATTCCACCGACAGGTTTTCCGGGGTTGTATCTGTTGTATTAAATATCGGAACCGAAGAAATATTTATTCTGGAAGCAGCTGATAGGACATTAACCGCAACATCTTACTGGTGGTGTTTGGAATTTGTAGCTGAAGCACATCAATTGGTTACTGCATAAAAATATATATGGACGGTGCACAATATAGATACAATCAAGCGCGTGAATGGCAGGCGGCACTAAAAGATCAAGTTGATCAATATACAGTAAAAGTAAAAAAATATCGACGACGATTGGTTATCGTTGATGTGATTGTTTATTCAGTATCCGCTGTTGTTGCTGGAACCGGTGTAATATTATCAGCGTTGACAACGATGGCACCAGTAGCTGTAACTATTTGTATTTCAGCAGCAACAACTATTGCAGGTGTGCTTAATATCATCACAAAAAAAATATGTTCTTGCACGAACGAAAAATTATCCGATTACAAAATAAAATTACATACAACGACGGTAGCATACTCGAAATTATCCTCGTTGTTATCAGCAAGTCTCAGTGATGGAATTATATCTGATTTCGAATTTTCAATGATAACCAAAATATACGACGAAGGTATCGGTATTAAAGATACAAGTATCAATAATGACAGAATTACTCCAGCAGATCGTGACCAACACAACTCCGCCAAAGATAACGATGATCTCGGTAAGTTCAATTAATCCTGAATTTAGTGTTAATTTTCCCACTGCAATTCCAGTAAAAGAAATAGCACTAGCACAATTACGAGTATATTACAGCTGGCCAAATATCAGATCAAAATCATTTAATGGCACACCAGCAAATAATTCGCTCGTATTTGCTAACAAGAACAAACCCGATGGAACACCTGACTGGATTGTTGTTGGAATACCAACTGGCAGTTATGAGATTGAAGAGATCAGTGAGGAATTTGCGCGTAGAATAAAATCAATAACGGGAAAAGAATCAAAAATATCAATTAATGTTCATGAACCCACCCTGTCCTCGACGATTGAAATAAACTCGCCTGATTATGCCGTTGATATTTATAAATCTTCAATCAGATCCGTGCTAGGATGGCCTGAAATTCCCAGGTTGTATGAAGGACCACCAGAACCGAAAAAGTCTGATTATGTCACGGATAGGCAATCATATCATGAAATTAATCCATCATACGGGTAAAAACTACGTATTTTTAAAAATAAATTAATGTTTAGCCATTTTATCTTTCACGACGATATTGAGGCATGGATTTTTGTAAGTCGGGAGGGGGAAACAGGACATGTTTTTGGTCTTCATCGAAATGATATTATTAAATATTTTCAGGAAATCAATCAAGAATGTAAAAAACAACTAGATCAACTGAATCAATATTTTAACGAACATTTTTTTGACATATCAGCGTCATCGCGTGAAAAAATCATCACGCGTGTGGAAATATTAAATCAGCTTATATCAGATATGGAATATTTTAATAACCGAATAGTTCACGCGATGGTTAGTTTAGAATCATTTACAAAATTTGATGCATATAAATGGTTAGAAAAATATAAATTAACAGAAGCCGATGTACCAAATTTTAAATTTCCCGGGTATAGTGTAACTGAGTTAAGAAAATCTGTCAGTGATGTCATTGATGAGTTTTTTCCTAAAATACTCCATGCATGGAGAAAACTAGCACCATATCCAACCGTTCTCAGATATGATAATGATCCACACGGCGGCGGAAGACACATATCTCCGGGGATCGTTAATATAACACCGACGGTCGCGGTCAATCTGGTTTGTGACGTAATCGATGGCAGCTATCAAATAGATCTCGGAAGATCAAATCAGGCTCAACAAGGATACATCCTGTACACGTTCACACCACAAGTTCCCCCTGGAAGTTTAATCGTGCAAGAACCAACTAATCCTGTGTATTTGCGGTGTCACAATAATATGTTAACACGAATCAATTTTAAACTCACAGACCACCTTAATCGCTTAATTGACATACGTGAAGAAGAACTTGTAATAAATCTGTATGTAAAGTCGTAAGACTTTTGTCGTAAGACTTTATCGTAGATCTTTATGTAATGGAGGGTTTACCAACTCACCCATCAGAGTTATAAATAAATAATAATTCAGAAATAAAATAATAATTCAGAAATAAATAATTTGTAAAATTAAGAAATTTGTACAATTTTATGTTTTTGATGGGGTAAATGGTACTCAAATTAAGAAATTTGTACAATTTTGTAAATTTGATGGGGTAAATGGTAGTCAAATTAAGAAATTTGTACAATTTTATGTTTTTGATGGGGTAAATGGTAGTCAAAATTAAGAAATTTGTACAATTTTGTTAAATTTCAGTAAAAAAAAACAAATTAATTCAGTAAATAAATAAATAATAATTCAGAAATAAAATAATAATTCAGAAATAAATAATTTGTAAAATTAAGAAATTTGTACAATTTTATGCTTTTGATGGGGTAAATGGTAGTCAAAATTAAGAAATTTGTACAATTTTATGTTTTTGATGGGGTAAATGGTAGTCAAATTAAGAAATTTGTACAATTTTATGTTTTTGATGGGGTAAATGGTAGTCAAAATTAAGAAATTTGTACAATTTTGTTAAATTTCAGTAAAAAAAAAACAAATTAATTCAGTAAATAAATAAATTAATTCAGAAATAAATAATAATTCAGAATCTTTGATTCTAAGTACCAAGTAGCCCATCAAAATTGCAAATTGCATGAATCAGAATCTTTGATTCTAAGTACCAACTAACCCATCAAATTCAGAAATAATATTTCTGATCAAAGATCTCAGTCATCTTCATCGGAATTACTACTCTGGATCGTTTCACCAGTAACGAAGTTACTATCTAACATAATTTTTCTTAATAGTCTTATGCGAGTACTAATCGTTTTCTTTGCCTCATACTCGTGGGATAATAACGATTTAATTCTTTCTACGGCGGCAGAGAGAGGAACGAACTCCTTCACATGATCATCTTCTACGGTAGCTAGCGACTGAAACATTGCCGCCTGAATCCGTTTCATGAGCCTGTATTCAGATCATAGTGTGTGTGTCCCCTGGGTTTTACGTTCTTGTAAAATCTCAAAGTCAGAAACTATTTTTTCAGGATTTAGTTCATCAGATATATTAATTCCATCTTTTTTCAATTTTTTAATAGCAACAATTACATCATTGATATTTTCATGGTTCATTATATAATATATAAATCTTTAAAATAAAAAAAAAATATCCCTAGAACACCTATCGAGTGTTTAGCGAGTTCGTCGGGATGTTTCAGGGACAGCACAACATATACAATGAAATGGTTATATACAATGAAATGGATATATACAATGAAATGGTTATATACAATGAAATGGTTATATACAATGAAATGGTTATATACAATGAATGAAGAGCCCCTATCGAGTGTATTAGCGAGCTCAGATTATGCATTGGACGGCACAAACATATAACTAACTAAGGAAATGGATATATACAATGAAATGGATATATACAATGAAATGGTTATATACAATGAAATGGATATATACAATGAAATGGTTATATACAATGAATGAAGAGCCCCTATCGAGTGTATTAGCGAGCTCAGATTATGCATGGACAGTACAAACATATAACTAAGGACAGTACAAACATGTACGCTCAGCAAAAACCCACCCACAATAATTAATCCAGTGGGTGATACGAAAATATGTATCACCCACAAGTCAATATTGTGGGTGGGAATTTTGCTGAGCTGGGGGGGTGGGTGGTTGCGGTTCCCCCCACTATTATAAAAATCGCAATTATGCGTACACCACCGACAAATTGTCAGCCATGGGGGTTTGATCCTGGACCGCGAGCGTCACAGTCCAATACCATACTGATTGAGCTATCAAACCTTGTTACGAACATATGTTTTGGAAGTTAATATATAGTTAGCTATATAGCTAAGGAACCAATATTTACACTAAACAGCGGTTTCTGAATAATAACAGTTTCTGTATTTATAACAACAGTTTCTGAATAATAACAGTTTCTGTATTTATAACAGCATTTTTCCTAAGCAGACTGCGAATCAATAATAACGGTGGCATGAACACACCTGCAGATCGATTACCATGACAACGGTTTCTGTTCTACACACAGCTTCCTGCGGATCAATAACATTATCATGATTTCTCGTAATGTTGTATAATGGGAAATATTTAAAAAAACATAAATAATACTTCTACGAGTAATTAATTACGATGTAATTAGTTAAACTATATATTACAAAGTAATCTCACTTTTATATAATCAAAATTCAGTAGTGTATGGAGGACCTACTGTGACATAAATTAAAAAAATTAATTCAATGTGGTGATGATAGTTAATAATGTGGTGATGATAATTATTGATACTGAAAGATGATTTTCTGCTTATATTTTTTCGAGAAGGTGGTTTTATATATATTTTCTGCCGCTCTTTGTACTGATTGCGAGTGAATATCAAAATATTTCGCAGCCGCGTTCATAGACTGAAATATAATTTCTTTGCCAGTTTCTATGTTTGTGGAAATTACCGCCCTCTTTCCGATTGTCTTACATCTTCCTGTATTACCGCGCGTATTATTCTCGCTGTATGTGACAACAGGAAGGTTGGATAAATTATTGTTTTGAGGATTTCCATCAATATGATCAATAACAAGACCGTCATTGATCATCCCATTATGACATTCATACGTAAATCTATGACACAGATAATGTTTCTTTCCAATTGTAAATCTAAGATAACCAAAATTATTAATATAACCAACTTGTCTCTTCAACTTGCAGTGTCTGATGATACCATTAATATTTGATTCATAGTTTGTTATGACAGGATGTGGGACAAATATATTTTGCTCCATTATAATAATATTATACGTTTAAATCATTGTTTGTCTGAAATCTTGATATATAATCCCTCACGGATTTTATAGCGTTTTCACCGCTATTATTTTTTTTGTCATAATATCTTTTAAGTTCTCTGAACCGTTTTCCGCCGCACTTTCCACATAATTCTGTTTTTCCTCGCACTCCAATACCACACCGTAGACATGGTATTGGTCCTAGACTTCCTCGTCGTATGTTTTGTGAGTGCATCCAACAAAATTCCTTTCTACAGGATTTGTTGCATCGATTTACTGAGCCGATCATCAACCATCTGCATTGAGACATTGTATATATATATATAATTTTCTTTATTTAAATATTTGTTTTAATTATATGAACGAGTTTGAGAGATTATCCCAAACTAGGCCTGTTAAATATAAATTCAACCTTGACAGATTATCTTCTGACTTGCCAGTACGAGATTTGGTTGATCCGAAAAATAAAAGTCTGATCTCGAAAATTCACGACGTCAAGAAAGAATTTTACACGGATGGTGCATCTCATACATGGTCAACGTTCAAGATTATACGCCTTGACAAAGTCAGTGTCGACAAAGTCACGGACGCCACAATGAACGACAAGCGAGCGGCAACTATCATTAACTACATCGCTGAATACGAGGGCAATCAAAAATATTTCTTCAGAGTAAAATTTATTGTATTAACAGAAACAGGTAGTTGGATTATCCGTGACAAATATTATCCTGTCCTTGGCAATAATAAAACTGTCATATTAAGTAAAAATTCCAGACCGGGTCTACTGACGGGTATTGACAAACCGTATTATGAACGAGCGTATCCTGTAACAGCGGTTATTTATGGAATCTATGAGATAAATAAAAACCCCAACGTTGATAAACTAGCGCCGATGAAATTTTCAAGGTTAAATTGTGTAGCCGAACGAGTAATAGAACACTTTACAAACGCGATGCGTGGAAATGGATTAACTGATTTAAGGCGTGAAAAAATAAACTCGTGGGCTGATTCAGTTAAGGATACCGGTGCTACAATAAAAGATGTTGCTGAGTTAGGAAAAATATTAAAATTTCCAATAACTGTGGCGACAATAACGGGAGAAGTACTGTACCAATCGAAATATAAATCGAAGGGAGCTCCAATAAATATTATCGATCATAACGCGCACGCATGGACTAACGCAGTAACAATATTTCCACGTGATCGAACTGTTAGATTTTACTCCCCAGATAATTCTGGGGCAGACAGCATGTTTGATTTTATCAACGAAATAAGTAAAACCGATCCTGTATCGGTATGGTTATTTAAAAGTAATGAGGAAGGTGAATTTGATCAGTTTGTCAAACCAAACGGTGAAATATATCGAACAAAATCCCTCCATGACGAGATGAAAGATCTTGCGACGTTTTTACAGTGCAAGCACGCGGAAAATACTGACAAATTACTAACTAATTGTTTTACCGTTCCATCTGTTGCGCCTCATTTCGCCAGAGAACGAAATTCATGGAAACCAACACGATTTGATTTACTCGAGGACGTACGCGCAAGTTGCGTCGAATATGGACATGGCGGATTATGGAATACCAAATATAATTACAATGATGTTATTTCGGTTGATATGGTTGCATGTTATCCAGGAAGTTTTCTGGGATACGGAGATTGTTCTGTGTACTTTGAAAGATTTGGTCACCCAACAAACGAGATGACGCGAGTGGCAATTAATGGACCATTACCTGATTTTGATCTGACTGGATTCGCCTGTATTGAATCATTCGAGTTTAACGAAAATCTTCACAAGATTTGTTATGTTTGGTTTGGCAGACATTTTTGTGAAAAACGTTGGGCACCTATAGTTTTGTTGCGATACATGCTAGATTGTATGATACTGACATCGTTGGTGGTCAGTGAGGCAATTATATCATATCATGCACAGACCAAAGTTTGGTTGCCCATGTCAGATTCTGAAGTTATCAGCGAGTTTAAGGATGTTTCCGAAGATGATATTCCTAATAAACTCAAAACCGCAAAAGATCTCGGTAGAAAAATTATAGGTAAATTTACTCAAGGTGGTGCATATGATTATAAAAGACATCACGCACGATTAATTTTAGATGATGCCGAGTACGATTTTATAATCGCTGATACAACGGCGAAAAATATATTTGTAAATCGAGAGAGTGTTTATTTATCCGACGGAACAAAATTAGGTACGATCGTTAGTTACATAAATGACGTATCCCCGCAATATACTCATCTAAGATCTTCCATGTTGGCTTATGTTTCTATAAATTTATTATCGATGATTAATAGATTTCCCGAGACCGCAGTCAGAGTCGCAACAGATTCGTTTTATATTTCAAGTAAATATTTAGAATCTGTTATGAAATTTACAAGTAATGATGAACGATGGGGTTCGTGGAGAATAAAAAAGGAACTATTACACAATTACACAGAATCAGCAGATGTTCCAATGAGAGATTTTTATCGTGAGGGTAATAAAATATCAGAAATGTCGAAAGCACCATCGTTGAGTGATCCAATAACCAGATATAAGACAGTATATCTCAATGGACCTGGTGGATGCGGCAAAACAACTCGAACGATTAATGTTTTTAGAAATTCAGATATAATCGTGCTGACACCCACACATAGACTTGCACGTGAGATGAAACAGCGGCAAGTACAATCGTGTACGTATCATAGTTTCTTTCGGTGGCGCGGGGATACATGGACTCCTGAACGGATGGGAGAAAAATATATACCTAAAATAATTATTTGGGATGAGATATGCACGGTGTCATTGGATACATTAAAAATGTTTCTTGATTGGTTGTTGACGAAAAATACCGCCATAATAATGTGTGGCGATCATGGTCAACCGCCGCCTTTTGTTGGACCATCTCCACATGATTGGTTAAAAAATTTCGTTGATTATTACGAAGAAATAGATGATGATCATAGAGCTCTTGATGCAAATTTGAGGGAGTTTAAAAAATTAATCAGACTACAATCAAACAAAATTCAGTGTGAAATAATACGTGGAGTGATCTCAGAGACATCAATGAGTGATTTTTTGAATTTATGGAGACCCACCGATTTGATCGTAGCAAGTAGAAAAATAATCAGAGACGCTTTACAACAACAGTTATTTCAGCTGCATAAAGAAAAACACTCAGAATTACCCGTACCGTTGTGTTATAGACCATCAGATACACGAAAACAGAATATTAATGTTGATATTCCAGGACTCTTGACAGAGTCAAGGAAACAGAATCTCGTATTAAATGATATTGTCGCCGTTGATATCAGTGTAGTTGAAGATGCAATACACGCTGACAAATCTCCATGGGTGTTGGGATACGCCATGACGATCCACTCGTCTCAGGGATTAACTATTTCTGATACACGAGTCTGGATTGTAGACGATCGCATCGAGTGGTCAAATTTAGTTTATTTGGCGGTATCGAGGGTCAGAAATATATCTCAATTACGAAGAATTAAAATTCCTGAAATCGTTGATAAATTTAACATCATCGATGATGATATAATAAGAAAAAATTTAATCGGATACAAACAATCTGATAAAAAAAATAAACGTGACTTTGATCTTGATGTTGAATTTATTATTGAGTTAAAACAGCAGCAGAATAATCATTGCGCAAGTTGCAATTGTATAATGTTATGGCGGTATTCGAGTAATGATTCAAGACAATTTACCGTAGATAGAAAAGATAATAGTCGCGGTCATACACGAGAAAATACCATGTTAACCTGTCTTGAGTGTAATCGACGTAGAGGCGCTAGTTAAGTGATCGAAATCACCGGAGTGATCGCGGTGGTAGTTGTGTATCCGTGGGAATTATTTGTAGTTGTTCACGTGTAAATCCACGTTGAGGAGCGGCCGAATCTAATCTGTAGATTGCAGGTCTGGAAACGCCTACGTTTCTTCCAGTGGATCTTGTCACGGTAGATATTTTGTGTGTGGTAACACTCCAAATAGGATCAGTTGCTCTCGCTTTACCACCTTCAAGTTCACCAGGCTCATATAAATATCTGACTGTGACATCACCTAATATTTTTTGTTTTCCAACATCTTTTCGTTGTGTTGGTATATTTTTTTTTGTGACCGCGCTAATGGGTTTCATGTTGGTTGTTCGTGTGATCTCATTATTTAATGCAGCTATCACGCCTGGTAATCTTGCAACCCATTCGCGAGATCTTTTATCCTGAATAAATTCCCTCGCGTATTGATATCCAAATAACCGCTCAGCGAGTGTTCGATTAAATCGCTCAACAATTGCTTGATCACGGTGAATTGCAGTATGACCTCGTCGTATTTTGGTATTATGTTGTTTCATCAGCGATGATACTGGACCAAGAAATTCCTTACCAGGATCAACCTGTAGTAGCTGTGGCCATCGCAGACCACCTTGTGGTCCGAGTCCTCGTTGATAAATTCGTTCAAACGCATCGGCTACTTCAGATGATGTTTTCGCTAATAGCGGCTCTGCTTCTTTATATCTACTTGCAACATCAACTACGGTTAACGCGTATTTGTACGTTTTTCCACGCACAGTATCATGCGGTAAAAACAGAATATCAGCTTGATGAACTTCATTAGGAACACTGACATCGAAATACGCGTACTGAATTTGTTTAGGACGTGGTAGATAAATTTGCCATATTGCCTGCCTGGACAACCACGCTTTAGCAGTAGAATGTTTAACCGCCGCTGCATCAGCGAGTTTACCAATTGCTGCTTTGCCTCTCCAGTATCCTCTCGGTGAATAATAAATTGATTCCATTATTAATTACCAGCCCCAATCGCTAATTTACCTTTCATCGAGGATCTTACTAACCAATTAGCTAATGATTCTCTAATATTTTTATTTTTTATAGAATTTAATGAATGAATTAATTTTACATCTGCAATATGCCTATCTTGTAGATTTTGACTTTTATAAGCTACATCATGAGCATGACAAGCTCGATCAATAGCGTTTACTGGTTCCTCGCCTGGTTTTGGTTGATCTTGATCATCGAGCCTGATATCGAGTCGAGTACCAGGACCGCAATAATTATATCCTGGTAGATGTTTTTCTCCACTGTATTTAGCCCACGGAGTACCTGGAAACTTTTACATCAAATTAGCAATATCACCACCGCGCTTATTAGGTAAAAATGAAAATTTCTTTCTACCGCATATAGAACATTTTCCACCGTACGCTATTTTTTTATTTTTTGTTATAACTGTAGCTAAATCAGTAGTTGGAGTTTTAACTCTACAGCGTAAACAATATAAATTCATGTTATAATATATATGGATATAATTGATTTCTCAGCAACTCGGCAGCGAGAGCCAGTTAAGCATCATCCTGCGCTACCGAACTCCATCAGAATGATTATCATAGGACCATCTGGATCGGGTAAGACGCAATTATTACTTAATCTGATAATGAGATGGTTGAAATGGGATAAGTTGTGTTTAGTAGCACCATCCGTTGATGATCAACGATGTTATGACGTACTTAAAGATTTCAATGAAAACGCACGATTACTGGATGAAGATAATGATGTTATAGAGTTTATAACCGATATTGATGAAGCACCATCCGTAGATTCCATAGACGGATTTATTAATAATTTAGTTGTATACGACGATGTGATGCTAGATAAACAATCAAATCCAGCCAGAATATTTTCCCGAGGGAGACATAAAAATACAGACGTGATCTATGTTACTCAACGATATACACAAATTCCGAAGGTGATCAGAGACAACTGCAACATTTTAGTTGTGTTTAATGGCGTAGACACACACACGTTGCGAAATATTCATCAAACTTGGTGTGGTGGTGACATGGATATAATTAAATTCAAAAATTTCTTCTCACGAGCGCAAGCTACTCCACATGGATTTATAACAATAAATTGACATGATCCAAGAACAAGATATCGTGTGGGTCTTGATAAAATATTTGGGTAACAGGGGTGATGATAAAATTAAATTTAATTAAACAGATATCATTAATATAATGAACAACTGTGCGTGGTTACATCAAGGAACCACTAACAATTGTAATAAAAAATGCCGTGGAGAATATTGCAAGAAACAGAATTATCTTATAAAGAAAAATCCTCATGCTGGTCCACGAAGTTGTGTTGGATGTAACAACGGCGTTAGAGGATTATATCAGATTTGCAAAAATTGCAGTAGAGATCGATATCGAAGTTTGATGAACTATTACAGAAAAAGAAAGAACATAAATCCCAAAATAGAAAAACCACCATCAGAACTTGAATATTACTTGAAACATAGAACAAATAAAGATGAAACAGATGAAGATGAAACAGATGAGGAAAAACGACAGCGAGAACGCGTTGAAAAATATTCATCAAACTTGGTATGGTGGTAAATTAATAGCAGCAGAGAGGGTACCTACCAACGTTGGTCGTCAAAAAAATAAACAAGAAATAAATAAACACGTAGAGTACTTTATTTTTTCAGCTACTATTTCGAACTGAGGTTTTATTAGTACAATCGTCCATTACAGAAATAAAACATCTCAAGGAAAAGTTCATTTGTAAAATCTTGACCTTTCTACGAGATGATTTTATTTGTTTGTTTTATTTGTTTTGTCGGAATTCTATGGTCTGTTCACCCTCTCTGCTGCTGGAGTAATTCTGTCATTATTAATACTTGTATCTTTAATACCGATACCTTCGTCGTATATTTTGGTCATCATTGAAAATTCGAAATCAGATATAATTCCATCACTGAGACTCGCTGATAACAACGAGGATAATTTCGAGTATGCTACCGTCGTTGTATGTAATTTTATTATGTAATCGGATAATTTTTCGTTCGTGCAAGTACATATTTTTTTTGTGATGATATTAAACACACCTGCAATAGTTGTTACTGCTGAAATACAAATAGTCACAGCTACTGGTGCCATCGTTGTCAACGCTGATAATATGACACCGGTTCCAGCAACAACAGCGGATACTGAACAAACAATCACATCAACGATAACCAATCGTCGTCGATATTTTTTTACTTTTACTGTATATTGATCGACTTGATCTTTTAACGCCGCCTGCCATTCACGTGCTTGATTGTACCTGTATTGTGCACCGTCCATATATATTTTTATACAGTAACCAATTGAGGTGTTTCAGCTACAAATTCCAAACACCACCAGTAAGATGTTGCGGTTAATTTCTTATCAGCTGCTTCCAGAATAAATATTTCTTCGGTTCCGCTATTTAATATGACAGATACAACCCCGGAAAACCTGTCGGTGGAATGACGCCATGGAAACGTTGTAAATATTTCAAATTTTGCAGCACTAAACACAGACAGCCTGTACACGCCAGTGACTGTTGAGGTATATTTGATAGTATTATTTTGCTGCGACGATGTTGCAAATCCCGATGATACCGTGCATACGATGTTTGTGATATGCCCGGGAGTTATTCCAGCTGAAATTTTAATCAAATTGGTTTTATTGATAATCTCAGGAATTCCCGCTACGATGTCTTGCTGTGTTCGTTTGATCGTGTCTAGGTTAGTTTTGATATGAACGAGTTTCATGTCAATGGCGTGTGGAGTGCCGAAGAATTTATCTATGGCATCATCGGTTTTTTGAAAATTTCTTCGAAATCTTCCAAAAGCGCCTGCGTGAACATCATATTCGGCCCGTAACGTGGATAATTTACCGTCTACGGTGTCGACGTATTTTTTTGTTGCTGCGTCTTCGTCAGATGTTGGATCTCTTAAAACTACTATTTTATTTCCGTTCATGCTAAGTTCACCTGTCATTGTGTCACCGGTGTTTTTTACGCGATTAGCAACACTTTTTGCAATTTCATCTCTGATGGTTTTAAGTGACATACTTGAATCCCTAATTCTGCCGCTGTCAGTCAACACGGGAATATTATCCGTAACTGCACCAAGTACTCGTCGAACTATATCATTCCATTTGATATTGCTGGTTTTTAGTTTACCATATCGATCTTGAAAAATAACAACCTCATCTGGGTCAACTCCAGCCAGGTTCATAATATCAGCGAGGTCATCCTTAGTCGCATACTTCGACAGATCAACGTCGCCGGGCTTTTTCTTAACGCGTGAAGAAGATCTTCCGTAAATATCAACCATTATATAAGATCCTTCGGATCTAAGATCTGTTTAAAACGCTTTACGCGCAACAAATCGGTTACTTGTGTAATCATGCACAACTTTATGTGGTGGTTTGGATGATTTTGATATAGCGTCGAGTACATTAATTACTTCACGGCCGCATATTGGCGGATCTGTCATTGTTTGTGTGGGTAGCGTTGAATGCCAAACTCTGGTTGTTGCGTGAAGTGGTGCGACATACTTGATAAATTCAACAGGTGGAGCTAACCCGTACGAATCAAAATAAACAATTCCACGTGGATCAACCGCGTATGCGGTCCAATGAGTACCGGGTCCGGAACGTTCGTCAAGATTAATAATACCTGTTTCGAGTTTGTTTGGTTGTTTCGGTAATTGATCTCGCATAAAAACACCTCTAAAGGCTTTTATTTTTAATTTTTTAGCGGCATTAAGCAAATCAAAATTTGATGCTGGAACGTCTAACGAAGTGATCCTGGAAGCCTTAGGCCTCTCCCCCAACGAGATCCTGGCAATCTTAAGCCGCGTCCCTTTTTTTTTGTATCCTTGCCCTGTTGCTTTCTTTAGTGCCATTCCAGCAGCTGTTCCAACAGCACCTAACGCGGCTGCTTTTGCTACGGCTGGAGCAGCTGCAGCTATTAATGCCGGAATGGCCGCGAGAAGTGGAAATATACCACCCGTTTTAACCATGTCTTTGATGGCGCTCGGGGAGAGATGGAATTGAACCCCAGTTTTTCATTCTAGGGCTTTATTGAAATGTTTAATCTGATTATTTGTCAGCGATAATTTGTTTGGACCACCACTAATCTGATCTCGTTTTAGTGATATTTTAGTTCCGCATTTGTTGGCGGTTTTTGATTGAAGCGTTTTTACCTGACCGGGAGTCAGAGTAACATTAACATGACTATACGACATTTTTATATAAATAATATTTTTTCTAAATAATTAAAGATTTTCTACTGGTGCGTCAACGACTCTCATTCGACCACTACCACCTTCAAGTAACATGGCTTTATCGCTGAGTATGACCGCGATTGCTCTGTAGAAGCCGCGAACAAGTGGTGGACCAGCTATATCAGAGGAGGTCTAGTAACACGAGCTCGAAAGTGTATATCAACGACAGATTGCTTGGATAAATCAAGATGCTCCAGCGAAAAATAATAAATCGGATATAAAGTTCTGAAATCTAGTTGTGATATTTGCAAACCAGTATCTATATTTTGATCACGTCCCATGAATGACATCAAACGATGATATGCACGCGCTACATGATTTTGATCAAAATTTAACAATATATCCTCAGCCGGTTCTTGATGTCCATTTATCCTCAAGGAAACTTCATTAACTCCAAGGTTATCAAATATCATATGTGAACGTTGTTGATTATTTGTCCGAGCATTATTTTGCAGCGCAATAAAAATATGTCGTGGTGCAGAAACACCCTGTTGTGATGCTATATTCCATGTAAATAAACCATTAACATTGCTTTGAGCAGCATCCGTGGTTACTGTTAACCATGATATCAATGATTTACCGCCTTGATCCATAAAAGATAGTAATTTTTGTTCTTCAGTAATTGATGGTGTTATTACTGGCATCCACAATGTGAGTTTTGATATATTTACTTTACCATCATCATCAACACCAACACCTCGCCAGATTGCATCATTATCATCACCTTTTCTTACGAGCACAATTGTGTGTTTAACTCCAAAGATGACCTTTCTAACATTTCTGCAAAATCCAAAGATGTGAGATAATGGAATTGCGCATGAGAAATTTCTATTATTTCCTGACAACGCTGCTTGGCGTGTTGCAAATCCTAAGTTGAAAGTCACGCTATCACCTTTTACAATATCAAAAGCAGCAGCTGGTCTGGCTGCGTATTCAGGACCATCAGCAATCGGTTGTGGATCAGATGCAGTATTTTGTGGTGTCCGTATTTTAGCATACCTGATATGATCAGCGTGGTCAGTAATATCCTTGGCAAACATCATTGTTGGACCAGCTGATCTTGTAAAGTCGTCAGAATATCTCGCTAGACCAATTATTGTTGTAGCAACATCAACATCCTTCTGAATTGATTCAATATTTTTTCCATCAATCATATATGTGGCGCTATCAAACAGTGCCATAATTCCGTTGTTAACAAAACCAATATGCAAATTGGCACCATATGTCGTATTATCCCCCTTTACAAGTTCACCTTCTACTTCAATAAATGCCTCAGCGGGTAAAAAATATCTACTTGTATCGTGAACCTGTAATTCGATTCTCCCCCGCTGATCTGGTTGTTTTGCGTCATAGGAATAAAATTGACAATCATGCACCGATTCATCTTTGAGGACCGGTGTATCCATGTCAAATGCTGGGTCGGATATATGTTTAAACATTTTATTATAATTATCATTTTTTCAAATGATGATCATCGTCGACGAAGACCGCTTCCTGCTATTAAATTTGCTGTTATATTTTTTTCCGCTTCTTCAGATAATTCCGCTAGTTTTTGATTTACAGCTTGATTTATTATTTTGCTGACATCTGCAGGCATCACCTCAGTACTTGGTAATTTTACTGGTGGTTGTTGTTTTCGTCGCAATAATCGTGCTAGTCTTTCTTTGATCGCCGAGAACGCCTTACCAGCAACATTGACAATTGCACCAGGAGCTTTTTCACGAACAGCCTCAATAGCCTTCATCGATAATTGTTTTGCAATCGGTATTGCTTTTGGAGCCATCCTTCTAAATAGACCCTGAATAACATCACCAAGTCCATCTCCGTAAATAACCCTATGGATTGGTAATCGTGAGTTTACCGCTCTGACCTGTACAGGTTTGCGATGATTATTATGTATTATCATCTTATTTTTATTTACCACTTATCTAACAACTAGTTATCAACAAGTTCATCGATAAGTTCTCGGTAAACTCCGATATCCATGATGCCGCCACGAAATAATCGCTGGCAAATATCAGCTGCTTCATTAATTATTTCTGGTGAATTATTTCCGGCACGTTTTCCTCCTATGAGAACTTCTAACCGTGACACGTCATTGATGATATTATCAGGACAAACAAAATTATTTCCCAGACCACTGCCAGTAGCACCCGGTGCATCGTAAAATTCTTCTTCTGGAGATTGCTGTCGAGAAGGTTGTTGCTGCGGTGGTGGAGTTTGTTTTTTCTGTTTCTGCGGTGGCGGAGTTTGTTTCTGTTTCTGCGGTGGCGGAGTTTGTTTCTGTTGCTGCGGTGGTGGAGTTTGTTTCTGTTGCTGCGGTGGTGGAAAAGAAGGTTGTATTTGTTGTTGCTGTTTTTGTAGTTGTTCAAAATATGAATCTATTGCATTAATAAAATTAATATATCTAATATCACTATTTCTAGCTTGGTCAACATCATAATGTATACGATATATCCACCTGTACCAATTATCACGACTTACAGTATCATCGGCATACTCGGCTTTTAAAACTTCTTTTCGACGATCATAACTCCGTGCGGCATATTCAGCTAATTTATCTATATTTTTAAGTTCCTTTATGTAATTAAGATGACGTTCATCTAATTTATCTTTTATATGAACCTTTTCCCTTGCTTCTCCTGTTTCTGTTTCTGGTACATGATCTTTCATCTCACCTATTTCAGCACGAATTTTACCAATACCCTCAAGTATTTCTTCACCAACAGGTGGAGGTTGAGCCGCAGCTATATCAGTTGGAAGATCTCGTAAAATCTTCTTTGTCTGTTTAGTTCTTCTTGCTATTTTTTCAGTCTGCGCTGCAGTTTGTTTTGATACCGGAAGAAGATCTTCTTTGATGACTGCAGTGACGGGCTTAAATAGTTTTTTAGTTTCTTCTTCGTACTCAACTTGTGCTTCTTGCTGCGCTTGCAGATTTTTTCTGAATGAGTCTCTGACAGGAAGAAATTTTTTAATTGCTTCTAATCGTTCTCGTGCTGTTCTTGCAGTATGAGATTCTGGATGTATCATTTTATTATAACATAATGATTTAATTAATATCAGCAGAAGGGGTGTAAATTTAATTAAAAAGATATCATTAATATAATGAACAACTGTGCGTGGTTACGTCAAGGAACAACAGATAAATGTAATAAAAAATGCCATGGAGAATATTGCAAGAAACATAATTATCTTATAAAGAAAAACCTTCATGCTGGTCCACGAAGTTGTGTTGGATGTAACAACGGCGTTAGAGGATTATATCAGATTTGCAAAAATTGCGGTCGAGATCGATACAGAAGTTTGATGAACTATTATAAACACAGAAAGAACATAAATCCAAAAATAGAAAAACCACCATCAGAACTTGAATATTACTTGAAACATAGAACAAATAAAGATGAAACAGATGAAGATGAAACAGATGAAGATTCCCATGATTCAGATGAAAAGAAAAATATTCATCAAACTTAAAATTTCTTTTACAACATGGATAGCAGCAGAGAGGGGTGTCTACAATTCTGTTTGGGACAAACAATAATCGTAGACGTTGTATTGACCTCTATGAAGGGTCACTATTTTTTTTGGTCCAAACACAAGGGTGACCACTCCCTTAAGTGGTCTGTTCACCCTCTCTGCTGCTCATGTAAATACATGTATTTCATTTTTTTTATTTAACAAACAATATTTGGGGTGTTTGTTTTTCTTCTTGTTTGTAAAACTATGACTGTCTGTTCATTGTGTAAATGTAATGCCATTCTGTGAACATCAGCCAGTTCCAATATGATATTGTTTCATAATGTACATATTGTCACTGAAAACAAAATACTTTCCTTTAAAATAGAATAATGCAATCATCACACTACAAATCCAAGTATGGTGACGACTGCCTTATGCAAATCAGACAAATCAAGTTTGCCTGGTTCAGGAATCTAAATGCAGAATATCGTTATTTATACTGCAATTATAGGTATGAAGCCTGAACTCAGTCCAAAAATGAAGTTATCAAGGGGATGTATGCCACTAAATAAAACTGCACAAGAGCCAAGAAACTCTTTATTACAAAAAATGTAAATACAGCTTAGTTTACTGGAAAAAAGAAAAGATAACAACCTGTATTCATGCTTTACATCACATATAGTAATCCACTTAGAATAGAAAGCTATGTGCATGACTGCTTGCACTCCCTTTGTACAATGCAGCAGTAAAAAATAAAACAAGTCAGCTCAATGCAGCACTGACTACTAACGATTTTACATTTTATGGAAGCAATTCATTCATCAATTCTGTAAAATATCTTAAGATGAAAGTTGCCTTTTTATCACTACCTTTAACAAACTTGCAACTCACTTTGGTTTAGGAAATTGCTTATCAAAATGTGAGCTGTTTTTTGTTCTGCCTATTAACCACATTAACAGTTAATCCACATGACATTTATGATTACTGAAGCATTTTCATGGCCTGATTGGTTGATTACCTATCATGTTTTTTCTGTTCATGAAAAACATGCCACTGCCTATGCTCCAAATCAATTTTTTTATATTTAAGACAATCAAAGTTTTGGCAATCCTGATGGTATGGAGATTTCAGACAATTAAGTATTGGCCATCCAGATGGTATGGAAATTTCAGACAATCAAAGTTTTGGCAATCCTGATGGCAGATATCGTCGACCTTTGTGATGCGAGAAGAAAACTGAGGAGAAAGCGATGAGACCTCAAAGGAGCAGAAAAATACAGAAGATTAACAGCAGGATTAAGAAGATCTTAAAGAGAGCAAAGGAAAGCTGGTTAGAGAACCAATATAAGTAAATTGAGAAAAGCCTGAATCAGAATAACAGTAAAAAAGGCATACCAATTGGTGAAAAACTTGACAATAGAGAAACTGGGGAGATCTACAATGATCCAGGACAAGGCTGGTTAAAGACCAAGAGATTCTTAACAAATGGATGGAATATTGTTCTGAGCTTTACAACCAGGAGACATGTTGAGACAAAGTTGTACCAAACTTCCACTGACGACAACTGAGGTTGACCACCAGATTGTCGTCAGTGGAAGAAGCTGCAATTAAGGCACTAAAGAAATGAAGTCTGCTGGGGTTAATAATATACCAGCAGAACTTGTTCAAGCAAGATTAACTTTCACAACAATCTGCAACAAATTCTGGCAAACAGAAGAATGGTCCACCCCAAGACCATCACTCTCCCCAAGAAAGGGAATCTATAGCTGTGCCACAACTACTGAACCATCAGCCTCATCAGCCACCCAAGATACATGTTCCATTTTTGTCATCATTGAGAAAATGTCAATATCCGTCTTAATTGCATTTATTGTAAAATACAAATGTTTTGACTAATGTCTTTATCTGTTAACAGAGACGCAATTATAGCAAAATTCCAAAAATATTTTGAGAGAAAATATTTAGGCAATTACTTTTGCTAAACATTCTTTATTGAAACGATTATGCATTGCCTAAAGTACTACAAAGAAGCTGTCAGTCTCAAGGGAAGTAACACAGAGGGTCTCATCATTCTTCTTTAAGAGCAGAATTTAAACTATATCCCTTTTGCAATGGGAAAAGGCCAGTTGACTATACATAGAAAATGTCTTTAATTAGAAACAAAAACTATTCTTAAAAGAGAAGACAATATGCCATTGTCATTACAGAATTGAATTCATTCCATGAAAAATATGAGCGAGACAGTCATATGTATCAATTGCCATTTGTGGGCCACCCATCACCCTTGGTCTCATAGCCTTGCTCATTTATTCAAGCAAAACAAAAACAAGGAAGTACTGAATGCAGCTTTGGAATTAAAGTAAGAACTACTATAGGCAGTAGACAACCTATAGCATTTAAAGTAGCTGATCATAGCAAAAGTTGAAACAAACATAAAAGAAATACCAAAGACGCTTGCTCAAATTTTTTAATTTGGACAGTATAATGAACTGATCATATAACATATATTGGTAAGAATTAACCAAATTTGGGAATTTCCTTATAAAACAATCTTGAGGTTTTTGTGTGATTTACCTGAAAGGTTTATTGGCATTGATAGATATCTCACAGTGAGTTTTATTAAACAAACTTAAATATTTCTCATTATTCTTGATTTATACTAGATAATCATGTGCAGTATATAATTTCTTATAAGTCAAGTCCAAATACAAATTGCACAAACCCAGACCTACCACTGCATAATGTACCAACAGATCTGGGTCTATGCAGTTTGTTACCAGTAACATGTGAAACAAGCACAGCTTCTATTCTGGAAGCATATTATGTGACATATAAGCAAGTATACACCACTCCCTTGATAACGTGCGCCCTGATAACTTGCAAACCCGCTTATAACGCAGTGTCAGGCGTAGATCCCATTTTTTAAACCCAAAAGTACCCCAAAAATGTATCCCTATTTGTTGAACTTGAAGAAAATCGCGATCAAAATTGGTAACGGAAACTTTGATGTATTGCTCGTTTTATCGTTGAAAACGGTAGATAGGACCTGGAAATTTTAATCAACACTATGAAATATCAAATTTAAAAATAACTTATACAATTTTTTACATTTTCTTTCCAAATGACATTCTTAGTATACCGCAATTAACGATATGCAAGGAAATTTCAATCAATGAAAATGTCATGCCAAGTGGAGGCAGCATTTTAATAAATAAATACAAATTAAATAAATTTTTTATCAATTTAAATTTGTGTTCTAGTTCCATCTTTTAGTTCCTTTTAAGTGTAATCGTCATAAGTGCAATGTGTCTTTTTGTAATTAAACATAAAATGCGTCAATCTATCGTAACAGCTATGTCCGCGAGAGTTTCTCTGAGACCCCAATTAAGTGCCGACCGTGTTTTGATAACTGACTTGCAGAAGTATTTGTTGCATTGATGCACTGATATAAAGCTGGCCTCCTTTATATTATCATGTAAATTATGTCTTTTGAATAAAAAAAAGGAGGTGGAATAAAAGAAAAGTTAAAAGGCACAAAAACCAAACTAACTTAAAATCAAGTGGCCTCAGTCGTATGTCAGGTGCACACACTTTGTTTGATCAATCGAACACTGTAATAAAAGTTATTTTGTATGTAACAGAAACTACCTTAAATTAACCAACTCTTTCATAACTATGATCAAAGCTAACAAGGCAGCAAAGCAAAAAGAATACATAAAATAAAGAGACTGATTTCACAGATACAGACCATTGTGGGCAAGCGAGTTTCAGAGAATTCTTTAAATTGGCATCTAGAGATATCCTCAGGGATGATCAGAAATGTCATTATTACTTCCAATGAAATAACGACATTAACACTGTACTAACTGAACAATAAAAAATTGAGTTTCGACATAGACATGTCACGAAATAAATGTCACCTGTTTTTGAAAAAAAAAAGGAATCTTGTTTGGTGGTGTATCAACAGTTAGTCTAGTTCCCAAATTGTGGACTACTGATTTGGCAACATACTATTATATACCACAACAGGAACCAGACTCATCAAGAAAACAAAAAGCAATGACGTAATACACAGAGTTTTCATGTACAAGTGATGGTTGTTCAAACCAGTTGGAATGATCTTTCATATGTTGGATATTTTGAGAAAAGAAAATGTTATTTAACCCTTTAGCTACGACTGTCACATCTAAGCGTCTACTGTAAATAGCTCCTGAACCCCACTGACGCATATATGCAGTGCCGATAAGCCTAGTTTACTACCCCAGTGTAGCTTATGTGCGTAAAATTCAGCAGTATTCAAAACCCCCGTGTCGCATCTATGCGGACATGACTGCTATGCTAACTAAACGTTGATTTGTTGAAAGTACAGAAGTTTACATATTTTTGTTGTTGTTGTTGTAGGGTTTAACGCCATTTTTCAGCACATGATAGGCTATACATGGCAGCCAGTATTAATGGTGGAGGAAGAACCCGGGAAAACCCCGGAAAGAACCACCGACCCATGAGAAACATATTTTTGATTATCATAACCAATGAGAGGACTGGTTACTCAACATTTCTGATACAAGTCTGAAAGCTGAGAGGTTAAATTTAGACATACTGTAAGCGGTTTTCTGCACTTTATGAAACGTGTAGTTGATGTAAACAAAAATGGATTCCGATTCAGATATGAGCGACTTTGAAGGGTTCAGTGTGAGTGATATTGAAGAATTTAATGGAGCATTCGTAGAAAATGGATCTGATATTGATATTAGTCCAGTTTAAACACCAGCAGTAAGTGATTTTGAATTGGATGACGAAGAATAGTCCCACTTGCACAATGGAGTGATGACCTCGCCATGTTCCAGATCAATGATTTCGATTCTCGTGTTGGTCCAACAATCGACCTTGGATCACTAAGCAATGAGAAAGATGTTTTCCTCAGGTTTTTCCATGAAAGTCTGGTGGAAAAACTTGTGAATGAAACAAATGATTATGCCAAGAAAATGTTGGGCCAGAAACAAGACCAGAGATGGTAATGAAACTAGCATCACGGAGATGTGGGCATATCTTGGAATATACATCGTCATGAGTATTATGCAAATACCTAAATATTCCATTGCCTGGTTGACATCTGTATATTTTGGGATCCCAGGAATACCAAAAATCATGACAAGAGAAAGGTTTGAAAAAATAGGGAAATATTTCCATGCCGACGACACAAGCATCAACCCACCCAGAGGCCAACCAGGACATGACAAGATTTTCCATATAAGACCTTTCTGTGACACAGTTTTGCATAAATGCCTGGAAAATTATGACCCTCCCAAAAACCAGTCAATTGATGAAGGCATGATTGCTTATAAAGGAAGACTGTCATTTAAGCGATATCTGACAGCCAAACCCACAAAATCTGGCATTAATGTCTGGGAAAGAGCCCATCCTCAAACTGGCTATGTCCATGAATTTCAAGTATATGTTGGAAAGCCCGATGGACAGAGAGGGAGAGTGAGAGAAGAAGGGTTAGGATCTAGAGTGGTGAAAGACCGTACCAGAAAAACAATAAACAAAACCACCACATCTATATGGACAATTTCTTTTCAAATCCCCAATTATTTGAAGATTTATGTCAAGATGGACTCTTCTGTTGTGGTACTGTCCGAGGAAATAGGAAAGGAACGCCAGAACCTTTGAAAAAAAAACAGTGGTTTAAAAAACCAGGGGGATATGAAAATTATGCAAAAAGAGACTCTGGTCTGTGTTGCCTGGAAAGACAAGAAAATTGTCCATATTTTATATAACAACATGGATCCCACACAGCTGTCCAGTGTAACTCGAAGAGAAAAAAACGGCAGACGAAATGAAGTAACTTGCCCAAAAGTAAGATGAGTATTCCAAAAACAAAGGGGGAGTGGATAATGCAGACCAAAACAGAATGCAATACAGTTCTTGTCGTAAAGCAAAGAAATGCTGGAAATATCTTTTTTGGTTTCTCATTGATACAGCGACATGTAACGCCCTGATATGTATGAAAGAGTCACCAAACCACCAGATCAAAACCAAGTCCGGAAAAGAAAAGAAAAGAACACAGCTTGAATTTAGAATGAACTTGGCCAAATGTATGTTGCTAGCTTTCAGGGAAGCAGGAAAAGAAAAGCTCTGTCCAATGTTGATGCTGAAGATTTAAGGCACTCGCCAGGACGGTTCCCAAAACATGGGAGATGCAAGATGTGTGTTAAGGAAGGAAGGAGACATGAAGTTTTCATAGGATGCAAACAATGCCAAGTACATTTATGTGTGGATAATGACTGTTTTGAGAGGTACCACTCTCATCTTTTTAATCAGTGTGGATTTCATTCACGTTTTTATATGTACATATGGAAATACTGGATTTATTTTGTGTAATTCAATACGGTTTATATGACTGGGATTTCTTGTATGATGGGATGTAGGAGTATATGTAGTGAAAATATATGAATAACATACATTATACAAGGTAAGCTGTTTTTTATTTCACTGAAATCCTCCAAAAAATAATGAAATAATGAATATAAATGTAACCATGTTTTTATCATCAGTTTCTGTAGTCAGCCATGATGATGCTCTAGTATTCAGCCTAGCAACCAGCCTCAGTAGTCTCAGTAACCAATATGATAGCACTCAGCAGTAGTGAGACTGCACAACAGCTGTAGTAGCTAAAGGGTTAAACAGACTAACGAACAACTTCATCAGAAAAAGCGCATTATTAAAAATTATTATCAACGTGATTGTAAAATGAGGATTCGGTCATTAAACAGCCTAGTTCCCTAAAGCCACCCACTCCCTATGGCTTTCTCAATGTCAAAGCGATTTTTTTTCAATTTCTGGAGGTCCCTCGGTAACTTGCGCCTCACTTATAGTGCAGGCTATGTTGGTGGACCCCGTTGTGCACAAGTTATCAAGGGAGAGGTGTATAAGGTATTTAAGTGTTATCAGAATGTATATTCCCCAAAATTTCATAAATATTTAGCTGTATCGTGATAGTACCCCTGCATATACCTGTAAGTCTGTAAACTCCATCCAAAAGGGATGGGTCAGGTCGAAGTATATCCCATACAAGGAAAAGCATAATGGGTGCAAATACCAGTGTCCAAAGCATTCTGTTGTATGCTACTGTTCTTCATGCATTCAATGCAACTGAGCTGAAAAATAGCAAATATTTGCTATGATACACACAAAGTATATTCACTTTTTTTCCACTCAAGCTTGTGAAATTGTCACTGATGTGCATGCCAGTACACAAATATTTCCAGGTATTACAGCTGTAACCACAGTGCTAAAAACATCCGATAGCCCGACACCCAGGGCCCCTCTAGTTTCATATCAGGCCTATCCTGTATGCTAAGTGTGGTGCCCATCTGGCTTGTTGAAAAAAAGCATTAATTTGCCCTGGAAAACTTCAATCATGCTTATGAAAAGTTATTTTCAAGACCTTGAACTGCCATAACACTGAAAGTCATGCTAAAAATGGGGTTTTTACTCGCAAAGCCACTGACATGGTTGTTTTGAAAAACACAGTATTCAGTAATCTTCAAAACTAGAACCAAAAATCCACTTCATAACATGATCATGTAAGAGGTTTTGGGAGTAAGACTCACATTTGTAGGCATGATCTATGTTTCACAATGCAAATTAATGTTTTTTTCAGCATGTCTGACAGGCATCTCACTTAGAATACAGGAGGGCCCCAATCTGAAATTTGAGGGGTCCTGGGTATTGGGCTATCAGCTCTTTTTAGCACTGGTCATATTGCTATGATGCTTGCAGTGTGAAAGTTTATAATGTTGTCTACCACTGGGACATCATGCCACACATATGTAGCATCATGTCCCACCCAGTCACATTATCCTGACACCAGTCCTTACACTTAGTGCTGAGTGCCAAGCAAGCTAGCTGTTAGTACCACTTTTATAAGTCTTTAGTATGATGCAACCAGGGTTCAAACCCACAACCTCTCCAGTACAGTAATGTATGTAAAAATATTGATTCATATGTGTTAACACCTGGTGACAAAAAAATTGACAAATTTTAGGATATGCCAATAATAACTTTATTTTCATTATTTTAATAGCTTATACGATTCTTTATCAAGAAAAGCAAATGTTCCAACTTTAAAGAACAGCATAGACCCTGACCTTCAATTGCACAAAGTGCTGGCAGATCTGTACTCTGCAGTTTGTTAGGTGTTATCATTAGAACAAACAACACAGATCCTGACCTTCAATTGCACAAAGTGCTGGCAGATCTGTACTCTGCAGTTTGTTAGATGTTATCATTAGAACAAACAACACAGACCCTGACTTTCAATTGCACAAAGTGCTGGCAGATCTGTACTCTGCAGTTTGTTAGGTTTATCATTAGAACAAACAACATAGACCCTGACCTTCCATTTCAAAAAGTGCTGGCAGATCTGGACTCTGCAGTTTGTTAGGTATAAAACGTCAGACTCCTGTGATCATAACATAGCAACTCTTAACGTAAAATGACCACTCCGGTGGCCTAGCGGTTAGAGCGTCCGCCTCGGATGCTCGAGGTCGCAGGTTCGAACCCGGGTCGAGTCATACCAAAGACTTACAAAAATGGTACTAACAGCTGCCTCGCTTGTCGCTCAGCATCAAGAGATTAGTGTTAGGACTGGTCAGCCTGGTGTCAGGATGATGTTACTGGATGGGACATCATGCTACATGTCTGCAGCATGATGCCCCAGTGCTAAACATCACTATAATTTAGTATAAACTGTCACACTGCAGACATTGTAGCAATACGACTGAAAAGTTGTTAAAGCTACATTAAAAATCTAAATTACACACACACACTTAACGTAAATACATGTCTGCTTGGGATGACTGCAAACTGACAGAAAATGGAGGCGCTTATATAGCAAAAATACTTAAATAGCGCCGAGTGGTGTTGCATGTCATGCAAATAAATTCTGCAGGCATCGGCACTTGATTTATGGGGAAACCAATGATAACATTGTCCCAATTATTGAGGGTGTGTTATCATTAGTTTCCCCATGCCCTACAATGTAAGACACAGCACGTTACTTTTGTCTGAGTGCTATGTCCCTGAACCCAAAACAAATAAACAGCGTCGAGGTCTTTCATGTAGAACTATAGTTGCCCCATTAATCAAATGCCTGTGCTATTTTAAGCAATTATGTGGGACCATGAATCTGTTTACCCCGTTTCATTCAGCTAAAAAATTAGGTCCATTAATATTTGTTAAAAACTAAAAGATTAAAAAAATCAAATTTTTGCAATTCTTGGATACATCTCCACAGAAATACTGTACTATAGGTTAGTATTCTAAGCCGACCTGTAGTCAGTAGTTTTACTTACTAAAAGCGAAACGACTGCCTGTGCTGTCTAGCTATCACTAATTACCAATATCCTCCTGGACTTATCTATAACCTCGATTTTGCATTCTCATTAATGTTAATGATGACTGATCTCGAACTTTGAAACGCTATCATCTCCTAATATCCATCTGACCTACATATTCAATCATGTTACACGGTGTGTATTAGAAAAGGCCTCTACTTCTCATCTAGACTAGGTCGAGAGCCAGGCTATCACTCATTTGAGAAGCAGGGGGTCACTATAATTAACTGAACAAACCAAAAACAAAGAGAATTACCGGAACAAAGAAGAAAAATATAATGATTTAATTAGAATATTTCATAAATGTAGTTATCAACATATATAATTAATTTAATTTTATCATCAGTAATTAATTTGAACTTTTTCTGGCGCTCCTGGTGGGCACATGCTTAGTGGACTTACTGGATAGTCCGGCACTGGTCACAATTATTTAAATATCCAAGTCCTTGAATAATTTCACACAATCATACACATTATTGAACTGAGTAGATATAGTATATCTTCTATAAAAAAAAGTCTATGATATCGCGTTTGAAAAAGGACAGGGACACAGCAAGTCCACTGATAAAACTGTTTGAATACTGCTTTCTTGAAAAACGAAGTTTTTAAAATAATATGGACATCAGAAGGAAACTGATAAATTATCACCAGTACAAGAAATGCTTACATGAAATGTATCGGGAAAAGCACATCGAAGTTACCGCTTAATGCAGAACAACACAAGTGTGTTATGTAAATAGTCATAGACTCGCCCACTAAAACGCATTTACATACATGTATTGTGATAGACGTAAAACTCCATAGTTTTAAAATAGGTAACTGACAAAAATGACAACCAATAAGTTTTGTAAAATTTAGCAAATCATTTATTTCCCAAGAATACAAAGAATACAAAATGAAAATTTACAAAGAACTTATGTTATTGTGAAATGATTCCCAAATAGTTCTAAAAGATCTGTTGCAGATCCAGTTGTATGAGGTTCCAATTGAATTCCTGTGGTATTCCAAAAAAAAAAATCCGGAACTGAATATGTTGATTTGTCTGTAGTCTCAGACTTACTAATGTGCCAGTAGCGTGGAGTGTGATAATGTGCTAATAGTCTTTTGATGTATCACAGCAAAATAATTCAATATGCCCCGTCTCTGAATTCACCATAATTTCCAATTAATGTTCCAGTCAACGAATATTATTGAACACTTAGTAATTCCAGTGAATAATAATTTGAATAAATAAATTCATCCGAATAAAAAAACTGAACACAACAATAAGACTGAATCTGCTTCAGATATTAAGGCAATAATTAGTAATTTTTCAAATAGATTATATACCCCTCCTCTTAACCTAGGTCACAATTACCATTTTCTGGAAATACTCTGTCAACTTATTGGAAATTTTCATTTTAGAAACGTCTAAGGACAGAATCAAGACTATAAACATGTTTACCATTAATAATGAGCTGAATATTTAATCCACAATCATAGAGAAATATTTAGCCATGTAGTATACTGTTTACAAAATGTATGTTACTGGTCAAGTACAACATGGAATTTATTTTGGCCAAAGGCAAGTACAAAATACAGGTATTCATAACAGACAATTATTAAGAAAATCCAACAAATAATACAGACTAAATATACATAACAATAACATACTAAAGAATTCATAGAACAATAGTTGCTTCGCTGCTTCACTAAATATAGCAAGTTTAATAATTGTAATCATCTGAGAGAGAGAGAGAGAGAGAGAGAGAGAGAGAGTCTGCCTTAAAAACACTAAAGGAAAACCAATTCACTGGTAAGTATCGAATCGTTTTTATTGTTATTTTTTTTAAATTATAGAAATGCTGTTTTCCTTAATTTCTCCAGTCACAGACATTGTTCCTTATTCTCACTCTCATGTAAAATAGTTTCTTCGACGACGTCGAACATATTATTCTGTTCATTGTTCTCCAAATTTCATTCTAGACCAACTTGATGTCAGTCATCCTCTCATGAATTGCTTCCAATGCTTTGCTCAGAAAATTCGTCTATTTTCTTAAACGTTTTTCACAAGCTCAAGTATCCATTGAGACTGTAGGTTAAGGTGGTGGGAGTGGTCAGGCCAAGTATAGGCTACAAAAGTCCTATCAAGTATATATGTTGATTGGGATGGGCTCCTTAATTAAGTTTATCGGGGGGGGGGGGGGCAGAATTCCTTGTTACGCTACTGCAAAGGGTATGCATAGGAATCAAAATATTCCGAGCTATTTTTGGAAAAGTATACGGATACCAGATTGGTTCCTAGAAAATGACCGTCTTTCGTGTTGATGGCATGAGCTACAACATCTTTAGGTTTGCGATGAGGATGTTAATCCTTAAAACACACCAAATAATTCTGGGAAGCTATATACCAACTGTGGGTCAGTTGGTAATGAAGTTCCCAGGGATACGTAATAATATGCAATATTTCGCATTTTACTTGTATTTAAAATGCTTTATCAAATAAGTCGATGAAAAGGAAATTCTTGGTACACTGTTGCAAGAGAGCTTCGATGCGTTACGTCTCAAAGGAAGTCAGCGGAGGTAGTGAATGATCACACGAGTCTTCAATCACTCTTTCAATATCTTCTCGTATGTGCTTCTTTCAGATACTCTTTTAACTTTTCTTGATGACTCATCATCAAACAGTTGTCATGTTGCGCATGACTAGGACAATTCATGTGAAAACCATAACACTGTTCTCTGGTCAGGAGTATGATTCTTTCGGACAAGTGACGAGAAAACAGGAGAATAAGTGTTGTTCTTGTTGTAGCCATCGTGACATCATGACTGATCTTCTCCACTTGGTGTCTGTGAGAGATGTCATTTTGGAAGACATCTTTGCCCATTTTCAATGATTTGTGTTCCATGTTTTGTTTTAACCCTTTCCCTCAAAAGTTATTATTTGGTATCACTACAGGATTTTCTCAGCTATCGTTTGTCATTATTTCATGATGAAAACGTACTAATTTGTGTTTGGAAACTTAAAACATTACCAATGGTTGCTTTAAGAACAGGGTCGGTGAAAGCGCTTTGTATGACTTCAGCTGCCGTGCTTGCGTTAATTTCCTTATATAATCAGTCTGAATCCTTAAGTGAATGAACGTGTCAGGGTGATCCATTCCAACGGACTTTTGACATTTTGGACATGACGTGTTCTCACTTTACCTGTTCTTCGATCAAGAATACTTTTGATATTATATACGTCGTCGCCTTTCTTAGTCACACCTTGTAATACAGACAAGTTGGATACGTCTATATACCTGTACTGTGACACGAACAATTATGTCGCCCACTTTGGTAAATAGCCTTTGTCAAATGTGCATATTTTTCCCGTGCGAAATCAGTCTCCGGTGTTTTTGCGCTTCTCTTAGGTCTTCCATGACGTTCCAAACCTATCAGACTCTAAAATGTCAAATTTTGAATTGTATTGAACCTTAAAGTTCAATGCATTTAGCATTAAAATTTTATCACCTTTAAGCCAGAAAAGTCTTTGTGAAGAGTCTCTTCGACCTTTCGTCTTTCCCCCCCCCCACCCCGTGTCATTGTTAAAACTTGAAAGGCTGCCATTTATGACTCAATGAGATTTACCAGGGCATTGCAACGCTGTCCTGAGAAAGTAAACATTTGAGCTACCAACCATAACCGCTTGATAGGAACACATGTCAAACTATCATTTTCAAAGGGAAATTGATATGCACCATAAGCTGTCAAAGACCTGACGAAAGAAATGATTATCTTGGGAACAATTTAGGAACCGCTGCTTACGATTGCCCAGAGTAAATTAAGGTGTACAGTTTAAAATTAATGTGAATTTAAAGTTACAACCTTAGTCGAAATTCTTTAGCCCAAAAATTCTGAGAGAAGAGTAGAGTGACACTAAGGAAGAATAACAAGAATGTGCTTTCCTCGTTAAACAAGAAAAGGGGACCAGGTCGCTGTCTTGTAAGAAAAGACAGGGTTTAGTGCTAGAACGCACACTTTCTGAAAGAGAACAGCATTAAGGTAAGCAATTTTAATTTACCACGTAATTTCTATTTTTGATTGTATGTTTTATGCAAATGTGTTTGATGTGACTAGGATTTATATTATGTATCTTTTATTCAGTTTCATGGAAATCCGTTCATGCTAGGGTTGTTATGCAATGTATCTCTTTAATTTTACAGATACTAGTTTATTGATAGACTGACGACTGCATGATATCCAAGTTTTCATATGTGTAGGATTTAATGGGTTATATGAAATAATTGCCTTTGTCTGTTAGGACGATACTGATTATCGCTAGTTAACGATAATTGTATATTTATATCTGATTTTGTAATGTTTAAATAATCTTGCAAGTTAGGGACTGCTGCGAGCTAGAATTTTGTAAATTTTATGCAGTAGTAATCGAGCATGTGGTAGCGTAGGTAAAGAGATACGGTAACGTTGGATATACCGCTATCGTGTTAATTATGGCTTGTCGCTGTGAAGCGAGGGTAGTGTTTTATCGGACTGGTTCAGAATTTTATGCAGCGTGGATAGCTATTATGCTTCTGAGTAACGTAAGTGAGGGATTTCTTTTAGTACGTGTAGAAAGTGGTACATGCAGAGATTTAGTGGTAATTTTAACTAAGGAACATCTTTCTGGGGAGAGACTGGACAGTCCGAAGACGAAAGTCCGAAAAAAGGAGTAATGTGTTCAGAATAAAGGACTAGGATGTCCAAGAAGGGATGAAGCATAGTGAATAGGAAGGCTCGAGGAAACAGGAAGACGTTGATACACGGTCATGGGAGGAAGATGATGCAATCAGTCGTGGACATTACGCTCTTTTCACCACTCGTTATTATGATGAAATAAATCCAAATTAGACATTGCTATTAAATTATGTTGACATAATTTAGATTAAATTGGAATTGCCGCTATGAATTTGTTTTGATTAAATTTGTTATTTTTCTGGCCTAAGGGGCTCGTATTGTATTATTTCTTCCCATTCTCGCTCAGTTCTCTGTTGAAATTCTATCTTTCCAGTCCCACCTGGCTGTAATATAGAGGGAGGTCATCCTCTAGATAACGCTAGCCAAATCCAATTAACCACCCCTCTTACTAAGAGGGCGACGTTACATACAGTGCCACTTCAATGAGACGCGTCCTTTCTGGAGAACATCCGATTCATTGTAAACTTTAACTAAGCTACTTCATGTTTGTTTTTTGGTTTTTTTTCTTCTTCAAATAAAGTGTTGCGCTGGGCGAAAAATGAACATAATTTCTTGTAATAGTTGACGTTTCTGTCAAAGTAAGCCATCGCAATCCTTCTTTAAGACTGGCTTCTAACACATGCAAATGTACATTTGCAAATCTTTTGCGATTAATGAAATACAGTACACGATACAATTTGAGAAAAGGATGAGATTGAAAAGAAATGTTGTTAAATAGTGTCAAAGAGATGAGAAGTGAATGGTGTAATTATAATTCTTTATTTGGGGATTGTGGCTTGTTTTACAGACAAGAAGATAAGAGCGGACCTCTTTCTTAAAAACAATTGGGAAACATTTCCTACGAAATCTCATATAATCTGGAGAAAGGTGGATGCAGCCTGAATAGTAATATTGGCTCCGTAGGGCAAGTGAACATATAACTAAAAACACCCTGGGAACATATAGGGACAAAGGGAATTAACATGGGGAATTTTAACGTGGATGGGACTTTTGAGGGACAAAAAAGTATTGGGACTGTATAGGGACAATATGAATGGAACAGGGGAGGTGACGACACATTGCTGACTATTTAACATTAATGTAGCAACGGGCTGACCTCAATCGGGACCAAAGAGCGGGGAAAACCCTAAAACGTTTGGCGGGACAGAGACAGAGATAACACATACAAACAAACAAACACAAACAAGTTTACAACGGACTAAAAAAAATTAGGCAAGAAAGTAAATATTTTCGAGCCATATGAGTGGCCCTGAAAAAGGCATTGGGATTTATGTTAACATATTTCCGTTAACATAGAGGGCACGCATAAGTCTTCTTCTCTTTCTCAAACTTTTTCTGACTTCTGGACCGAAGATAAGAACTCGCTTCAAACAGCCTTGTCTCTCCACATAAATTCCTCTTTTTCCAAACGTTCGTATCGGTGATCCAGATAATTGTCCATGATGATTTCACATACATGGTTAAGTCCGTACAGAACAGCACTGACGATATGAGAGTAGATGATTCTACGTTTGTCCACATCTTGTGATGAGAACAGGTGAATTGAATGCATTGAACTACGGTTATTTGTAGTGGAGGTGCGGATCGAAACGGATTGAGTTTATTCACTAATCCTATCATGCATTACATAATTCAGTCTCAGTGTGGAGTCTGTCTCCCAATCCGAAGAAAGTTACATGTGACGTCATATTCCCTATATAGGTGCGCTAGCGTCTGTGAAGCCAAAGAAGATGACCGCTTGAGACTTTCCATTCATCACGACAGTTTAAAGTCCCAATTTGGATCGAGTTTAGCAGCCCAGTAGAATTAACACATTCCAAAGTCATCGACAAGATTCAACACGTACAACAATCCAATGATAAGTTTCACAGCACCGATGGAAAAGACACACTGTTCATGACACACGTATCTCTTTCTCAAGGGACTGGACGCATAAAGGTGTTATTGGTGGACAACAATCATAGCATCAAGCGTAGCCTTGTCCAAATTAACAACCCTCAAGACCAGATGTGTTTAGCCCGTGCCATCGTGGTGGGACGAACGTATGCCGACAAGAACGACACGGCAGAATGGAAAAGGGTCTGGGAGAACATTCAAAAATCGAACCGAACCAAAAAACAAAGTGAAGCAGAACCCTTGTTACAGCAAGCGTGACTATCCAAAGACACCCTGTGGCATTCCTGAAATCCAAAAATTGCAAGACGTCTTCGCTCCACGCTACACCTTGAACGTGCACCCTCAAGAAGTGCGCGGACCTCCATTGTTTCGAGGCGAATATTTCAAAGACGGAAAATGCATTCACGTCTATTATCACGATGAACATTTTGATGCTGTCACAGTATCACCGCGTTCTTGGGATACGGTTATTACTGTTCAAATATTACTATGGCTATAATAATCGAGAACACCACAAGCATTGTGGATCGAAATGCTCAGCATGTTTGGTTTATCTACCCTGTCTGGACGAAGGAAAAGAACGAGTGCATTGCCACTCCTTGTCAAAGCACTTTTGTCAGTCCAACCTGTTACCAACATCTAAAGACGCAAGGTTCATAGCAGAAAAGTGCTTGTCAACTGCTGAGATTATGCCCTACTTGTGGACAAGTCATACGTACCAAAAGTGCGAAGTTACACGTATGTTCAGGAAAGAAATGATGTCACATTTGTCGCCAAATCGTTGACTTGGAACACGAATGCAACATTAAAAAAATACCATTTCAAAGAAGAGGACAAGGAAAATGACCAGAAGAAAGAGAATTTCATCTTTTTCGATTTCGACTGCATGCAAGAGACCGGCATTCACATTCCTAATTTCTGTGTGTCTCATCGAGCGTGCGAGAAGTGCATCCAAGAGTCTATCTTTAGTCATCGCACTCACTGCAGAAAGATTCCTGGAGGACATAATAACATCCTTCGCGAACGCAACACACGGAGATCGACATTATGGATCTTAGACCCCAACGAAGAGATGCTGAGCCAAGAGGACATCGAACGTTACGGAGATTGTTATCGCCATACCACGTCGGCTATTTCCGCCCTTTTTCAATACCAAAGCCAATCAACACGCCGTTCTACTCCATTTGCCTGAGGTTCATGACTACGATCCCGAAAAGGTGCGTACATAACAACGAGAAGCTTTCTACGCTTGGTACCAGACTCGCGACTCGGACCCCTTCGATTTTCAGGAAGAAATGTTAACGTTTTGTCGTTCCAACGTGAATTTATTTTACGGCCTTGCTGTGGAAAATTTCGAGAACAGTTCAAGGAACACATTGGGATCGATCCTTTGAAAGAAGCCTGCACCATTGCAAAAGCGTGTTCCTTAGTGTACCGCCAACGATTCGTGCCCGAAAACACCCTGGCTGTCATCAGTCTTCAAACGACAAACTTTGTCAAACGTAAGTACTCGGTCAAAGCCTTGCGCTGGCTATTACTTGTGCGACAAGGAAGACAAATGGATCCAATATGTCCGCAACGAGGGAGGCGAAAAGACCATCGGAACGTATTCAGTGGATGACTGAGACTTAGAAAACCCTCAGATCGTGTACGAGTTTAACGGCTGCTTATTTAATGGATGTCCCCTTTCCTACCCTTAACGTAACACCAAAAATCAGTTTTTACAACGGACTATGGAAGACTTGTACCAGGCTACTTGTAAGCGGCGGTTTAAGTTAGAACAGAAAGGAAACCATGTGGTGGAAATGTGGGAACACGAGTACGATCACCGTTTGAAAACCGATTCTGAGTTTAAACGTATCGTGGAAAGTTACAAGTTGGTGGACCCACTGAACACGCGAGACAGTTTGTATTGAGAACGGCAGAATGCCACCTGTTTGTTGTACCACGCTGACGAGGAGAAAGGAGAAGAAATCAAATACTTGGATGTGGGTTCGCTGTATCCCTACGTATGCAAATATTGTCGCTTTCCTAGAGGGCACTAGCATTTGCTGACGAAATACATTGACTTGGACAACATTCGACAATACGAAAGATTGATCAAGTGCAAAGTCTTGCCTCCCACGGGCTTTTACCATCCCGTTTTACCTCACCATTGTCAAGGAAAACCGATGTTTCCCCTGTGCTGTACTTGTGCTGAAACGTGCAACCAAGACCGACCTTGTCAACACACCCAGGAGGAACGCGCCTTGAAGAGAACGTGGGTCAGCGTGGAATTTTTTAAAGCTCTGGACCTGGGATACCAACTGTTAGATGTGTACGAAATCTACAACTTTCCAAAGACAGAAAAATACCACAAGGGTGAGGAGACTCAGAAAGGCAAACTGAAACAAGAAACCAGTGGCTATCCTTCATGGTGCCACACTTCCGAAGACCAAATGAAACTCAAAGAGAAATACTGGGAGCAGGATGGCATCACTTTAGACAACGTGGAGAAAAACGAAGGCAGGCGATCCTTTGCAAAAGTGATGTTAAATTACTTGTGGGTCAAAATGGCACAACGACCATGTTTACCCAAGACAGAGTATATGACAGAACCTTCCCGCTTCCCGCTACTTCCAGATGATTCGCGACAAACCCAAATACATGATACACGTGGACGTCGTTCGTGAGGATCTGATCCTAGTTAATTTCGAAGAAGAACTGGACTTTGTATAAGCCAGCGAATTTGGAAATGTCATCATTGCGGCCTACGTGACAGCCCATGTTCGCTCAAAATTGTACGAAGCTTTAGAACTGTTAGGTAATTGCGTCCTGAACTTTGACACGGACAGTTGCATATACATTGAAGGCCTGGATCAACGTCACCCTGACATCGATGGAGACAGATTAGGAGCCTGGAAAGACGAACAAGATTCTAAGTTTTGCTAATGGCGGTCCTAAAAATTACGGCTACGAATACCGGTACCCACAAGGAGAAGAGCACACGGAGTGTAAAGTGAAAGGATTGACTCTCAATTATCGCATCAGTCGAGTGGTGAACTTTGGCGCATTGAAAAAAGCCCTGCAGTCTGGACAGGATGGAAATTTTAAAGTAACCACCTACGAACCGCACAAGATTGTACGTTTACCCACTCACCACATTGTCAGTCGGCCTTTGGAAAAAACTGTATCAAATCGTGTACCAGAAGCGAATGAGTGAGGCTTGCCAACCACTTCACTTTGCCGTACGGTCATGTCGATATTGGTCAGCATATAAAAAGGGCTAACGTCCAAGACCGATATTCATTGTAACTACCAACGTCAAGCGAGAAGAATGAATCCTTTTAAACAGACATCATTCAAGTTAGGGAATTCTGAAATGGAGTGCGATGCTGTGCCTTGCGATAAGAGCGTTGCCGTACGTTGTGACAACAACTATGCAGTACTAGATCATGTGATCTTTCTTATAACTACTACTACTACCACTACACCTACCATGGAAAGGGATGCTGTGAGTGTCTTTCCTGAAAGATGCGAAAGCCATGCCACTCGTTATCGTGGACTCTTTACTGGTTTTTGTTGTCAATGTCAACCTTCACGCGAGTCCATGCGTCTATAACCCTACGGATGTCATCAAAAACTGAGCAAACTCCTGTCGATTTCACCCTGCCCTCATCGAAATGAACCTGTGGGAGACGAATATTCGTTCCCTGTGCGTTTGCCTGAATACTAAGACTTTGAAGGATCCAAGGAAAATGCCCTAAATATCTGGGAGGACCTACCCCCAAAGAATTAGCCAGAGCTGGTGTTTTCTACTTGGGCGAAGGTGATAAAGTCAGGTGCTTCAGTTGCGGTGTGTCATTTCACCGTTGAGAGCAAAAAGATTCGGCTTACCTTGAACACGCTCAATGGTCTCCAAATTGTCACTACCTACCTTTAGTGGGGCCCTATTCATTGAAGTGGGACACCATGTCGTTTAAGAAACCAGCTTGGCTAGGAGTCAAACACTGGACAATACCGAGACAAGTATTTAAACCCCATTTAAAAATAATATTCAAGGATTACCAAACAAACTGCAAGAGAAGAGCCCTATTGAAGTTTGGCAGGGACTTACCAGAGCAAAATCTCAATAGGTGAGTGTATAACTTTTGTGTCGAGAAATTCACACGAGGAAAGTGAAAGAAGTTAACAAACGGGTCAGATATCTCTGGATGAAGTGTGCGTGCATTATATCATTCCGCTTTAAACCGTTTACATCAGAAAATTTTATTACATTCTTGACTGTTACCCTGAATGGCAGTGGTCAGAAATTACTATGCTAATTACTTTCGTTCTAGGAGAAGATTTTAAATAAAATAATACTGACATGATCATGGATACTTTACAAGAGAACATTCGTGGTTTGCCTGTGGAGAGAACGCATTTACCGAGAGATGGTCAAAATGCGAGTTCAACGCAACGAACAATTGCATCCATTACGTCACCGATGTTTGCACCACTGGTACCTGAATGATATAAGAGGACTGATTCAGGAGAAAGTTTTTCAGTGGTCAGACATTGATCATCTACCCATTGGCACAAAGGATTGGTTTGTTATTGCTGACTCTATTTGCTACAAGGTAGTCTTACTGCAATGAATTCCAGAAGAAGAGTTAGAAGGTTACCAAAATCTTTCACACAACATAAATTTAGTTCAAGAGGAAACTTCTGAACGAAGCGTAACGTGCAAGTTAGTGACTGAATCATTTGCAATAATCAATGGATCATCTCTGAGCATACGATCATCTCTGTGCAGAAAGTACAATTATTACCTCCAAAAAAAGAGTGTATAAAACAGGCTACGATGCCACAACCATTATCACTCGTGATTCTACAAATTCCGTGCAAGTAAATCAATGACACTATTTAGAAAGTGGAGGATTACCAACACTTATTACAGGAACTGTGTCCATTGAATTGTGATCGACGTGTGATGTGTGTGTCTTAGTGACTTGTTTTCTGGGATTTCGTATACCAGCCGATTCCTTCTGGACTCGTTACGAACAGTACTTACCACCAAATAAAACATGAAAGTGGCCCCTTTATATGTCCACGAGAGACTTATTTTGTTAAAAGCCCTGCGTTTTCATCTGGATACTTCTCGACCTCTACGGGGAAAAAAAAGATTCGTCAACTTTTAGGTACTGCAGATGTGTATGACGATGTGTCTGTAGCTTGTGACTTACACCCTAATTGGACAGATGTACGCGACTGGAAAAATTGTGGTTTCGAGGCATGGACCAAAGAAGTGGCCAATTATGCCCAAGAGTTGGGATCCTCAATTCAAACGTTCAGTCAAAAAAGTAACTTTTAAACCTGTGTTAGTAACAGTGCTAGAAGAACACGTCACTGAGGACAACCACTCCCTTCAGGACAGAACTGTCATGGACATTCCCAAAAGGTCATTCCCGGAGGACACTTGTGTGACTCTACCCAATGTAGAGACTTTAAGAACATTACACCCTGTCTCTATGACACCTTGGTTACCAAAAACATGTTGTACAGAAACTTGTTTTTATTCCACATTGATCGTTTTGATTATGTATTTTTGTCTCTCGTGTTGTTCCCTTTTAACTTGCAATAAACGTGTCTGAAAAAGTATCAAAAACAACCTTGTCTTGTCTGTCTTCGTGTCACCAGTGACATTCCTTGCACTATGGCTACCTCTGCTGTCTCTGCTCCCTCTTCCTCAAATTCCAAAGTCATCGACGAACACTTAGGTCGTACCAGTTGGGAGGCATTGTATCTTCGCCATCCCTTTAACATGTTAATTGCTGGACCTAGTGGTTCATGCAAAACTCAATTTGTCAAACGTTTGATCGAAAGTAAACATCATTTGATCGATCGTCCACCTCAACGGGTCGTGTAGTGTTACAAAGAGTGGAAATCGGCTACAGCCTCTTGCGATAAAGTCAAGGCGATTTCATTGTGTTTGTGGAATGCATTCCTAGCGAAGACGACGCAATCGTGTCTGACTCCAGTCAAACCCATCTGGTCATTTTTGATGACATGTTAGGCGAAAACGATTAAGAAATTAAACTGGTTTACACGCAAAGGGCATCATTGTAATGCCAGTGTCATTTATATTACCCAGAATATGTTTCAACAAAGTAAAGCCCATCGCACCATCAGTCTCAATGCTCATTACGTGGTCTTGTTTAAAAGCCCTAGAGATAAATCGCAAGTGCACGTGTTAACCAAACAGTTAGGAACTCCTTGGCTGACTCATGTGTACGACGATGCCGATCAAACCCCACACTTGCATTTACCCGTGGATTTAAAACCCACAATTATTTGCGATTTCGTACCCATCTGTTTCATAACTGGTGCCAAGACGGAGGGCCTGTCGTGTACACGTCCTCGTCGTCGACTTAACAAAAAAATCTATGAAAACCTCGGACACTTTGGATCTCTCTCACACAGAGTCAACATGTCGTCCCTTCAGCCTCATCTGCCTGTCAAATTGATTCGAGCCTTGTACGGCATCAGTCGCGAAAAAAAACCACAAATACCTGCTCGTGTCTAAGAAGCCAGTCTCAAAGAAGTCTTACGATGGTTTACGATGACAGCACGTCAAGAACTGCAAGGCATCATTCACATTCCTCATCAAACCAAACGCTTTTTCGAAAGAAACAAAGTAGTCTTGACGCAACTGGCCGATCTCCGCATCGACACTCAAACCTAGGAGGTGTAATCATTTGCTCCTTCTTAAAATGGGATCCTAATACCCCGAAAGTTCTTCCCAAGAAGAAAACCACTGCCAATAAACCAAGTGAAGCCCAAAGAAGAAAAAGAGCAGTGTGTCGAGACCAGGTCACAACCCCAGAAAAAGAAAAATCCACAGAAAAATAAACTAAAAGTTACCAAAAAAAGAATAGCCCACTGAAAACAGCTTCTATCGTTCCAGAGGACTTCATACTCATAAAGCTAGAAAGACTAAGAAAAGAATAACTGTCCGAGACTTAGACGTTTGTGATTGTTAAATCAGAGACAGAAAAAAATATGCACCGAGAGTCTTAACGCCTGTTCCAAGTCGGAACTGGATCTGTTTGCCATGACACACACTATGATGACGATGTAATAATCTCAATGGGTCGAATTTCACCACGTCTCCTCTTTGATTCAGCTCCCATCGAGTTTGAAATCAAAGGACAGCCCGAAGATTACATCGATCTGAACTGCAGTTACTTGTACTTGAAAGTCAAAGTTGATGATAAGGATGGATGTATTGTAGACAGCGATGAGAAAGTAGATCCCGTCAACAAATTCATGCATTCCTTATTCTGCGGAGTGGATTTGTACTTGAATAACAAACTAGTCAGCAGCAGCATGGATACTAACCCTTACCTTGCCTACCTGGAAAAGCTCTTGATGTACGGAATAAATGCCAAGAACACTAATCTAAATGCTATGAGAACCTAACGATGTAAGCCAGTTTGACAAATTAGTGAAAGAGAATGATGAATTTGAAGAGCGACGAAACAAACTCAAAGATGGAAAGAGTTTAGAACTGATGGATCGTTTGCATTTAGACATGTGGTTGCAAGAGATGTATTTGCTGAACGGACTGGATGTCCGCCTGAGACTGAATCGTAGCAGTGCCGCTTTCCATTTGATGAATGCAACTGATGACGCTTTCAAAACCATCATCCAAGAATCGCAACTCCACGTGCGATGCGTGGAAGTGTTACCTAAAGTGGGAAACGACATTAGTCATACTTTGAGTAGAACGACTGACAGGTATCCGATACGACGCGTGGAAGTGAAAACTTTCACCATTTGTAAGGGTCATCAATCCATGATCGAAGATCATCTGTTCCAAGGACAGTTACCCAAGCATTTAAGCATTGGTATCGTCGAGAATTAAGCCTTTAATGGAACCAAGCTAAAAAAATCCTTTCAACTTTCAACACTTTGGCTTTTCCAAGATCGAAGTCAGTAGCGATAGCAAGACCTTGTGTACCGGACCCTTTGAACCTGACTTTAAAGAGAAGAATTACTTGAGATCGTACTTGCCAATATACTAAGCAGCGGGACAGCTAGGCACCAACACTAGTCAAGGTATTACGTACGAGGATTATGCAGGAGGTTATGCTTTCGGGGCTTTTAATTTTACACCAGACGTAGTCAGCGACGAGGGACGTTTCCACCCTATAAAATCCGGCCAGATTCGTGTGGAAACTCAGTTTGCAAACCAAGATCCTGATGTAACGGTGAATTTCATCCTCTATGCAGAATTTGATAATACCATAGAAATCAACAGTTTGAGAGAAGTCATTCTAGACTATTAACAACTATTGAAGACTTTAATCTTTCTTTGAATAGTGGAGAATCTATGGAAATGGATGAAAAGGGCACAGTCATGAAGTCCAGACGGCCAGAACAAGAACAACATTTAGTCTCCTGTTTTGCCATACACCTGGCAGAAAAAATTACGAAATTGATGAAGAAAGATTGCTTTGGATGTCAAAACGATCATCCCAGTCAAATTCAACACGATAAATGTTTGATGCTGAGTCAAGAAGAAAAATTGGACGAGTATCTGGACGAAGCTTGGAGTCTAATCTCGGAAGAAGCCGTGTTGCATCAGTGGTATAAAGACTTGCGTGTTCATTCCTTTCCTCCAATGATGACTCTAGAGATCCATCACATCGAAGTTCTCTTGACTGTGAGTGCAGAAACGAAGCGAAGAAAAGGTTAATTGTCAGAGATTTTCAAGCAAAACGTCAGAATTGAATTGATGACTTATCATTACCTGTGAAGAAAAAAACAGCATTAAAAGAAAACCCACAAAAATTGGATACCTGGTAACTTTATTACCTGCTTCTTGGAATCCTGTCATGTGTGTTAAAGACTGCCTAATCGCAAACCTCAAGACCATCAAGGTTATATCATCAACACGGAGACAATCATCTAGGAGGAACCCACTGGGTAGCCGTCTACTTTCCTAAAGAAGGTTCTGTGTAGTATTTTGATTCGTATGGATTGCCACCTTGGAAGACTATATCGTTGACTTTATGGGAACAAATGCCCAGACGACACGATTCAATAATGTGAAACTGTGTGTATTTTCTTTCTCATAGTGACTTATTTTGATTGTCATTCTTCAAGAAACGATGACAAAGTAGACAGATGGTTTTGTGACCATTATCTTTTGTCTTTAGCTAGGAAACGTCAATGACCAGATGACTTCCATTCCTGGAAGTCTAGTTCACTTCACAACTTTGTCATTCTTGTCCAAAATAGTTTGTTATTTGAAAAATGTTTGTTTGAAAAAAATGTTTGTTTATTTAAAAATTGTTAATTGTTAATTGTTGGATGTTAGTTATTTGAATAAAAATGTTGTGTTTTAAAAAATTTGTCTGTCGTTTATTTTCCATTTTTATCATGATATATGCTCTTTAACTTCTCTCTATCCCTCACCATCAAATCAAACTATTCTAGCTTTCCGACTCTAAACAGTGTTGGGATGTTTTTAATCGAGCCTGCGCTTGAACCATATAAAGCGAGTCAGTCTCCACAATATCTCATCATTCCATTCATTCAGCAAGAGGGCGTCGACCAGGCAACATCATGGAGCACTCTGTCCTGTCGTCCGCGTGGCGGCTATGATATTCACCGCGAAGATAGGGGATAATGATGAGCCACTAGCCAAACTTGTTTGCCAGGGATTGTCAGGAATAGTGAAGGATCACCCTAGAAGATGTCAAAAGAAATTAACCGGAACGCCGACCATCATTCAAAAGGGGAAGAGATAGGAGCGATAAAACGTGCTTTACATGGCCATGGCTAACCATCAAAATAGTAGAAAAGGGCACATGGCAATGTACATGTGCAAGCCGCTCGCAGTAACCTGACTACTTACTTCGTCGGGTCTACACAGGCAAAAGAGCTGGGACGTTATGTGGTGGACGGCGTTATTGGCACAGTATTAACGCTGTGACTGAAAAATCATTATAACTGGGAAAAGATGGCAGACTTTATTTGAAGAGACCACTTAGTACTGCCCACAAGTGAAGAACATGCCAGACCGTGTACCAGTGGAGACCATATCCGGACAATCCGAGACATTCCTGAAACTCGAGATGCATAGCCTAGTTACTTTCAAAGTTAACTAGTAGAATAATCCTGGTTTTCATTTTGGCAAGAACCTATTTGATAATATCTATTTTAACAAAAACAACTAATTTGATTGGTTTCATTACCGCCATCAAATTTGTATTCTCTTATTTTCTCTTCTGCATGATACAAACAATTTATACGTCATTTCGACTTCATTGATTGGTATTTCATTTGCATATCCAATGTACACTTTGAACACTAAATTCCAACTTAGGATGAATCATTTTCAAAATTTTCTGACTAAACTGATTTGAACAATTGCACAGGTGGCTTACACATTATTGGCATTTTATTGTCCATTTACATAACTGGGCTAGATTTGAAGTAAGTACGAGCTGGTTTTCTGGGAGCACACGACATCAATAACCGGCTTGCAGAGTTCCTTACTTCCTTGCCTCGCTCGGACATCGTACACTGACGGAGATGTGGAACCATTTCCACCCGTCTAAAGCCATTTGTCCCGATGTGTCGTCATCGCTGCGACCAATCGCAGCGAACCTTACATACTGCTTGGGTCGACACCTGGTGCGTTCAATCGCAGACTGAAATCCAATTTTTACCATGACTATGTGTTGGGTCTATTCCCACTCTGGTACAGCCTTACATTCAAGTCGTTAGGATATATGAGTTATTCAGTTTGAACCAGATTTGTGGGCTCAATGAATTAGTGCTCGCTTGAACACATTAATGTGTGGGAGATGTGGCACCACTCCGTCCCCCACAACTAATTAAATAGTCTAACTTCAGATATTAACTAGACTCGCATGCCCTCCGGGCTAATGCGTCTTTAATATAATTTGATGATGATGATGACAATATGTGTCGCTAACTGACGGCTTAATTATTAGCACTCCTTGAGTGCATAAACGCCTGGGGGATGTGGCTCGAATTCCTTTCCCAAGGAACAAGTAGCATCCTGCTGTACAGGAATAAACCAGAGGCACATGCACTCCGTGCGAACACCTCTATAATCCAAGTAATCAATCAATCAGTCTGACCACATTCACATTCATTCGTCGACTAACGAAGCAGCAAGAAGCACGAGATTTATTAAGGGAGTCGGCGATAGAAGCTATTTTCCCTAAACAAGCCTTGAACGCGAAAAGGGGGTTAAGCCTCCGAGTCGCCACAGGATGGAGGCTTCGTGCTCAAGCAAAATGTACCACACTTTTGATGATATGGGAGGAAGATAGTAGATATAATTGGAGAGGTGCCAATAGAAGAAATTTGAGAAATGTGCGTCCAAGAAGACCGACACGAAAAAGAGAAAATGAGGCACCGCAGAAGAAGCACAACTTACAATAGTAGAATTTATACACCCCGCTGCAAGTGACTCCAAGTGTCGGCAACTTAACGACTCCTACCCACGGAATGATGATAACAAGAGTTAGATCACCGCCAAATATTCAACTGGTAACAAAAAGAGTTGAAACCTCTACCAGGAATGGAAAAGAGGTTCAAGAGAGGGGCATGGAGGTGAAATCAAGTCATTTACCTAATGGGAAGGAGTCAATGGCAATTAGGACACCCTAAGGGAGGAGAGAAAAAGGAAACAGTTCCTATTCCTTTTACTATCCCAGTACCGTCACTGAAATTAAGGACCATAACAAATTAAGATATGTAGCAGCTACACTACCATTCATAGTCCAGCAAATGGACATGAGTTTAATAACAACAACAATAACAGCTTCAACAATCCCAGTAGCAGATTCACCGACACCTCCGACGTCACCAGTTAGTGAGCGCACCAAGAAACAAAAACCAATCATAACTCCGCTTGAATCAACTACTACAAAATCAACAACTAAAGTTGCTAAACCAATAACAGGAATAACAAAAACTTCAACAACTCAAGTAGCAGACTCATTGACATCTCCTATTGCAGTACCCCCTAAATCATCTAGCGGGAAAATTGCTGACAGTAAAACTACCGATCATGGAAAACTCACAACAACAAGAACAACAACAACCAAAACTAGTGCGAGTACCAAGAAACAACAACCCCACCACACTTCCAACTGAAGAAACAGCAACAACAGTTACAACCAAGTCAGTAACCGCTGGTGCCAGACCAAAAACATGTATACCACCAGAAAGTAGTAAACAAAAAAGACTACTACAAACTGCGAAAAAATACACTAAAGAAACAAAAACAAAATGTGGCCCAACCAAGACTGAGCCACGATTCAAACAGACGTGAACAACTATGTGGCTGACCAATCCGATGCATGGGGCCTTTCCTACCTACTTCAAAAAAGCAATGCAGCCATTTATTTCACTGACGCACTCCAGACTATACATGCGACCCACCAAAATATCTACTACGATGGAGCACTAGGAAAGAAAACCCTCAAACAATTTGAAGATGCCAAGGAAGCCATCAGAACCCGGGGAGAAGATTTTGACTACTTCCCAATACAAATCTTGGCGATGCCGATAAACGAGCTTCTGAAGTTCCATGGAGTGCAGTCCAATCCAATCAAAAAACACCACCAATTGAAACTTGTGGTCCTGGGGGACCTATGCGGTATAGATGGATACGCTGGGCGTAAAAGGGAAAGCTTCAGTCCTCCATCAAACATCCAGCCGTTCCTGTATCCATTCTCCGATGCGGAGCCCTCAGCCCTTCTCAGGGCTAACAAATTGCCATTTTATCTAGGAGATTTCATTTTGGCTTGAAAATCACGCCTTGATAATACTATGATACCTAATATGATCCTTTGACCACCGTTCTAAATCAAAACCACAATACCTAACTTGACATTCAAAAATTTTCTTCGGTCTCTTAGATCTAAATTTCTTTTGATTTAAAGTACTAATGCACATTTTGTGTATTTTGAATTAATTCAGATAGAAAAATTTAATGCTTAAATCCGAGACTCTAATTGCGATTGTGGCTTACACAGAATTGGTAATAGGGAATACCAATTATATAAGTAATTGGGTTGAATTTTGTAATATTAATTTTGGCGTTTCAGGTACGTTGCGGCGACATTGAGCCTCTCGTCCGAGTCCCTCTTCTCCCTGTCTGCTCGGACATTAAAAAACGATTGTGTGGGCCGATTCCCACTCGTCTATAATCAGGTGCCCCGATGAGCGTGTACGCACGGAACCAGGGGTGACGTCATAAGACATGTGCAAAATCCTGTGAGACGTCTTATCCTGTAGTAATACCTTCCAACACAGACCTTTATTTAACCTGAGTACGTGCTGGGTCCAATCCCACTCGAGATAGCCTTACATACAGGTCGAAAGGGACTTATTGTACCACGACCTGTCGGCTAATCAATTAGCACCCAGATGAGTGCATTATTACGTTGGGGGAAGTGGCACCATTTCTTCCCTCTCGAAAAAATCAATTATTCCCAAACGGGAAATAACTAGTCGTAAATATACGCAAGGGCTCACACGAATCTAATTAAAAAGACAGACATACAGACAGTCTGACCATCCATTGTTGACTCATCCTCCTATGAAGATGTGCTCAAGACTAGCCAAGCTGAACGAAGTTTACGTGAATTTAAATCGTGTCAGGCAAAGCCTGATACAGAAGTCCGCAGATATAGAGAATGTCAGAATGTTGAAAGTACTGAAGATCTGATTGAAGAGATCTTCAGCGAGGAAATCAAGAAAGAAAAGGAAAAATCGACGGAGAAGTACAGACTTCAGAAGTAGAGAGAGCAGCAGCAGCAACAACTGCATCAGCAGGAACTAGACATTGGTTATGTCGACTGCCGTGTAGACACCAAAGAGTTATCCTTCTCTTCCCGAAGAAGCAGACCCTATCCTGTGGGAAAGCCTGTCACCAGACGGGGACGCAATCTTAGACAATAAAAGATTGTCATAACTCCTCGTCCACAAAAACAGCCCTTTTTAGGGCTACCCAATACTCTAGAAAAGAGATACTAGTTCAATTGACAATGGTATGCCTATAAGCACTTCATTTCTTTAACTTTGTTAGAATTGTGTCTATGAGCAGTTTGTTTCCATAGCTTGTCAAAGTAGTCGGTGGGTTTGTGATTGTAATTAGTGCTTTTAAGTAAAAATGTGAGTAAGTGTTTCTTTTAGGTCCGCGCCTTCCATGTTTTGGGGTAATGATATGGATCTTGGATGTTTTCTTCTCAAAGTGGTTTCCTTCACTTCCGTGTTTGATAAATATAAAGGGAGCGCTCGTCCGTCTGGCTACCCCATGTTGATTCGTGACCTAAGAAAAATGATCAGCAGACTAACCAAGCATCTGGAACTTCAGATGCACCTGGAGTACGCCCGGCGCCTGTTGGATGAGTTGCCCATGTAGGCCATATAATAAAGTGCCCGAGTTCAAAAAGAAGAAGAGGAAAAGTAAAAGAAATAAGCGGAGGAAAGACAAAACCTATCTTACCTCAACTCATCATGAGACAAACCAGCGAACTGAAGCCTATAGTGAGTACACGGCCCCTGCGACAAGCACCACAGCCACTACCACCACCAAGACCCGTGATTCCCCAGATAGAAAATTGGGATGTGGAATTAAAGAGGCAAAGACAAGAGTGGGACCACAACATCCACGGGTGGACAATAGACGAATTAGACAAGAATAAGTCTTCAATATCCCACAAACGGAGGACTTGGAAAGTGAAGCCACTCAAACCCCGTCTGCGCTTCCAGCCACAACAAACAATTGGGACAATGATTTGAGTCGGCGTTGTGTCTGTGGTGCTCGGCCTGGGAGGTGTCACCATTAAGCTGGTGCATCTGAAGTTCCAAGCAAAACAGCCCTTCTCAGGGTTACCCAGATTTCTCGCATAGATAGTTTTCAAATTGCCAATTGGTTAATAGGTGGAGCGGTGTGATTATAAACAATGATTCCTTTGCTGATGTGTGTGTGTTTGTTTCTATGAGCTCGCTTAGGTTTGTGTGGATAGTAATGTGTATGTTTGTATAAGTGAGCATATGTTTGTCTGGATAGTATAATTTGGTGTTTGTAAGCGTTCGCGTACGTTTTTGAGGATAGTAGATATTGTGGTTTTTGATAGTATATTTTGGGTTTGTTTTTTCTCTTTCCCGCGTGTGGATAGTATATTTCGGCTTTTTGGATAGTAAAGTAAGGGTTTGTTTTTCGCCTTCCCGTGTGTGGATATTATTTTTTGGTTTGATTTTGCTCATCATCTTTATGTGGATAGTGTATTTGTGGTTTGTGAATAGCAGAGACAGGGTTTGTTTGATCTCCTTCCAGTGTGTGGATAGTAGATAATATGTGAAGTGAGTGTAAGGGCTATTTTCCTTCACGTCCGTGCTTGACATATGTAAAGTCAAAGCGTTCGTCGTTCGCGCTAACTTCAACAATCTAAATTAAACCTGAGTTCACAGAGCAGCAGAGGGGGCGAACAGACCTTTTGCTGAAACGTAACTTTGAAAACTAAAAACCTCACACGAAAAATAGCCAAAGCCTCTAACATACCGAGAATTTCTCTAATTGAGTTACTTTATTATTAATTTTGTCCCGGCAAATAATTAATTAACTATCTGTATCATAATTAATATTAGTGAAGCAACATAACTGCGTAATAGTTCAAATTAGTAAAAGGATATTTATGGTTTCTAATCAATCAAGACAGAAAGAACATGCAGTTACATGTACAGTAACAAAGCTATTTTTAGCTATATGTTACGCAGAAATAAAACCTGATTTTGTCAACGCAGAAATATGTTATATATTTCAAATCTAAATTTGTCAAGGCAGAATATTATATACACAGCGAGTTTCTAAACAGAAATAAATCCACACTGTCCTGTATGTAGCAAAGCATAGGTAACTTTATAATAATTTCTGAAACGTATATTTGTAAGATTGGAACATGGCGCAAAGGTAACGTGTCTGATTCTCATCTTGGGGGTCAGGGTTCGAATCTCGTGAAACTAGAAAGAAAATATATATATATATATATATATATATATATATATATATATATATATATATATATATATATATATATATATATATAATTGTCTGATATTTGTTATTTTTTTACTTCCTATATTGTAACTACAGGCATTTATTATTTCGATAATAACTCGATTAGTAAATTCAGTATTTGATGCAATTTGATTTAAATGCTGTATCGTTTCAATGAGCTTTTTTAGACTGTTACTAGGCTATTCCAGGATATAGTATTTAAATAATTGCACTAATGTCGTGAATGTAGTCGTATGTTCAGTTTTAATTTCATCAGTCAATGATCTCAAATCTTTTTAATAAACACAATGATCTGAGGTACTTCTATCAAAATAGATTATTGAAAGCGGTGTTTTGGGAAAAATCTACCGTCAGAAGGTTTAATATGATCATCTGCATAACGATCACGCCACGGATATCCATCTCGATATTGTAGAATCGTTATACATTACCAGTCATTTGTAAAGACGTGATTTAACTTTGGTTCTAGCGGTCCATGATATTCTGGCGGAATTTCATGCCATCCTAAAACATTTCTGATTGATGATTGATAAATATCTACAACGTAATCCGGAGAATTTATCTCTATTGCGGCTGATAATGTTGGTACATGAACTGAAATAGCTATTTTCGATTCTCTTCTGGTTACTGATTTGATTCTGCGATGACATTCATCATTGAATTGTTCGATTTGATAACTTCCTGTAGGAAAAGAAACAACTTGGCAATCGGGAGTTCCATCATCTTTATTTCTATTTGCAAATATAAGTGAATTATTAACATGTAATCCACCAACTGATTTAGATCTGATATTTGGCCAGCTGTGATATACTCGTAATTGCGCCAGTGCGATTTCCTTTACTGAAATTGCAGTTGGAAAGTTAACATTAAATTCTAGATTATTTGAATTTACTGATATCATTGTAGTTTTTACCGGAGTCGTATTTGTTACAATTTCTTGTAGTAGCTCTTGCGATGTCATTATTATTTAAATCCTGATTTTCTAAATAAATTACTGTCATTGCTTCATCATCTCTGTGAACTCAAAATCTGATATTTTTAAATCACTAAGGTTCGTTGACAATAACGAGGATAATTTAGAATATGCTGATGTAGCTGTGTTATTTTCTTATATAATGATACAATTTTGTATTTGTGCAAGTACATATTTTTTTGCAATGATATTGAGAACACCGGCAATTGTTGTTGTAGCTGAAATACAGATTGTTACAGCTACTCGCGCCATCATTGTTATCGTTGATAATAACACACCGGTTCCAGCAACAACAGCAGACACTGAATAGACAATTACCTCAACAATAACTAAACGTCTGGGATATTTCTTTATTTTTAAAGTGTATTGTTCGACGGTATCTTTTAATTTTGTTTGCCATTCACGTGCATGATTATACCTAAAGTTTTGAATGTCGATTGCAGTGGTCATTATATTTTACTTAGTAACCAATTGAGGTGTTTCAGCCACAAATTCTAGACACCACCAGTAAGATGTTGCGGTTAATTTCTTATCAGCTGCTTCCAGTATATATATTTCTTCGTCTCCACTAGACACAATAGACACAACCCCGGAAAACTTGTCGGTTGAATGCCGGCAGGGATATGTAGTAAATATCTCAAATTTTGAAACGCTGAACACAGACAGCTGTACACACCAGTAACCTCTGCAGTATGTTTCAGAGTTTTATTTTGCTGTGACCATGTTGAGAATCCTGATGATACTGAGTATACTATGTTAGTAATCTGTTTGTGGGGGATTTTAATTAGTTAATTTTTTAACGATCTCAGGAATCCCACTTATGACATCTTCTAGTTTTTTTTCTAATCGTTTCAGTTTCTGATATAGCTGTTTTGATATCAACGAGTTTCCCGTCGGCAGTAAACGGAGTGCCAAAGAAATCATCTACGATTTTATTGAGCTTTTGATAATTTCTGCTAGTATTTAAAAACATATTCACGTGAACATGATACTCAGCTCGTAGCGTGGATAATTTAGTATCTACTGTGTCTACATATTTTTTGTCGCGGCATCCTCATCAGATGTTGGATCTCTTAAAAAAACTATATTGTTTCCCTTCATGCTGAGTTCGCCCGTCATTGTATCACCGGTGTTCCACAAACGATTAGCAACGCTTCTTGCAATTTCATTTCTAACAATTGCGAATGATATATTTGAGTCTCTGATTTTCCGCCGTCAGTAAATAATGGAATGTTATCCGTAGTAGCACCAAGAACTCTACGAATTATATCATTCCATTTGATGTTGCTCGTTTTTAAAACACCGTGTTTATCCTGAAAAATAACAACTCCAGAGAGGTTCATAATATCAGCGAGTTCATCTTTAGTCGCGTAATTTGACAAATCAATGTCATCCTTTTTACTTATCCTTGATAGAAGAAGATCTTCAGTAAATATCAACCATTATACCCTCAGATCTGTTTTAAACGACGTGATTACTTGCATAATCATGCACGACTTTATGAGGTGCATTGGAAGACTGGAAGACTTTGATATAGCGTCAAGTACATTAATTACTTCACGACCACATATTGGCGGATCAGTCAGTACTTGTGTTGGTAATGCTGAATACCAGACTGGAGTTTGTATTGTGTTGATGTATCTTAAAATATCAATTGGTGGAGGAAGCCCATACAAATCGAAATAAACGATTCCACGTGGACCAATTGCATATGCCACCCAATGAGTACCAGGTCCTGAATTATCAGCAAGATTAATAATACGTGTTTCAAAATTGTTTGGTTGTTTTGGTAATTGGTCACGCATAAAAACGCCTCTAAAAAAATTTAATTTTTAATTTTTCAGCAGCATCAATTAAATCAACATTTGACATTGGGAAGATCATCGAAGTGTTCCAGTAAGTCTCAGACTTTTCCCGTATCGATAAAGGGTTCCCGGTAATCTTAGACCCCTTCCCTTTTGAAATATCCATTTCCTGTTATTTTATCAGTAGCCATTTTACCAAGATCTCCGGCGGCACCAGTTAAAGCACCAAGTACATCTGTGTTTGGAATAACTGTTGCTGCAGCAGCTATTAACACTGGTATAGATGCAAGAAGTGGAAATATTCCACCGACTTTAACCATATCTTTAATAGCGCTCAGAGAAATATGAAGTTGAACTCCAGTTCTTGATTCCAAGGCTTTATTAAATTGTTTAAGTTGAGTCTTGGTTAATAATAATTTGTTTGGACCGCCATTAAAAATCTGATCATTTTTAGTGATATTTTTACTCCGGATTTACTTGCGAAATTTGATTGTAATTTTTTTACCTGACCAGAAGTCAGAGTAACTCCAACGTGACTATACGACATTTTTATAATATGATATGTGATTTAATTAAGTTTTCTACTGGAGCGTCAATAACTCGCATTCTTCCACCAGCACCTTCAAGCAACATTGATGTATCTTAAAGAATAACTACAATTGCTCTGTAGTTACCATGAACAACTGATGGACCAGCCACGGCAACAGGAGGTTGTGTTACTTGAGCTCGAAAGTGAATATCAACGACAGATTGTCTAGATAAATCAAGATGTTCCAACGAAAAGTAATAGATTGGATACAATGTTGTAAAATTTAGTTGTGATATTTGTAGACCAGTATCTATATTTTGATCACATCCCGTGAATGACATTAAACGATGATATGCACACGCTACGTGATTTTGATCAAAATTTAATAATATATCCTCAGATGGTTCTTGATGTCCATTTATCCGTAAAGAAACTTCATTAACTCTAAGTTTCTCAAATATCATATGACTGCGTATTTGTGAATTTATTCGCGTAAATTCTTGAAAAGCAACAAATATATGTCGTGGTGCGGAAACACCCTGCAGTGAAGCTATGTGTCATGTAAATAAAAATTAACAAAAGTCTAAACGCTGTCTGTGGTCACTGTCAACCATGACAGTAATGATTTACCGCCTGAATCCATAAAGGAAAGTATTTTTTGTTCTTCAGCAAGCGATGGAGTCATTACTGGCATCCACAATGAAAGTTTTGTCAGTATTACTTTGCCAGCATCACCAGCAGGTCGCCAAATTGCATCATCATCGGTAGCCTTTCTTACTAATGCAATTGTATGTCTAGCCCCAAAGATAACTTTTCTAACATTTCTGCAAAATCTAAAGATGTGAGATAATGGAATCGCGCATGAATATCTTCTACGATCACCTTTTAATATTGATCGTCGTGATGAAAATCCTAAGTTGAAATCTGGATTAGCACCATGAACAACCGGCCACACATCAGCATCAGCGTTGTCAGCAAAATTTCTTGGTCGTCTTACATTATACTGTCTGATGTCTGGATGGTCAGAAGTGTCTTTGGCGAACATCATTGTCGGGCCAGCTGATCTTGCATAATCATCTGAATATCGTTTTGAATTGCTTCAATATTTCTTCCATCAATTATTTATGTGGCACTGTCAAATAACGCCATGATACCTTTGTTAACAAAACCAACTCTAACATCAGCTGCGTATTCAGTATCATCTGTTTATATAATTTCTCCTTCTACTTCAATGAATGCTTCAGCAGGTAAGAAATATATACTTGTATCTTGAACTTGTAATTCGATTCGACCACGCTGATTTGGTTGTCGTGCGTCGTAGGAATAAAATTGATAATCACGTATTGCTTTGTAAGTTGGCAGTCGCGAATTTACTACCCTGGCCATTACAGGTCCACGTTGAGCAGTGTGTACAATCATTTTTATATACTGATTAATTAATTGTTTAGTCGCTGTGATGATCATCAGCAATTTCATCGATGAGAGAACGACAAATGCTGCAATCCATAATACCGCCAGCGAATAATCTTCGACAAATATCAGATATTTCATCAATAATTTCCGGCGAATTATTTCTTGCACGTTTTCCTCCAATCAGAACTTCTAATCTATCTACGTCAGTAAGAAAACTGTAAGGACAGATTCCTTGAGTAACAAAACCACTTCCAGTAGCGCCTGGGCTATATAAGTCACGAAATTCTTCTTCTTCTTGTATCTTTTTTAGTTCTACATCACGAAAATGCGGGTCATCATCTTTGGCAGGTCTATTACTGTGTATAAAATATACATCTTTAATCCAATCGTCATCATTGTTCCAATGAAAAAGATATTCCGTTTTTACATATTTTTCTAGTTGACGATTTCCACGTGCAGAAATATATACTTCCTTTTCACGAGGCAAATTTGTGATGAGGTTAATACCTTTAGACGTAAATTTATTCCTAACATTAATTAGTTTGGTAGTTGTTGTTTTTGTTTTTGTGAGCGAGTAGTTCGTGAAAATTGTGGTTGTTTTTGTTTTCGCTCTATTTGTTGCTGCGGTGGAGGAAGTTGATAGGAAGGTTTTTGCTCAGCAGGTTGTGGTTCTTGTTGAAGTTCACGTCTATTTATTTCTTTAATATATTTAATATACACTTCATCTAAAAGCAGGCTTGTCATAATACAAACGATATAACCATTTAAAAACTATCCTTATTTATGTCAACATGCTTAGGGTTTAAAATTTCAGACTTTCGACGATAACTAACAAATGCAGCACGTGCAAAATATTACTCTTCAACTTCTTTAAGTTCTTTAATAACACATTTTCTAAACAAAATTAGTTAATTCAACATTGTCATTTCTTACATTAAGTTCAGGTGCAAAATCTTTTTTTTTATTTTACCTTCAAGAATTTCTTTACCTACAGAGGGTGGCTGAGCAACAGCTATGTCAAACGGAAGTGTTTGTAAAAGCCTTTTTGCTTTCTTAGTATCTTTAGCAGTCTGTTCTAACGTTGGACGAAGACCTTCAGTAACTTCTGCAACTCTTTCAGTAACCTTTGTGGTAGATTTAAATAATTTTCTGTACCCGCAGTAAATTCTACTTGTGATTCTTGACGTTCTTGAAGTTTTTGTTTAAGAGAATCACGAACAGGCAAAAACTTTTTGATTGCTTCTAATCCTTCTCTAGCTAATCTAGCTGTATAAGATTCAACACCGGATGCCATTATTTGATATAAATAATGATATAATTATAGCAGCAGAGGGGGCGCGACCTCAATGAGACGTCAGGCGGGTAAACACAAATTTTAACAAAAATAAAGTAACCCAATTAGAGAAACTCTCTGTATGTTAGAGGCTTTGGTTTAGCGTCAGTGACCTTAAGCGGCAGGGAGGGCGACCAGCCTCTAAATGGGTCACTCGTATTTTCGCAAACTAAGCCTTCCTAGAGAATCGCGAAAAAAAAGAGAAAAAAAAAGTGACATCCAGCGTAAGACAACTCCGTCGATGACAAATTGGCTTACCCGGTTACCGCTGATGGGTTTTTTTCTTTGCGATACCCCCGAAGGAAATACGCGATAGTGTCGGTGACAATTTGGAGGCGAGCCCTTCCTGCTGACATTATCCAAAAATCGTATCAAGACCTACTCGATATCGTGCTCGAGGATCGTGTAAGTTTATCGTGATAAATCCGTGCGGGGTTGATTGGGCATGACTAAATAAATTTCTAAATTTATTTATATCCATATCGCCGATACATCAAGTTTGGTGAATATTTCTTAATGTGTCTGTATCAACTCCATTAAACAGAGCAAGAATATTACAATTATCTCTGATCACTTCAGGAATTTGTGTATACCGCTGGGTTACATAAATCACATCAGTGTTTTTGTATCTGCCCCTGGAAAATATCCTAGCAGGATTGGACTGTTTGTCCAGCATGACATCATCGTACACTACTAAGTTTCAGTGATAAATTCAACGATCTTGCGTTTTCATTAAAATCTTTTAACACTTCGTAACACCGCTGGTCATCAACTGATGGTGCTACCAAATACAACTTATCCCACTTGAGCCATCTCATTATCAGGTTAAGAAGCAACTGTGTCTTTCCTGATCCAGATGGTCCAATTATGATCATGGTAGCGCAGCATGATGCTTGACTGGTTCTTGTCTTCGTGTTGCAGAACAATCAATTACATTCATGATATATATATAAAAAATATATGGAATTATATTGTGTGAAATGCAGGGCGCGTACCCCAACAGGTAATTTAACAACCATTACAACAAAAAATAACAGATCAGCGGTTACAGGTAAGAGTGAACGATGCGGTACAAAGAAATTTAAATTTATTCCCGCACAGTTGGGTTTAAAAACAAACGAGGAGGTGATATTGCAGATAAATTAGGAAAATTACCTGGAACTCCGTGGGCTAAATACCCAGGAGAAAAACATCTTCCAGGATATAATTACTGCGGGCCTGGAACCAGACTTGATATCAGTCTTGACAACCAAGACCAGCCAAAACCAGGCGAGGAACCAATAAACACTATTGATAAAGCGTGTCATGCTCATGGTGTAGCATACCGAAGTAAGGATCTGCAGCAGCGACATCTCGCAGATGTGAAATTAATTCACGCGCTAAATTCCATCACTGATAAATCTTTCAAGGAGAGGTAAATTAGCACTAGGTGCTGGTAATTTATAAATGGAATCGATTTATTATTCCCCAAGAGGACACTGGAAGGGTACCGCAGCGATTAGTAAACTCGCTGAAGCAGCAAAAGTCACACGTGTTACTGCTAAAAATTAGTTATCCCGACAGGCAATATGGCAAATTTACCTACCACCACCTAAGCAAATTCATTTTGCACATTTCAATGTCAGTGCTCCTAATGAAGTTCATCAGGCTGATATATTATTTCTGCCACATAATACCGTTAAAATTCAAAGACGTCAAATAACCTACAAATACGCGCTGACCATTGTTGACGTTGCAAGTAGATATAAAGAAGCAGAACCGTTGTCAACAAAGACAGCAACCGAAGTAGCCGATACGTTTAAACGAATTTATTAACGTGGACCTCTACAATGGCCAAATCTGCTACAAGTTGATCCTGGCAAAGAATTTCAGGGCGCAGTATCATCGTTGATGAAACAACATAACGTCACCATCAGACGAGGACATAGTGAGATTCATCGTGATCAGGCGATTGTTGAACGATTTAATCGAACACTTGCTAAGCGGTTATTTGGATATCAGTACGCGAAGGAATTCATTCAAGACAAGAGATCTAGTGAATGGGTTGCAAGATTACCAAGCGTGATAACTGCATTAAATAATGAAATTACTCGAACAACCAACATGAAACCTATTAATGCAATTACCAAAAAAAATATATCCGTACAACGACGTGATTTTTCAACACAGCCAGTGCTGGGCAATGACACTGTGAGATATTTATATGAGCCCGGTGAAGTTGAAGGTGGTAAAAAAAGAGCGACTGATTCTATTTGGAGCATCAAGACACACAACATATCTAACATAACTAGATCTACTGGTAGACCAACAATCTACAGACTGAATTCAACTGCTCCTCAACGTGGATTCACACGTGAACAATTACAAGTAATTCCCGAGGACACACAATTACCGCCCAAATCACTTAACTAGCGCCCCTACGTCGATTACATTCAAGACAGGTCAACATCACATTTTCTCGTGTATGACCGCGACTATTATCTTTTCTGTCTACGGTAAATTGGCTTGGATTATTGCTCGAGTACCGCCACAACATTACACAATTACAACTCGCACAGTGATTATTCTGATGTTGTTTTAGTGCGTTAATAAATTCAACGTCAAGATCAAAGTCGCGATTATTTTTTTGTCGCTTTGTTTATAACCAGCCAATTTTTTCTTATTATATCGTTGTCAATGTCATCATTAATGGTTTCTGACGAGTCCATGACGATTCTCCGCAACTGAGATATTTGTCTAACTCGAGACACTGCAAGATAAACTAAGTTCGACCATTCGATACGATCATCAACAATCCAAACGACTGTATCAGTAATAGTCAGTCCTTGAGATGAATGAATCGTCATTACGTATCCTAGCGTCCACGAGGATTGGTCGGCGTGCAGCGCATCTTCAACAACACTGACATCAACTGCGACAATATCATTCAACACAAGATTTTGCTTCCTCCTTGGCTCTGTCAAGGGTACTGGTATATCAACGTCAATATTCTGTAACCGCGAATCAGCTGGTCTATAACACAACGGTACACGTAACGCTGAGAATTTCTCTTTGTGTAACTGAAATGACTGCTGTTGAAGTGTGTCTCTGACTATCTTTCTACTTGCCACTATCAAATCATTTGGTTTCCACGTTTTCCAAAAGTCGTTCAAGGAAGTTTCTGAAATCACCTTGCGCATTATTTGACATTGAATTTTTTCGGTTGTAGTCTGATTAATGTTTTAAATTCCTTTAATTCTGCATCAAGAGATCTGTGATCATCAGTTATCTCCGAATAATAATCAACAAAATTCTTCAACCAGTCGTGTGGAGATGGTCAAACAAACGGAGGTGGCTGACCGTGATCGCCGCACATAACCACTGCAGTATTTTATGTTAATAGCCAATCAAGAAATGTTTTTCATGTTTATAACGGTACTGTGCACACTTCGTCCCAAATAATAACTTTTGGAACATATTTCTCTCCCATTCGGTCAGGAGTCAACACACCGCCGCTGTATTTGGAAAAGCTGTGATAAGTACAAGAATTGACTCGTCGTTGTTTCATCTCCCTGGCAAGTCTGTGTGTTGGTGTTAGCACAATCATATCTGAATTCTGTCGAAATAATTAGATCATTCGAGTTGTCTTACCAGAACCTCCCGGCCCGTTCAAATAAACGGTTTTGTGTCTGGATACTGGATCATACACAGACGGCGCCAACGACAATTCTGATAATTCTGATTTGCAACAACTATCTTTAACCGCAACATCAGCGGATTCACAATAACAATGTAACATTTCTTGTTTTATTCTCCACGAACTCCATGATTCATCACTGCTTGTGAAACGAGCCAGTAATTCTGAATCTCTTTTATCGATATAAAATGAATCCGTTGCAACTCTAAATGCAGTGTCAGGAAATCTATTTATCACCGATAGCAGATTTATAGAAACATAAGCAAGCATCGAAGATCTTAGATGTGTGTACAGAGGTGATTCTCCATTAATGTAACTAACAATTGTGCCCAACCGTGTTCCGTCAGACAAGTAAGCGTCTTCCCGATTACAAAATATATTTCTCGCAGCGGCTTTAGTAATTATAAAATCTAATTCAACATTATCCATAATCAATCTTGCGTGATGCCGTTTATGGTTATATGCACCACACTGAGTAAATTTACCAATTATTCTTCTACCGAGATCCTTTGCTGTTTTTTCACTGTTGCTGAGTTTAATCTTAAGAATATTATGAGCATTATTAACAATGACATCAACAGGAGTACTTGGACATTCCTGCTTGTATTCTTCGATGACTTCATCGAGACTGATACGCTCCGTTTTTGTAACCAAACCGAAGTCTGCGGCCGATATGATATAATTGCTTCACTGACAACCAACGATATCAATATTTTACTGTCAAGCATATATCATAATAACACTATTGGTGCCCAACGTTTCTCCGAGAAGTGTCTACCAAACCAAACATAACAGCACGGATGAAGATTTTCTGCGAATTCAAACGACACTACACGAGCAAATCCTGTCAGATTAAAATTGGGTAATGGACCATTAATTGATACTCTTACCATCTCATGGCAAGGATGACCAAATCTTTTAAAATATCTAGCACACTCGCCCATCCCGAGAAAACTTCCCAGATAACATGCGACCATGTCCACGGAAATGACATCCTTGTGGTCATATTCGGTATTCCACAAACCGCCATGTCCATATTCGATACAACTTAACTGAACATCTTCAGGGAACTCAACGCGTCTTGGTCTCCATGAATTTCTCTCTCTCGCGGCGTGGGCAGCAACTGACGAAACTGTAAAACAATTAGTTAATAATTGCTCAGTGTTTTCCGAATATCTCTGTGTGAGTTTTCTCATTTCTTCATGCAGAGATTCTTTACGATGTAATTCACCGTTAGGTCTTACAAATTGATCGTACTCACCATCTTCGGAACTTTTAAACAACCACATTGACACGGGGTCGTTTTTGCTTATCCGGCTGATAGCATCGAACATTCCACCCCAAGAGTTGTCTGACGAGTAATATCTCACAACACGATCTCGTGGAAATATTGTTACTGCACTGGTCCAAGCATAAGCGTTATGGTCAATAATTTCAACTGGTGCTCCCTTTGACTTACTGCCTGATTCATATAAAACCTCCCCCGTTAACGTTTTTACTACCATTGGAAATTTTAATTTACTTGATAACTCAGCCACATTGTTTATTGACGCTCCTGTATCCTTAACCGACTGAGCCCACTTCGCTATTTTTTCACGTCGCAGATCGGTTAAACCGTTTCCACGCTTCGCATTTGTAAAACATTCCATTACTCGCTCGACTACACAATTTAATGATGAAACTCTCATCGGGGCAACATCATTAATGTTAGGTCTATCATTTAGCTGATAAATTCCATAAACAACCGCAGTCACAGGATACGATTGAGCGTAATATGGTCTGTCAATCCCAGTTAACATTCCTGGTTTGGAATCTATACTTAACAGAGCGGTTTTTCCATTAGCAAGGACAGGGTCACGTTTGTCACGGATAATCCACGTATCGGTATCTGCTTGCACAATAAACTTTATTCTGAAAAGATATTTCTGACTGAGGTAATCGATGATCGTTTTCGCTCGTGCATCGTTCATTGTAGCATCAATGACAGAGTCGTCGCGTACAATTTTGAATGTAGACCACACGTGAGATGTTCCATCATCACGAAATTCTCTTTTGGCATCTCTGTTAATATCAATCAGATCAGTCAGAGCTCGCCTCCGCGAGTCAGGGGTTAGTCTGTGAAGATCGAATCTGGAAGCTTTCCTGGGCTTAATTTTGGATAATCTCTCAAACTCATCCATATATAATTAAGACAAACATTTAAATAAAAAATATTATATATACAATGTCTCAAACAAGAAATCGGTGCAAGTGGCTTAAGGTAGGATCTGTGACTCCATGTGGCAAATCCTGCGTAAACGAATTCTGCGGGCAACATTCACAATATGTTCGTAATGGAAGCTTGGGACCAATACCCTGCTTACGATATGGTGTCGGAGTTAGAGGAAAGACGCAGTTGTGTGCAAATTGTTGTGGTAAGCGATACAGGGAACTCAAAAGATATTATTATAAAAAGAAACCTGACTCTGTCCCTGACAACATCAGGGGTAGAGTTAGCGTGTGAAGAGGATTATTTAAATAAGTTTTCAGAGAAATTATAATTTAAACAAATACATTATTGTATAAATGAATCAAGAATTTGTCAGATATCCCATCATCAAGGATTATGAAGCGTTTCGTGATGGAATAGTTAGGCACTGTACGTTGAAAAAAAAACAGTTGGGTTTGCTGATAATGCTGGTTATCTTAGATTTACCGCTGGGAAGAAACATTACTGTCATCGTTTCATATTCGAATGTTTCTTTGGGAAGATCAAAGATGGTCTTGTGATCGATCACATTGACAGAAATAAACTTAATAACTCTTTTCAAAATTTACAACCTATTACACAAAGGGAGAATTCTGTACGATGAAATACTGGTCGGTTTAAGAGCATTGGAAAGAGAGCGGTTCAATCTTTAAATATAACGACCGGTGAAGAGATAATTTTTCAGCCGATGAACGCGGCTGGCAAGTATTTAGATATTCACTCGCGTTCGATCCAACGTGTTGCAAATAAAGTTTAAAAATCATCGTTTTCATACCGGTTTGAAAGCTGGATTTCGTTTTGATATGTAGATAACGGAGATAACCCTGCAGCGATTGTGTAAAGGTCAATGATGCAATTACCTCCCTGAGACTGCGCAATACTCCTTGAGATTGTCCAACACACATTGTTACCTATTTTACAGGTAATCCAGCGCGGCAGAACTGTATACAGTTACTTTTTACAGCCATATAGTTTCGTGGTGTAACCGTCTTATTGTATACACACTGCGCCAGTAAGGTTAACACTTTCCTGTTGATAAAATCAAGAATTGTATAGGTAGGCTTTTTTTACGGGTATGTTTAGAATTAAAATCCAGTTCAGAAATAAAATTCAGCTGCAAATTGTTAACTGTCTGTAAACGGTTAGCTATATAATAATTTTCAAATCCTATATCAGTAGATTAGAGCCGTGGCGCAGTGGATAGAGCAGCTGACTTTCGTTCCTTGACGTTGTCAAGGGGTCGGCGGTTCGAGTCTTGTCGACGGTACCGATTTATAGGATTTTTCCTATATAAGTGGGGAGCCAGCAGCAGCCTCATGTACACACCCCTCTCATCACGTCAAACCATGGTGAGTGCGTCTTTTGCACTTGACCCGGGATTTGATCGGGGGGGGGGTGTACATACACAGACAGGCATTTCGTTTCGCTGGCGCCACAAAATAAACAGTAGCGTGGATGCATAAGCTCCAAGTCACATGGGTACCCCACAGAAAGAATATTTGGCCCTTGACAACGGCCATGGAGCCGAGAAGATAAAAAAAAGATCTCCAAAAAGGACAAAAGTCTCAAACAAAGACAAAAGTCTCAAACAAAGACAAAAGTCTCAAACAAGGACAAAAGTCTCAAACAAAGGACTCCCATGAAAGACACACAGTGCAGTGATCCATGACTGATAACCGCTCATCATAGCTAATGTTTATTTTTGGTCTAAAATATTTTTCTTTTAAATATATAATATTAGGTATATATAAAAATGAATTACGAAAATATCAATGATATAATTGTTGCTATCAAAAAATTAGAACATGACGGAATTAATATATCTGATGAATTAAATCCTGAAAAAATCATTTCTGATTTCGAAACACTGCAAGAGGATAGACAACAAGGTATACTCTGCCGGCTCAGTATAGATTTATAAAGAAAATTCAGACGGCTATATGTCAATCACTAGCCACAGTAGAAGAAACACAAATAAAGGATTTTGTTTTCGTTGTCTCGTGCAATTGAAAAAATTAGGTCAGAATTATCCCTTGAATACGAATCAAAAAAGATAATTAATTCTCGCGTGAGACAATTAAGAAAAATTTGTGAAGCGGTCGAAAATGAAAGTTAGACTCCCTTGATTTACTTGGAAATGAAATCAAAAGTAGTATGTCAGTCCACCTTGTTAATGATGGATAAATTTTTTTCCTTCGCCGTTGACAGATTTCAATATTTTGTTGTTGTTTTTTTTTTTCACTGAAAATTGCTGGATTTGCACGATTTTTACTAGTAAATACCCTATCAGAATTAGCAAATCGGTCGATTTCCATGATTTTGACTAGTATAATACCTTTCCGAATTAGCAAATCGGTCGATGTGCACAAAATATATATAAATAAAATATTTTTACTGTTGCCCGTGCACAAAAAATAAAATTATTATACTCGCCTGTGAATTTCAGTCGATTTACACGATTTTTACTAGTAAATACCCTATCACAATTAGCAAATCAGTCGATGTGCATGATTCTGACTACCTAAGCACCCTTCAGAATTAACAAATCGGTCGATTTCCATGATACTTGCTAGTAAATACCCTATCAGAATTAACAAAATCGTGTAGTAAAAAAATATATTTTTTGTGTACTTGCAGATTTCAATGTATTTTTTACTCTGATGATAATATTTCCTTAAGTCGATCAGATTTAATGCAAGAGTGCGCATAATTTAGAATCTGATCTTTATCACACGTGACCATAGAAATATGTTCTCGCTGTAGTTTATCCAACATCGATTGTGTCAATAAAAAAATCTTCGTTACCATATACATCAATAACCAGATCAATTGGGCCGACTAGAAACTGTGTAAACACTTTTTTGATGTAGTTTTCAAGTACTTGCTTGTCGTGTATGAAAACCTTCACGTGTTGGTACATTATATGATACTCGCTTGATTAATTTAAGTTAGAAATCAAGCAGTAAAAAATAAATTTTTTGCAGATATATTTTTTTACTGAAAAATTCGCATGATTTTGACGACCTTTCCGAATCGTGCAAAACCGCCTGAGAAAATCTAAGATGAGATCCTTAGGATTTCACAAGTAAATTAATGTGTATAGTTCACCTCGAATATCCAATAAGTGGCCTGATTGGTCTGTTAGTTTGAAATTTATTCTTGATAACAGCGGACTATGGCATCGTAGATAGACTGGATTGATCGGCTAATGCACAATCAGAAATCCTGGTGGTTCTTTTGGTGCGAATGAATACAGAACAAATCCTTGCTGGGCTTGATTTGATACTGTGGTGTCCGTGCTGTAGCTGCCATCGACTACATCACACACAAGATTGACCGCGACCACAGGGGTTATATTTACGATTTCCGGGGACACATGTCGTTCTTGCCCTTCTGGGTCATTGTTGTGCCGGAGAATAGTTGCTGGTGGCAGTGTTTTTCTCCACTCGGCAAGTATATCAGGGAAGAACTCATTGATTATATCATTGACTGATTTTCTTAGCTCAGTTGACTGATTTTCTTAGCTCAGTTGCGTTATACCAAGGAAGTTTAAAATTTGGTAGATTCGCGTCTGGTATTCTAAAGAAATCTAAAAAGTGTTGC